>BSBK01003619.1:1765000-1976677 GCA_027943335.1 Chamaecyparis obtusa
TTAGACATCACATGCAAATGCTGGAAGTGTTGCAGAATGAAAAACAGGTGGATTTGACACTCCTTCCATCTTATGGATATGTCAATAAAGGTCGCTAGTAAAGAATATACTCACGCTTGAGTGAACGTGAAGTTCTCAATGGAATGGTGTTTGAATATTCCAATATAATGGGTGCAATAATATAACAATTCTCGATTGTGCCCCTATGGGAGTTGGATATGTTTGATGGCATTTGTGATCACACAAATAGCGTTCATGAATTAGGTAAGATGAAATTTTGGATCCTGTGGTATTCAAGTCGCATCCTCACATCCATTTGATTTGTCATGCTTAGAGGAAGAAATATGGGGTGGCTCAATGCTAGAGTAATGGGATCTTTTATTAGCGAGGTTTGGACAGAAGATGATTTCTATTGAGATGATGATAATATAGTCGTCGATCAGAACATCTCCTAACCTTCCCACATTGCTTTCAAAGATGGTTCGAATGACATACAAGAAACACTGTGAATATATGTTATCCTTGGGAATTCCTCTCAAAACTAGTGTGCATTGATCATACGAGGAGTGGTCAAGAAAATATTGACCAAAGGAGGAAATTTACAATCTATTGGATAATCATCGATCAGCAATATAGTAGCGGAGAGAAGAGGAAGCCTCTACACTTTCCCATGAAATTGACAGTATACAACAGAAATTAAAAGATATGGAAATTAGAAAACGGTGGCAATGAGCTGATAAGTTCTATAGCAACTTAAAATGATAGCTACCGACTCATCTGACAATAATTATATGAATAACTAATTCCAGTGATATGAAGATGCGTTGGAAGACATATGTAAAGACAAAATAGTGAAACACTTAATCAATAATAATACAATTGATATTATGAGAAGGCAGCGACAAGAATGTGATGGTCAACTCCTACGTTGACAGGGAGGATGATTATGTGGCAACATTACATTACAACTGACAAGTCGAGCATGGAGAGTGGGCTCGAATTCAAAGCAAAGTGCTTGCTCTTGCCGAAGACTTTGTGTTTCTCGTGACTCAAGAGTCAGAGAACTTATAAGCACACTATATGCTATAATGTTCAAAGTATACGGAAATGAAGGTTGTTGTTTGAAGGGTGTGCATCTATGTTAGTGAGAGAAGTTGAAGAATATTCTTTAACTACATGAGATCAATATTTTTTTTAGTTCAATTTCTAAGTATTGTATTTCTAATCTCTCTTATTCTCTTATTTCAATACATACAATAAGAGCTATTTGCCTTGATTTTTTCCAAGGATGCTCTTGTAGGAAAAGGAGGATTGCTATCAGATTTGAGGGAGTCTGACACTTTATCTATTAGAAGCAATCTTGAATGAGAAGGTCAAAAGGTTGATGCATGTACTTGTAGCTTCAGATGGAAGCCAGATTATCATGAATGTTTAGTGTTGCCCAGCCTGGGGATAAATCCACAGTTTATTACATTCACTCATGTTACTATGGAATCAGACAAGTACATTTGTGTATGAGAAACTACTCCTACGAATAATGTTATGATCAAAATTTCAACATGATCATGTACCGGATGATGAGAGTCTCTTGGAGCTTAGAAGGGCAGGTTGTATCGAGATAGTTTCCCTAGTGACTAGGAAACTGTAAAAGGAAAAAGAATTGTGATTCAAATGATGTACTTTCATGTATGTAAGCTAGAAGGCTTTTATGCAGATATCTAGGTCATGATATTCCTAGATAAATGGTTGGGCATTCAAGAAAAGAGCTTAATGTAGACTAAAGAACAAAGACACGACTTGCTCGCAGAAGGTTGATATTAGATTCAGAGGGAGTATGATAGTTCATCTAAAAAACAACCTTGGAGGAGGAGGTGAGGAGGTTGTTACAAGACCTTAAAGGAAGCATCCATAGGACTATGATCATGAGACTGTACTGGCTGAAATGCCTTTATGCTAACTCCTACATAACTTGGGGTTCACCTAGAGTGATGCAAACTATATAAGAGATATAGTGCATAAGTATGCTATTCAAGGTACATTATCACTACAGAACATATGGCTGATATTCCCACCAAGTTTCTTGCTAGAGGGAAGGTTGTGTAAATTCAAGATAAACTTGGTATGTTAGAGAATGAAGCCTTAGATGAAAAGGAGTTTCAATATCTGTGATCTATTATCTTGTATGTTATTGCATTCTTCTCTTTGAGAGAGAAGTCTAAGGTGAAAGCCCTTGTTTCCACCCTTCCGGATGAGCCATTATGGATCCACCCTCTGAGATGAGTCAAGGTGGATTTCATGTGTGTGACTCCGAGACTTATGGGCCCTCCTGTGAACATTGGAGAAAGGTGACGACTTTTCGACAATGAACAATTGTATTTGATTGATGTTGTGAGGTGATGACTTTGCAACATCTCCATCTTGATGGATATCATGTGACTTGATATTCGTGGACATGTTATGATGGTTAGGAGCTCTTAGACATCATGGTAGATATCATAAGGCTGATATCATTAAATAAACCATAGATGACTTAGAGATCTTCATGGTGGATATTATGTGACGTAATACCTGTAGGCATGCCATGATCAGTCTATAGAATATCATGTCTATATGGTAAGTATCACATATGTGATACTAGTGCACATATCATACAAGACATCTTGAGTACTTGGTGAATATCATGGACTTGGTATTTGAAGACCATTACTCTGAGTACTTGGTGAGTATCATGGATTTGATACTTGGAGACCATTACTCATGATAATCATTTTAGAGCACTTGGTGAATATCTTGTGAGTTGATATTTGGAGACCATTGCTATGAGTACTTGGTGAGTATCATGGATTTGATTCTTGAAGACCATTGCTCGTGATATCAATAAAATGATATAAATTTTAAATGATTATCTATACTCACATATTACTCTGAGTACTTGGTGAGTATCATGGATTTGATACTTGGAGACCATTACTCATGAAAATCATTTTTTAGCACTTAGTGAATATCTTGTGAGTTGATATTTGGAGACCATTGCTCTGAGTACTTGGTGAGTATCATGGATTTGATAATTGAAGACCATTGCTCGTAATATTAGTAAAATGTATAAATTTTAAATCATTATCTATACTCACATATTACATTGAGGTAATATATTTATCCTCCCTAGCTAAGAGGAAGTATTAATGATTATAGCAATTTTGTGTAGCTATGGTGAGGATCATAAGTGTTGACAAGGAAGACCCCTACACATTTTGTTTGATCATCCTCCCTAGCTAAGAGGGAGTGTTAATGTTTGTAGCTTCAGTCGTATAATCATTTAGAATACATATAATAAGTTTAGATATTGATTAATAATAATATATTGTATTGGTATATATATCTATATATATATATAGATATATATATGTTATATTATATATAGTATTATTAATATATATTATGCAAACTTATACTAATATATATGATTGATTAATGAAACATTATAATGAATAGACATGTCCCATGAAGGGACATGTCTCTCCTAGCCTCTTTCTCAATATAAAAGAGAGATCATTGCTCTTGGAAAACATATATCGAAGAGGCAATGTTAATACATTTGCAGCGATCCTAATAAATTCAACAATTGTGAAGTGTAAAGACATTGGTCTGTTGCTCAAATTTCCAGTGGATAAGGAACATACATAATATAAATTCATTGAACCACTGATAAGGGATACATTTCATCATGTAGCTTAACCAAATAAAGAAATTGCATCTTATTGATATTTAATAACAGTAATATAATCTCAACCAAAGTCATAAATTTGAATCTTCAGAACTTAGCGCAATCATACAATATTATGACGTGGGTATCAAAAATGGATTCAAACTATATTATGCACCTGATTACTTGAAGCACATGATGGTGTTGAAGAAAAAGACTGATGTTGTCGCAGGACTTGTAGCGTGTATCTTGACGCGTGAGGTATGTTGGCCTAGTGGAACCGTTACAGCGATGGTTGTGTATGAACCTGTCGGTGCTTAACACCCTCGTATCCAACTCCAAATTGAACGAGACTAAGATGAAGTCTGTGTGCTGCTAAGTGTCTCCCTGCAGGTACCTCGAGACAACCAATCTCGCGCTATTAACCAGCCTCTACATTATCGCGCACCAAACCATACTCTCTTGGTTACGCTGTCGCATGTGATGTCGGTAGTCTTCCTACTGTCAGCACTCCCCAACGAGCTAGTTCAATCACTACGCTGTAGCGAAGACGAGAAAACAGCCCGCGTATTTGCCTAGAAGCCTCCGCAATGTCACCACTCACAGTGCTAGTGTACACAATCCCTACCACCCAATATGTAGTGGAGGAGTGAAACAATTGCAGCCTCATGTGCTACCAGAGGTGTGCGACCCAATGAGCAGTGCAGTTCCCTTTTTGAAAAGAAGACCTTCTAATGGCATATGAGGTGCACAAACTTTTCACCCAGCACTTGTCTCAGCTGATCAAACCAAGGTCTGAACGAATTCTTCTTTCCTTGCTTGCCAATCGGTTCTGATGATACTAATGTAGTGACCTTCTCCTTGTACCTACGTATGCAACCAAATGCGAAATCTGAATGACTCCGCCAATACCGAGATGCTAGGGCTACATCCAACTTCTCAAATTTCCTCAAGGGTTTCCATCCTCAAGAAAATAACCAGTCACATGAGTAACCTGATTTATTTATCTTTTTCTTTTACAAAATTCATGGTGCTGATCCCAAGGCGTACTTTATGCTTTTATAACCTCGAAGTGAGGGAAAGCAGGGAAAACTAAGCAATGTGGGATAAAGTACGCTCACATAAAGTCACTTTAAGTTACTTTTAATAAAAAGCAACTTAAGACATAAAGTAACTTTTATAACCTCGCTTTATAAAATAAAGTGACTTAACTATAGAAAAGGGATCCCAAATAAAAGATATTTGCCCACTGAAGCCTGTGACTGGCTGGCATCCTCTGAAAGAAGCCATTAGTCTATCTGGATGGAGAGATAGACTAATCAAGCACCAAAATGACCTAACACAGAGAAGGGGACATTATAGGCCATCTTCTTTACAAAATGAATATCCCATCCAATGTACAGCTTTGACTTCTATAATCAGACTAATAGAAAGAGTAAATTTAGTAGAATAACATTCAAAACCATATATTTTAATATCATACAAATGGTTCTTCATTTCTATCAATCAAGTCACAAAAAATAGTAAGCTATTAATGAGGTGTAATCCTGCCAAGGTAAAGCAGATGCACATACTTCACAACAGAATCATATGATCCTTCTGTACAAACTACAAACTGTTGCTGAATTGGCAGTAAACAATACAGGGAAAGCACAATATCCAACTCTGGAATCAAAACTTTTTCCTTACCTATGAGTTAGAACTAAAATCCCCTTTTACATTTACACATAGTCTAATATTTGCTTTTCTCATCCACTAAAATTACCAACAAGCATAATTACTTATAGAAGTAGCATGTACCTGCGACGCTGGAGTTGAAGTTCAGTCTCTCCTGCGCCACTAATAAATCCCCTTCCTCCACTGGTTCTCCTGCAAAATCAAATCCAAAATGTTTAGAAAGCCTTTGCAGTAGATCATCCACTTACCTATAAAAGTATGTCACATAAAGAATTCTCTAATCATCTTGGAAAAATACATCAGTCATCATCTTAACAAAGCAACCTTGAGAGAATATATTCATTTAATCAAACCATTCCTCCTTCCAGGATTTAGAATTGCCTGATGTACAACAATTTTATGTGCGAAGGAAAAATATTGAATATGGGCTAATGTGAAGAAAGAGAGTAAGCAAGAAACCAGATTAATGTCTTCCAACAATTAATGCTTGATTAATGGAATGAACCAGCTACAATGGCTAATGGACTTGGCCTAGCATGTGTAAGAGCTAAATTAGAAACTAAAATTTACCAAAACCAAATAAAAGACAAATATGCAATACAATTGTAAAATGTCGGTTCACAAATATGCTATCCAATTGTGATGAATATTATTTCCCAATCTATCCATATGAAATTCCTTGACTCATGCTAAAGAATGGAAACCAGAAATAGATTGTAGCTAAAGGTATTAGGGATAACTTGTATAATCATTGATGGCCACCCAGTAGCTTTAATCAAAAATATTTGCCTTCCCTGTTATCCGTGACCAACCACATCTTAAGAGTACATTTTTAGTATGCATGCTAGGTTTCTTGTAGCCCTATTAAGCAGCTCTCCAACACTGGATCTTGTACAGAGTTCATTGACGAGTCTAATTTTAAGGAGCAATGTCTCACAAATATATGTGCGTCACAACATTAAAGACTTTATTCTGAATACAGCAGAAGAAAAAAATGCCTAGGCCCACTGTGTAAATTGAGTTAGAAGTTAAAACCATTAAATCAGCCTAGGTATTGGGTGATCTAGTTGTATGACATACATTGTAATATGGACCCAATTGGCAGATGAAGGAGACAACAGCTAGCTAGTGTCTTAAATCAGCCAGATCAAGCAAATGGAACATTCTTTAGCACAGTGGCCAAGCTAATTTTAAATCTTGACGTCTTCCTCTCAAGAGTATATTCAAGATCGTTTTCTGTTTTAAAAAACTCAAGTTCCTTAGTGGTTTAGCTTAAGGTTACAAGACATACATGGATTTAGCTCTTACGTCCTCAAAGTGATCTCTTCAAGCTAAGTGGATAACAAAAACATTGGAATCCTAAGACCAATTTGCCCTTTTGTATGCAGGTGTATCTATGGACCAATTTTGTCTCTTCAAATAATCCTTAGGCGTTGCCTTTTACCTTATCCCATATTGAGGATCTTCGTAAAGCTTCTAATGAGAAAATATATTGATAATATATTCAGGTCACTTATTGATAATTTATTCAGGTCACTTAGATCTACCCCAAATAGGCCTTATGATAGCTTAATAGCATTAATCTGAACAACCTCATTTACTGAGTGATTTCCCCAATTTTTCAAAAGTGGTTAACTATTACTTTTTGCTCACTTTCACACTAAACTGTTATTTTAGGGGTTAGATTTAGGGCATTTTTACTACATTATTATTTTCCTTTGAATAGATTTATTTTGGTTTAGCATTTGACTGAAAGTTTCATGCCTCTAGAAGAATAGCCCATGGTCCATGATGGCCTGTCCTACTATATTAGGACTAGCCCTTTGTTTTTTACATTAACCATCAAAGGTAAAAGCAATGTACTCTAGGGACACATCCCTAGGGTTTTAGGGTTTTTACCTAGAATAAATGTCTTGGGTGTCACAAGACAAGTATGAAACATCCCCCACATCCAAGTCCCCATATGAAGCTATTTCAAGGGTAATTCTTCTTCGGAAGGGATGTCACAAGAAATATCTTTGTCCCTGGGATATCAAGCATCTTCGACAATCATTACAAAAAAAACATTTAAACATAAATAAGTTTAAAGCTTTGTTAAAAGTGCTAAAACTATGTAATGTCCCCAAATTAAGAAAACCCTAAACCCAGATCAAGTAGAAAATTAGGTTTAGTGAGTACCTTTCCCTGATTTGTACTCCTGCAAAGAGTGTTAAGAAAATTTATTCATATTTAAATAAAGAATTCATATCAAATAATATAAAAAATCATGTGGCATATATATAAAAACTAACTATATTGTTAGTGTAATATAATCTGCCTTAAGCTTTACAAATTGATAATACAAAGAGATTTACAATCCTAATCTAGAGATTAGGTAACAATATAATAAATATTTAAGATTATGGAAGAAACAAACTTATAGCACTTAACTCTCATGGCCTTAACCATAGTGAGGAATGAAATAAGAAATACATGATGAGGTGCCCTCTTTGTCTCTACCCTAGGCCTAAGAATGGAAACTTCATCCCCCTTGGTCCCATGCTTCATGGGGTTGGCGTACCTAATGGAACCTTAACACTATTCCCCTCCATCACTATACCTTACCTCATATGGTTAGAAACCCTTTCCTTGGCTATCACAATAATTCTCCCACATGAATTGGTGGAAGGATTACAATAGGGCACTCTTAACTCAACCCTAGGCCCAAGAGCAGAATCACTTGTCCTTCTTGGCCTCATGCTTCATGAGTTCGTGTACCTAGTGAGGCCTCACCGTTCCCCCTTATTGCAATTCCTCATTTCTCTCACCATGGCTGAATGCAGCAGTTGGAGATGAAAACACATATAATATCTTATCTGAATCATATATTCTATATGTCTACAAATCATAGTTAAAAAAACCAGCAATAGAACTACTACGTTATGGCAGATAAACATACACAACCATGTATTGTATCTTAGAATAATATAAGCAGCCATATGCAAGTACTAGCTGTGTGCACATAATCCAGTAATGAGCAGTCACAAATGAGTTTCCCTATGCCTTGTACACATATAGATATATTCATACCAGAGATTGCAGATTATAATAATGAACTGTTATAGGTCTGTCCTTACTATCAAAGTCTGATCATTCTTATTCAATGATTGATAGAATGATTTCCATTGAATTGATGATTTGATATGTTAATGAATGATGATTGATTGAATGTGGAATTCATAGATTGAGGAGTGTTATTGAGTGAGTGCTGATTTGATGTATTGGTGAGTAATGATAGATAAATGATCCTTGAATACTTGGAATGATTTCTCCTTTATACATTATTGGTAGAAGGGTTGGCCCTTTCATAAGAATTGAGTCACCACTTTCCATTGTGGCCATTTGAGAATTATATATTATTCCCCAACTTTATCTCCTTGGATGCCCTCCTCAAATGAAACCCTCTCCAATTTATACCTTTCAATGTGAGGAAGAGTCACATCTCTCGACCATATCTGCCCCTTGCAATGGTCACACCCTTTCACAATTGTGACCCTTCGAAAGGGTCACAACCCTTCATCATTGCTGCCCTTTGAAAGAGTCACAACCTTTCATAACTACCACCTTTTGAAAGACTCACAACCCTTCATCATTACAACCCTTTACCTTTTGAAGGAGTCACTTCCTTATTCTTCCTTCACCATTAACTCTTTCTTGATTCACACCTTCAAAGTATGTCTTCTCTTTATACTTCTCCTTTAAGTCTGCTTAGACTTTCCTTCTCAATTCGCATCAGCATATTCTTTTATATCTGCATATATTCCTCCTTTATATCTGCTTATACTCTCCATACAATTCTGATATAAATTCTTCTTACAATTATCCGTTCAACCTTTCTTTCATGATCTTTCCTTTTAACTTCTCCTTTGCAGATCTGCAAATGTAAGTCTGATATAAACTCCTGCTCCCCCTCAAATGCATTCTGCAACTTCTATATATATCTTCCCAAGAGTGGTGTCTCTTCCACTTTTTAATTGCTCCTTTACCAATCTTAATTACTACTTTTATTTCTAATTCATGTTTATTTCTGAATTCTTCTCCAGTTCCAATCTGATTATTTCATTTTCCAATTTTCCTTGCTCCATCCATGTCCTCTTTCAAATGAAATCTTCTCCCTTCTATATCTTATGTTGAGGGAGTCACAACTCTTCACTACATGCCCCTCAACCTTTCATTAAACTTAACTAACTTGTAATTATATTTTGTTATTATTTATTATTTTTATATATTTTTTAATTTTCTTATATATTAATTATTATTAAAGCCTATTTTAGAAAGGGGATATTACAAACTATGAATAATTGGCATGTGCTATGAAGGTACCTATGGAACATGCAAGGAATGGTGCTTCCCCTAGAGCCTTAGTCTAGTTTCAAAAAGCAAAAGAAAAATTGCTTTGGGCTGCACTTGATAGAAAAGCAATATTTTTATGAATATTTCAGCATTTTTTAGTTTCGTGAGTCTCCCATAATTGAATACTGAAAAATTGAATTCCATCTAGACTTTTGGCTTACAAATCCATACAAATACCTCAATCCAAATGGGAAGGAGGAGGATACTTCAAGGCTGTCTAGGGGCTCCATAACTTTCAGGGTTTTGTCCTTGAATTTGTATGTTATGTCCCTCTTTCTCGGATTATGTTATAGTGCAGCAGGTGCTCACTTTTGGGGTTTGTGTCAGCTAGTTCAAAGGAGTATTTCAATGTCGCCAGTGAGATCAAAGGATTTATTGGAGTTGTCTGACACTTTTTGGAGGGATTTCCAACAACTTGTTCATACTTACTATTTATATAATTGTCAGCCTCTACACCAATTTGGTCAGTTGGCAAAGTTACTCTATTTGGACAATCCATTATTGCTTAAATTGAAGATATATTGGCCACTCTAAAGGTGTTTAGAGATTATTTTAACTAACGTTATTTGATTTAATAAAGTGACTTAATATTGGGCGCCTAGGGAGTCATAAGGTGCCCATTTAAAATATTAATAAAGTGACTTTCTTTTGGACACCTAGGGAGATAGAAGTAGTTATTAAAGTTAAGTTAAAAAATTCCCAAACCCTAATTAGGGCATTGGTCTTGGTGCTTTTCAAAAGAAATTTTGGAGCTAATTTGAAGCAAGTTCAAGATTATTATTTCTAATATTTCTCTCTAATTGAGAAAACCCTGCATGGTTCTACAGATTTGAACTTGGTCCTTCTCAACCTTCCTAAGGACGAAAACCTTCTTGGAGAAAATTGGCTCCAATGTTGAAAAATCCACCTTGGCTATTATTTGTTGGAGATATCTTACAAATATTCCACAAAGTATTTCAAGATTGAATTTATCAATTTGTGAGGTTTCTTTGAAGTCACTTTGCAGGGATTCTAGTGTTAGTGCAAATACTTGGTTTTTAAATTCCTTGCTTGCAACTAGCTTTTTCAAGATTGGACGATTTTGTATTACAAGCATTTTCTGAATATGCTTGAGAAGATAATTTTATTTATGGGGTTTGACTTGAATATAAGATAAGATAAGATAAATCTATTAATGTCCAATAAAAGACCACAAAGAGGATCCAAGGGATTGCGAGACAAAGTAGAAGGTCATCCCAGGAACACCAAACGGTGTCTGAGGAGAGAAAACGAAGCAAGAAACAACAACCAAAAACTAACAACCCGCTAGTTGCCCTAAGCAGCCGTGAAAAAAGCCAGTCATGAAGGATAGGCAATAGGACGAGAAGGGACCCCACGTCGTCTTTGAGGGCCTCTGGAATAAGAAGGTGACCGTGGCTGAGTGGAATTCCTGTGCGGCCTCACAGATCTGATATGGCCAGAGGAGGGGGAACCATGTTGTCACTTGGTACCATGCACAGGGGATACCACCATCAAGAAAGAGGTGATGAGTCAGCCGAGGTGCGGTCTCATGGGGAGTTGATGTTGTAGAGAGTGGTCCCGAAGTCTCAAGGCCTCCTAGAGTTAACGCACAAGGCACCTCTGGTCAATGTACGTGAAGGAGGAGAGAGACTAAGTCTCCTTGAATAAGCAATAGAATCTCCCTCTGATATCATAGTAGATAAGACAACGAAAGATGAAATTAGTCTCAGTCTCAGCCTCACTCATGCTACAAAACTAGAAAATCCTGTCCTCACTAACTGTCTAATGTTTGGTCTGAATGCGGAGCCGATGTGATCCCACTCTAAGGGAGCCAAGGGAGATGCAGAGTGCATGCGACCAACAATGGGAAAGGTAAGAAGGGAGGACAATGATCTCATCCTGAATCTCGAGAAAGTGCTCAGCATAGAAAGTCATCTTTGGGCGAGTAGTGTGGATATACTGCTTGTATATGTCCATTCTGATGTGCATATTCAGCTCCTACCAATGAGTACCAAAAAGGAGGAAGACAATCAATCTTGATCCCAATCGAGCCCAAGAGAGTCACGGCCTAAGAAAACCAACACCAAGCCCGAATAGAAGTGTTTGAAACCGCAATTGCCTCCGAGGAGCAGTAAGCAAGATAGGAATACCTGTGACACCCCTCTGAGGAGTCCACAAAGCACCAGAGGCTATGTAAGAACCAAACAAGATGAGGGCATAAGCAAACAAAATATGAAAGGACAAATTCAAAAGAGATGAGAGCATAAGGAGACAAAGAAATAATAAGACAAATACTTCCAACGCAGCTAGGGAGAAATAAGTTCAAATGAATTCAATTGTTGCCTTGGAGAAAGACATGGATTTAAGAGGATACTAACAACATTGATGTCATCGCTGACTTGATGAAGACAAGGTACTTTGGTGAATTTGCAAATTTGGAAAGTATTTTGGGTGCAAATGTGGGCTAGTTGGAAACTACAAGGTATATGAATCTCACCCTGTGTTCCATGGCCGTTCAGGGACAGGGACAAGGGACACCAAGGGACACGTTTCGGGGATGGTAGTACGAGGGCCATTTTTTTAGGACGGCAAGGGGACGGCAATATATATGTTGAAATGTTGTCATTGATGATTATGTATGTAGCAAACCATAAGCATGTTGAAGAAAGTCGAGAGCCAAGATTAATATGAGCAGCAATCTTGAAACCAAGGATAGCAATAATTATGTATGAGAAGAATGGTTGTCCAATTCATAAAGAAGAAACAGTAATTTATACACAAAGAGCAAGCCAATGAAGGAGATATTAGATGCAATGATTCATAAGAAAGAGTAATAAAGACAAAAATCAGAAAAAAGATAAAAAGAAAAAGACGAAAAGGTATAAGACAAATAGAAAAAGCAATGATTCATTTAATATGTTAAAGTAAAAGATGCAATTTATTTTACTAATAAAGCTTGTCAGTGATTCTTCTAGAATTAAAGTATAATTGAATTGAATATATTAAGAAAAGGGTTATAAAAAAATTATTATATTGGTTCACCCCCCCCCTCCCCAATATAATCGTGAGCTCATCAATTGGTATAGAGCCAGCTCCTTCAAATTATCCTAACCAACCAGAAGGAAGATCTAAAAGAGAACAAATTGGTGGACAAGACAGATTCTCCTCAAACAAAGCTTCATTGTTCGATGGAAGAATCTATGTTTTTTTTGAGCCTAAGAATGGAAGTCCCCTAGGTTTTGAAACTTGGCAATTTGTGGTAAATGGCTATAGAGCTCCATCATCTCCTCCATTAAATGCAGCGAGAAAGAAGGCATATGAAAGAGCAAAAAAGGCAAGTTTATGTGGATTAATAGAATCAGAGCTTGTAAAGGTGATGCATTGCAAATCTGCTAAGAACATATGGGTTAAGTTTAGAAAGATCTATAGAGACACCAAAGCAAAGGAAGCAAAACTTCAAACCCATGGAAGGGAATTTGAAAGCATCAAGATGTTGGATGAAGAAAACATTGTAGCGTATCTACTTCAAGTTGATGAGATAGTGAATACCATACGAGGTCTTGGTGAAGAAATGAAGGAATCAAATATAGTTCAAAAGATATTGAGGTCCCTTCATAAGAGATTCGATGCTAAGGTCTCCACTATAGAAGAAATGAGGGACTTGGATAAATTAACCATGGATGAATTACATGGAATCCTTATAGCATACAAAATGGGGACTGGAAAAGGGGATACATCTAAAGAAGAATCAGCCTTCAAAGCTACAAGGAGATCAAAGGATAAAGAACCTATACATGCAAAATCTTCAAGGACGAAACAAACAAGGAGGAAGCTCTTTTTGTTCATGTAAGAACCCTTGCTGGTTCTAACTCTGACAAACACCAAATTGCTTTATTTTTCAGATGTTTCACATTTTGCCAAACACTTTGCATGCAAGCTCTATCTCGCTGTCTATTATTTTCAGACTGTTTTTACTAAGTTGGAATGGTTTCAAATGAAGTTTAAATGCTTGCAAATGATTTCTAAGATATCTAGGCAAAGAATTAAAATGCAAATGCAATCCTTTTGGCCTTTTGAATGCATACATATGATTTCTACATGTAAAATGTGCACCTACAGCCAATGGACATTTTCACAAACACTTGGCATGCATAATATTGATTTATTATAAACTGAAAATGAATAGCTACAGCAAAGGTATTTCATCAAACAATTATTATGCAACCAAATAACTCATTTTTAACAAATGCCAAGCCAAGTACAATGTGCCAAACTAAATGATATTGATATACAATGAGAAACCTGAAAATCTGAATTCTTTGTAACTGATGGAATTCTCCAGTAGCAATCACAACACACTGGAAATGAAGTTTCCTAGATGTCAAGCTGAAACTAATAAAAAATGGCACCCTCAAATCAAAAAGTGTCTTCCCTTCTGCAAACACCAGCCCTCAAATTATTATCATTGTCTGTAATTAATCAGTGTCGTCCCACTAATAAATTCGCGGAAGCCTTAATCTCCAAGCGCAGCCTCTTTATACTGCTGCGATCTACAATATAATTAATTTTTTGCCCTTGTAAAGATGCCTGAAATGAAATGGGGCTGCTAATTGTTGATCTCTGCAAACAATGATATCAACCCTGGCCTCTGAGTGAAGCCAACACCTAGCACAATTAGTCAGGTGTTTCACCAATTCACTGTGCTATTAAACTTGGAAGAATTTACAATTCTTCAAGCCTGGGACTCAAACCCATCTCCAACTCTCAACCAAATCAACAAAATATCAAATGCATCAACAATGGATTAATCTTTGCATTGAATGCATTTATAATCTCCAACGCAAATCAGCTAGAAGCTTCAAGTTCTCTCTCTGCATAACTTAAAGAGCATATGTGCTTTTGTTGCAAAGTTTAAAATATAATAATTTATTATATTTCCCTCCATTTGGTGCACAACAAAATAATATAAAGTATATCTTAATAAACACTTATGTCTCTCTTTAAATTGGCACTTTACATTATTCCTCATATGCACTTTATAATCATTAAATGATCCCTTTTAATAATAAAGTCAAATAACATTTAATGATGTGCACTTTTAATTAATTATTAAGTAATAGTTTATTAATAATTAAAATGCCATAACTCCAAAAATACTCGTTATTTTGATGAACCGTCTAAACCAGGCAGTCAACCACTGCAGCCTCTGTCCGTATGACTGCCTTACGAAAAATAGAAAGGGCCCTTCTCAATCAACCTAAAACTTACTATAAATAGTAAGTATATGAAACTGAGCCCAAATGAAGTCCAATTTGAGTCAAACGAAGACTAAACTGGAACATATGGAATTCTAAAGAAGATAAGAACCTCCATTAAACAAGCCTCTGCCTCAGAAGACCCTCTATCCACAATAGTTAGCCTATGAGGGACACAATAATAGGCTAATCCAATGCTTATAAAAATGGTAACATTACAGTTCAAAAGTTAAGAAGAAAGAACAAAGAAAAATAGTCATTCAAATGCTTTAAAGAAATCAATCTCCTACATGAAGATGAAAAGACCAAGGCTAACCATGAAGATGAAGATAAAGATAGTTTTGAAGAAGAGCTCTATCGTGCCAGAGATGAAATTGAAACTTAGGAAGAAGAATTTAAAATACAAGCACCTAAAATTGAGACTTCGGGAGAAGAATTTAAAATACAGGCACCTATTTCAAGAAGAATGCAAAAAGATCAAATCACTTGAAGTATTACAAGAGGCAATCATCCATTTGAAAATTCAAACTAAGAAAGCAAAGAAAATTGAGGACGACATCGTATCACAACTAAAAATGAAAGAAGAAACATGTGAACAACTAGAATATGAGATTGTTTCTCTAAAGAAGGAAATAGAGAAGACAACCACCAAGATGAACACAAGCCTTAAATTTGAAAAGAGATACAAAATTCCAGGTGATATCATTAAAAGCCACATATCACCATCAAACAAAACAGTAATTGGTTATGAAGAGAAACAAAAATTTGAAACACTAAATAAAATGAAGAAGAATCCAAGGAGTCGTCAAGAAAAACTAATGAAGAAAAGCCAACGAATTATGCTAATGCGCTTAAAAGTCCTATCAAAGGAGAATATGGCAAATCAAGAAAAAGTCATGCTACACCAAAACCGAGTGCACACCAAAGGAATAAGAACACCTTCAAGACATTCCTAATACAAAGACAAGTTCATAAGACTAAGTTACATCATCCTCTCATTGGTTATTACTTCACATGCAGTCACTTGGTCATAAAGCAATAAATTGTATGACTCGTATAAGGAATACTAGTTGGAACAAGATTAAGAGCATCCCTAAGGTTGATAAAAGAATTAAAACTCTTATGCTCTCCAACTTTACAACGTTGAATGTTACAAATGCAATAACCATGGGCACACAACACATTTTTGTAGAACCATCTTTATAGATCCTTGAAAGCAAGATAAAAGGAAAGACATCTTTGTGGAACAAAAGGAGAAGGATACAAAACTATGGAGAAAGAAGATAGAAGAGGAAGATCCATGTTGATACAAACTGCCTTGCATGCTCAAGGTCATGGAAAACAATGGTATGTAGACAATAGTTGTTCAGGTCACATGTTTGGTGACAAGAGTAAATTCCTCAAATTGAAGAAAATAGATGAAGGAACCATGAGTTTTGGAGATAATGCTACAACTAATATAGTTGGAAAACAAACTACAAGTCTAGATAAAGTAAGAACTGCAAGAAACAATGTTTTGCATATCAAAGGATTAAAGCACAATCTTCTAAGCGTGAGCCAATTATGTGATCAAGGTCATACTCTCTTATTTCATGCAGAGGTTAGAAGCATATAGGACACCCAATAATCTCTACATCATAAATGAAAATAGCGGCAAGAAATGTTTTATAGCAAAAGAAGATAAAAGTTGGCTTTAGCGTAGAAGGATGAGGAGCATCAATTTTGACAATCTTGTTGAAATCAGCAATACACGAACAGCAAGAGGTATGTCAAGAATCTCTAAGCCTTCAAATACCATTTGCAATCATTGCCTACTTGGGAAGCAAACAAGAGTCACCTTCAAATCAAAGGAGTGTTCAGCGTCCAGGCCTTTGGAACTCATCCACACAGACCTTTGTTGACCAACTTAACAAAAGGTATGCAAGGTGAAGGTTAATTTATGATATTAATTGATGATTACTCTAGATTTTCTTAGGTCACTTTTTTGAAAAAGAAATCTAAAGCCCTGGAAAAGTTCAAGATATTTTATGTTTTAGTAGAAAATGAAATTGGATTAAAAATGGAATGCCTAAGATCATATAGAGGGGGTGACTTCACCTCAAAAGAATTTGAGGATTTTTTTGAAATACATGGGATTAGAAGACACTTCTCAACTGCACGAATGCCACAACAAATGGAGTTGTGAAAGGAAAAAACAGGACATTACAAGAAATGTCAAGGACCATGCTTAACGAGTCCAATTTATTAAATTCATTTTGGAGAGAAGCAGAGCACAAATCAAAGTCAATCATGATAGGACTCCATATGACCTTTGGAAAGGTAGGCCTGCCAGGTTACGTATTTTAAAATATTTGGTAGCAAGTTCTACATAAGGAGAAATAAAGAAAACTAAGGGAGTTTCATAAAAGAGTCAATAAAGGAATATTTCTTGGCATTCCTAAGAAGAAAAGCTTTCAATTGCTACAATAATAGGCTACATAAAATAATTGAGCCCAGAAATGTTCTGATTGATGATAGCATACATCATAAAGAAATAACTCAAGCAATTTGAGATGAAGAGGAAGAGAGAGGCAAAAAAGAAGAAAAAGAAGTTGAAAATGCTTGTTCAAAGAAATCACCAAAACAAAGCACCCAAAACACCTTCAAGGTTTGTTCAAAGAAATCATCCAGAAGATTTGATTATTGGTGACATAGATATAGAAATTCAGGCGAGGAGAAGATTGGCCACCACACCAAAATATATCTTTACTTTCTAAGATTGAACCCAAAGATTTCATAGAAGCTAGCAAAGACACACATTGGGTGAGTGTCATGGAAGAACAGTTAAACCAAAAAGAGAAAAATGAAACTTGGGAACTTGTCCCAAGACCCAAGGACAAACACGTAATTGGTACCAAATGGGTCTTCAAAAATAAACTAAATAAAGATGGTCAAATGGTAAAGAATAATGCAAGATAGGTATGTAAGGGCTATGCACAACTGGAAGGGGTTGACTTTAAAGAAACATTTGCCCCAATCACACGATTAGAGGCCACAAGGATGTTCCTAGCATTTTCTTGTCACACAAACTTCAAAGTTTACCAAAAATGTCGAGTGAGCATTCCTTAATGGACATCTAGAAGAAGAGGTTTATGTTGAACAAGTTGAATGATTCATCTTGTCAGAGAGCAAAGATTATGTAAGAAAGCTCTTTATGGGTTAAAACAAGCTCCTAGAGCTTGGTATTCTACATTGGATAACTTCTTGCAAGATCAAGGATTCAGGTCAAGTGTAGTAGATGGCAATCTCTACTACAAAATTCAAGATGGTCATCAACTGATTGTTGTATTATATGTTAACAATATCATATTTGGATGCAGCAAAAATAAAATATGTCAATATTTTGCATAAAAGATGCAAAAAGAGTTTGAAATTTCCTTATTGGGTGAACTTTCTTTCTTCCTAGGATTACAAGTCTCTCAATTCAGCTACTGAATTTTTATTTCACAAACCAAGTATGATAAAGAGATGTTAAAAAGGTTTAGGATGGTGCAATGCAATCACGAAAGTATGCCAATGGTCATACGGTGTAAGAAGACTAAAGATGATGAATCTCTCAAAGCAAATCAAACTCTCTACAAGTTCATGATAGGAAGTTTTCTTTATACAACAACCTCAAGACCAAATATTAAGCAAGCAGTTGGGAAGCTAGCAAGGTTTCAAATGGCTCCTAAAGAGACACATGTACAAGCAATGAAGAGAATCTTCAAATACCTAAAAGGAACCTTGGATTTTGGCTTATAGCACCCAAGAGGTGAAGGTTTCACCTTAATAGCATATACAGATGCTGATTGGGCAGGTAGTTTGGATGATAGCAAGGGTACAAGTGGCAGTGCATTCTTTTTGGTAACAATCTTCTTTCATAGTTTAGTAAGAAACAAGCTTCAATCTCTCTATCCACAGCTGAAGCAAAATACATAGCAGCAAATTCATGTTGTACTCAAGACAAACGTTGAAAGATATCAGAGTGGAATATGATCAAACAATATCTATATTTTGTAATAATACAAGTGCCATTAATATTTCAAAAAATCTAGCAATCCACTCAAGGACTAAACACATTCCCATTAAATACCATATCTTGAGGGAACAAATTCAAAAACAAGTGAAGATTGAATATGTTACTACCACAAAAGGTGGCAGCTATATTTACAAAGCCTCTTCCCTAAGAGACTTTTGAGTTTCTTAGACAGAAATTAAGGATGATATCTTACCCTTCCAAGGAGAACAATATATAAGGGAGAGCTCTTCACTACACTATCATACGTTTGTCATTGATGTCAAAGGGGAAGAAGATGACTAAGGGGGAGCATTGTATAGTCAAGATCATTTCCTTAAGAAGTTGTCATCAATGGCAAAGGGGAAGATTGTAGAAATATTGTCATTGATGATTGCGTATGTAGCAACCCATAAGCGTGCTAGAGAAAGTCGAGAGTTAAGATTAATATGAGCAGTAATCTTGAAATCAAGGATAGCAATCAATACATGAGAAGAAGAATGGTTCACCGATTCATAAAGAAGAAATAGTATGGGATTCTAATATGAGACTCTAAGTTGTGACTCTTGGTCTTCCATAGTTGGTTTCTAATGTGGAGGTGGTTTCTAAATAAGTGGATTTCTAAGTTCTGACTCTTGATCTTCCATAGGTGGGGTTTCTAATGTGTTTTCCCAAGAAGAATTAATATTAGTCTAATGGTTGTGCTCATGAGAGCTTGTAATGGTCTCATGTTGATGCTTTTATGAGAAAAAAAAATTGTAAAAAATTAGCAATATATAAAAAAAAGAGCCAATTGTAATCAATCTATGACACTGAATAAATGATAACTTACATTACTATTCTAAATCTATTTCATTGTATGAAATCTAAGCCACACAACTAGACAATCCATCTATGGGTTCTCCATCCATAACTAGACCAGAAAGTAGGTTTTTTAAAGAAACAAAGGTGAGACTATCAAATGTCAGGGACCATTACAGCCCTTATATATTCCCAAGCAGCATTTGGAACAATTCAAATGTATTTCATCGCAAATCTTAGAAATTTTGAAGACAAGAGAGTCCTAGTAGTGCTTGTAGACAAATTCGCTCAAGCATGTGGCTCCCAAATTTTAAGGGCTGAGCTTTTCAAAACAAAGGGGATATTACACCCCTAACCCTAATTCATATAATTGTCTTCATTACTTGTCTTTGGGTTATGGAGCAAGTGACATCTAACACACAGCCTTAGGACAGTCTCGTTTTAGATTACTTGGTGTCCTTGCTCAATTCAAGTCAGCTTAATTACAGACTTATGGCTCAACACTAACCTAATAATAATATTTTTGTATAGTAGTTCACTTGGAGGACATTAATGTGTAATTTATATCAAAGTATTGTATCTAGAGATCCATCTGTAGTACCCACCCATAGTTTGCTTTATGTTTTAGGTGTTGTACTCTTTTAGGCTTTTGTTTCAGTTGGTTGGCCGAATTCTTTTAGGCCACATTTCATGTGTGCAATTATTATTAAGTGGATTATTGATCATTATATGTTTATCATGTGTTTGCATAGATTAGATGATGATATTATAATGATGTTATGTTTTATGCTTTATATTGGTTTATGATGTTACTGACCTCATACTTGCATGTGTATAGTTATCATGTGTGTGTACCTGTTTGGCGTGTTTGTATGGTAGAGGACGGAGGCGTAGTTACTTGCATTGTCAAGATCCACACGTCCGACCATACCCTATCATTGTCTGCTATATATATATATATATATATATATATATATATATATATATATATATATATATATATGTTGGATGTACATGCTTCTTCTTGTGATGACAGGTTTGCAAGTACAGGGCATCGTCTTCCCTGAATTGGCAGGAGTGAGCGTGCCCATAAATATTCATCTCAATGGTAAAGAGGGGAGGTAACAGTTAGACCCAAAACCCTAACCTAAGCCTAATTGTCCTAGGATTGGACAAGTATCAGTTTGACTACCTTACCCGGATTCGTCTAATTGACATGGATTCGCGGATCCCTTCCTTGAGTATGCTTGGTTTTATTTTGTTTGGTCTCAGTTGATTTATTTCTTAAGTGGGTGATTTTCTGTGATTATTAATTTAATGATTATAGTTGAAATTTAATATTAATTATGTTCGTAGCTTGATTTGAGAAAATTAATTAAAAGTCAAATATCTAATTATTTGGATTTAATTGATTATTTAATTGAAAATTAGATTTAATTATGCTTGTGTGCTTTATTAAATAATTAAATGTTTAATTGCATGGTTTTAGGATGCTTTAAATATTTAATCTATTTAATACAAATTTTAATTATAAACATGTGCATTAACATTATTGAAAAGTGAATTGTTCTCAAAAAATAAACTTGTTCAAAAAGTCAAACTTAAGTTGTGCATATAAAGTTATTTTATTTTATTTAATTAGGATTTACTTTCAATTTCTGATTGGAGTTGATTTGGGAGTTACCTGTTGAGTTATCTTTAGGGTTGCATGAAAGGGGGAATTGAATCTCTATTAGGGGAATTGCATTTCATTTTAGAGATTAGACAAGTTTGGAAGAGAATTTTTGGAGAGCTTGTGTGCTTTGGATTTTGGAGAATTTGGATTGTTGTGGTTGCTTGTTGTTTTGGTTACATTGTGCGCTTGGATTTTTGGTGTTTGCATCCATCGTGGATTCAAATCTGCAGTTTGGATTCATACTCAGAGGAATCAGGTGTTTACAAATCTTCCAAGGCTTCCATTTCAGTTGGTGATGCAAGTAGATCTCATAGGGCCTTTGCAGTAGGGAACGATCCTCAGAGTTCAAACCCTAAGGCAGGGAAGGGTCCAAAGGGACCTATTCAGTGATCCTTGGTTTAGTTTTCAGTTCAGTGCAACTAGATTATGGGACTTATATCCCTACTTTGTTCCAAGCTTCCAGGAGTAAGCCTAATCCTAGGGGGGGTGGATGTAGTACCCACCCATAGTTTGCTTTTTGTTTTAGTTGCCATACTCTTTTAGGCTTTTGTTTCAGTTGGTTGGCCGAATTCTTTTAGGCCACATTTCATGTGACCAATTATTATTCAGTGGATTATTGATCATTATATGTTTATCATGTGTTTGCATAGATTAGATGATGATATTATAATGATGTTATGTTTTATGCTTTATATTGGTTTATGATGTTACTGACCTCATACTTGCATGTGTATGGTTATCATGTGTGTGTACCTATTTGGCGTGTTTGTGTGGTGGAAGACGGAAGCGTAGTTACTTGCATTGTCGAAATCCACACGTCTGACCGTACCCTATCGTCTTATATATGTGTGTGTGTGTGTGTGTGTGTGTGTGTTGGATGTACATGCTTCTTCTTGCGATAACAGGTTTGCAAGTACAAGGCATTGTCTTCCCTGAATTGGTAGAAGTGAGCATGCCCATAAATATTCATCTCAATGGTAAAGAGGGGAGGTAACAGTCAGACCCAAAACCCTAACCTAAGCCTAATTGTCCTAGAATTGTACAAGTATCAGTTTGACTACCTTACTCAGATTCGTCTAGTTGACATGGATTCGTGGATCTCTTCCTTGAGTATGCTTGGTTTTATTTTGTTTGGTCTCAGCTGATTTATTTCTTAAGTGGGTGATTTTCTGTGATTATTAATTTAATGATTATAGTTGAAATTTAATATTAATTATGTTCCTAGCTTGATTTGAGAAAATTAATTAAAAGTCAAATATCTGATTATTTGGATTTAATTGATTATTTAATTGAAAATTAGATTTAATTATGCTTGTGTGCTTTATTAAATAATTAAATGTTTAATTGCATGGTTTTAGGATGCTTTAAATATTTAATCTATTTAATACAAATTTTAATTATAAACATGTGCATTAACATTATTGAAAAGTGAATTATTCTCAAAAAGTAAACAACTTGTTCAAAAAGTCAAAGTTGAGTTGTGCATATAAAATTATTTTATTTTATTTAATTAAGATTTACTTTCAATTTCTGATTGGAGTTGATTTGGGAGTTAACTGTTGAGTTATCTTTAGGGTTGCATGAAAGGGGGGATTGAATCTCTATTAGGGGAATTGCATTTCATTTTAGAGATTAGACAGGTTTGGAAGAGAATTTTTGGAGAGCTTGTGTGCTTTGAATTTTAGGGAATTTGGATTGTTGTAGTTGCTTGTTGTTTTGGCTACATTGTGCATCTGGATTTTTTATATTTGCATCCTTCGTGGATTCAGATCTGCAGTTTGGATTCATACTCAGAGGAATCAGGTGTTTACAGATCTTCCAGGGCTTCCATTTCAGTTGTGTGCATTGGATTTAAGATAGGATCTGAAAATCTCTTTCTGTGATTTCTGTTTTGCAGTTTGATGGATTCCTATGTCTGAATGATTCATGTTTATTTCCTTAGATCTGTCTGTGATTTCCTTGTTTTGGGTGTTAAAAAGCCTTTGGATTTGAGATTTTATGTTTTTATTTAAATTTGGCACAACAAGGTTATGCTAGCAAAATTCTGTTAGAAAATTCCTTATACAACACCTAGAAAATGAAAAATCAATCCTAGATTATAGTTAGACTATAATGCTAAGAGAAAAATAAATACACCCATTTGGAAAGAAAATCAATTTTAGTATTAAAAATTCAATTCTGATTAGAAAAAAACTCTGTAAAAAAAAGCAGTCAAAATAAAATAACCAATAAAAGACAAAAGGCCAGAACAAAGGAAAAGAAAGTCAAAATATGCATTGGGAAAAGAAAAAGAAATAATCCTTGTTGATTAAAGAATATGATTTCTTGTTTAAAAAAAATATGATACTTTGATCATTATTTCCGTTTTCGGAAAAAAAAAATTTAAAAATATATATCTTTATGCTTAGACCTGTTTTTAAAAAAAAATTAAATTGTTTTTTATAAAAAAAAATTAATTAAAAAAAATTAAAACATGTGCCTTGGGGGTGGGGGCCACCAACTCCCCCAACCCCCATGCGACAGGGCTCCCCATAGGGTGCCGTGAGCAGCCCAAAGGCTGCAGCACGGTACCCGCTGGGGTACCCGTGCTGCACGGAGCCCCAGGGGGCTGGCCATGCTGCAGTCCCAGACTGCCACACGGCAGTGGGCGTAGGGCCCGGTCCTACCCACTTGCTTTTTTAAATAAAAGTTTTTTTTTTATTATTTCATTTTATTTTATTAGAAATTTTGTTTATTATTTACATTTTAAATTAAGTTTTATTTCTTAATTAATTTTTAAATTATATTTTCTAATTAAGTTTTAATTTTATTCAATGTGTTAGTATTATTAAAATTGTTAATTAAATTATACTAGAATTAATTAAAATGTGGATTTACTAAAGGTGTTAATAAATGTGTTTAATTATAGTTAGTTTAGATATATATATATATATATATATTTAATTGGGACCTATTAATTTATTTAAATATATATATAAATTCATGCTTCATTATTTTCTATTTATTGTCAGATTAATAGTTATGATAATCTATTAAACTGATTTTTATTAAAGGTGTTAACAAATGTGTTTAATTATAGTTAGTTTAGATTTATATATATATATATATATATAATTGTGACCTATTAATTTATTTAAATATATATATAAATTCATGCTTCATTATTTTCTATTTATTGTCAGATTAATAGTTATGATAATCTATTAAACTGAATTTTAAATAGTATGTAATTTGTACTTTTGTATTTGAATTTCGATCAAAGAAATTTGTTATTATTGTTTACATTAAGATCAAGTTCACTAGGGTTTATGAATATTCCATGTAATGTAATTCGAAATGAATGTAACCTAATGGTGATATTAATGGGAACACTATTTCATTAATGTTTATATTTGATTGAAATAGGGCAATTTTATTCTGCTGAATCCATAGGACAAATATAGGGAATATTCTTTAATTAAGGCATTGTTGTGATGTTTATATTAAGATTCTCTTAGTAGATTCATGTGTTTCTATACTTGGATTCGATTATGTTCAATATGGAGTTTAAATGCTTATGGCTCAATTTTAGTTTACTATGATGCAAATGTTGTATATTCATTTCTGAGGTGTCTTCTGTTGCTTATTATGTTATCGGGGTACTAGAAGACCTAGGGGGAAAACAGAGGCCGGGGTAATTGTCAGTTGGACATGATTTCAGTGTTATGTTTTGGTGTGTGTGTGTGTTCCAATCTGTTGATGTTTATAGCTTCGATCAGATAAAATGATCTTAATGTTATGAGAAAATAAATAAATAATATATTAATATATTTAATTATCTCTTTATAATATTGAATTAAATAAACATCATTGAATTGATAATATTGTTATTCAGATAATACAATATGAGATAGTATTATTCTATATTATATATGCATATTGATATATATAATAATAATGATGATATTATTATATATATCAATATACATATACAATGTATATATTTTATATGGTTGATAAAATCAATAATATTAATCTCATAAACGAAATCAGTATAAAACCGATTCGTATTGGTTCGTATTAACATTGCTTTTAATACCGACTTGTATTTGTCTTATATTAACGTTCAATGTATTGACTAAGACTTTTAATTAATCGATCCCCATGCTGTGTTATCGGGTGACTTAACAGTGATATCGCTGAGTATTACAGGTGCCTTAACAGCGATATCGTTGGGTGCCTTAAACAGTGATTCATTAGTTATGAATTGGCACCAATGAATGATGTGGAAAGACATGTTGATGAACAGACATGTCTCCACGTGTGGAGACATGTCTCTTCATCAACATGCCTTCACACATATAGATATTTTGTGATTGGATGATCAAAAATAAATACATAAAAAATATACAAGTCTCTCTCTTCTCCTAAATCTGCAAAATATTAAATATAATATAATTAGATATATCTGCAGAATATTAATATAATATAATTAGATATATTTATTAATATATCTGTAATATATACATATATATTGTGATTATATATATCACACATATTGAGTTAATATACGAAAAATTTAAAAGCCATACATCCTTGATCCAAATTTAACACGATCATCACCTTGATTTGACCAGTTAGGCTCATGTTGTATTGTATTCTGTTTATAGGTATTTTGTAATCACTTTTGGTTCTTGAGTGTGAAACTAGATCTGGGATTACCTGGTTGTATACCTGATTTGATCTCTGTGAGATCTGTGAGCCTAGGGTAGTTTACCTAGATATGTAGTAGGGGGTGGCTTGCAATAAGCGTCGGGGCCCACAAGTGGCTGCCAAGATCATTTATTGTAAGTATTCTTAATCAAGTGATAACCTAATATAATTAAGGGGTATTTAAATGAACTTAATAAGATATGTTTCCTCACCCATGCTTGAGTGCTAGTACAAACTAAGATGGGGATTGAGATGATGTGTGCCGCCTTTGAGAGGTGTGTGTCTGGTATAGTTAATGGCTTCGTCTATACGAGAAGTCATTGATACTGTGTATGGTCACTTGAGTGTCGGGATCCAAAGTGATTACCAAGATGAGACTCAAGGGTTAGACGTACATGATGACACCTTCCTATGCATAGTCCAATTATTCTACATGTGTCGGTTGCCTCTGGATTAGTGAGTCTTACCTATCACTATCTTTTGTACACCTTGAGTTAGAGAGCTTTCAGGATCCCCTTGCTTAGTGGTTTTATCTTGCTTTGGTATTGGTTATCCGAGTGGGGTTTGTTGTTATCTCCTTAGCACGGTGGGGTAGACCTTTGTGGATCTACATGGACGGGTGGTAGTAATTCTTTACCATTTGAGATTCGACGTCCTGGTGTCAATGCTTGATGGATCTTCTATAGTTGGAATTCTTTAAGTTTTTTCATTGGTGGTTACTTTTCTTATCTTCATTATTTGTAATCCTGTATTAGAGTATCACATGTGATACCTAATCTAGACATTGTACTATTATTGTTAGAGTGATTACCACATACCCTGCGACGTATGCAGAGGATGTGAGCTTATTTTAGGTTTCATAGATATCCTTGAGTATTGTAATTATTGTTCTATGATGTGATTGTTTAATTCTTTATTATATGGAATTTTTTGTTGATGTTTTTAGATTAGTTTACTTCTTAAGTAATTCTACGTCATGGGACCCTCGAGTTTTGTAATATGTGTTGGTTGTTGTATTAATGTGAGTAAATGGTAATTGCTTCCACATTGATGTTTATCTTGTATGTAAACTTTAGAAAAAAAAAATTATTCATCAAACTTGGTAGCATGTTTTAGGTTTATCTCTCTTGGGTTCCCTAGCAAGGCGTTACACCATCCATCAAGGTGACGTAGCTATTTGAATATTTGGTTATCGTCATTATATTCTTATTTTGATCTCTCTTCATTTCTTTTGCACTATTATTGCACTATGTGCTGTAACTCATTTTCAGATATTTAATATTTCTGCTCTAATATAGAATGGTCTTATATGGTCTTCCTTTCAAAGGATTGTTTCTCATTATATGGTTTTCTATGTATCAATATGTCTAGGGCTTTTCTGTTCAGGTTTGCCCTTGTTATTGCAAAACTAAGACATTGGACCATAGCAACTGGAACCCCCACCTTGCTAACTTTAGTTTGTCTCTCTTGGTTTTTATTTATATTAGCAATCGTTTACAAATACTCTTCTCATACATGTTGACTTGGTGGTCAGCACCTCCTTTGGGGTTACCATGGATCTGGGTAAATCTGGTGTTTGTGACGTTCGTTGATAGTTCGAGCTTTTGGCGCAACGGCAAACACCAACAATTGGTATCAGAGCCTTGGGTCATGGGTTCGAATCCCAAGAGGTCTCCTTTATTCCGTTGGTGCGGAACCCTCGGTCGGTGCTGAGGGGGAGAGAGTCTCCTTCATTCCGTTGGTGCGGAACCCTCAGTCGGTGCTGAGGGGGAGATTGTTGACTTGGTGGTCAGCACCTCCTTTGGGGTTACCATGGATCTGGGTAAATCTGGTGTTTGTGATGTTCGTTGATAGTTCGAGCTTTTGGCGCAACGGCAAACATTCCAACAATACAGGCATCCACTTGAGACCAATACAGTCATTTACAAATATTCTAGTCATAAAACCATCAACATGATACCAATACAAGCTCTCAAGAGTACAATCATCAGATTAATATCAGCTTCTTTCGAGCAACCACCTATGGAATACCAAGGGTCAAAACTTAGAAATCCACTTATTTAGAAACCACATCTATATTAGAAGCAAACTATAGAAGACCCAGAGTCACAACTTAGAATTTCATATTAGATGTCACACTAGAATTTGAACTTGAACCTCCATAAAAAGAACTCAATTTTTTAACCAATTAAGCTCAATAATAATAATAATAATAATAACAAATTTATTTCATCAAAGAATTCTTAAGATATGAGAGCATAATGGTTACACTTAAAAAACAAAAGTATAATGAACATCTTACCCCCTACCACTAACAACCTCTGCTTCACCAAAAGTTCCAAAGGTAAGGCGACCATCTAGGCCACGCACACGAACAAGCCTAGTTTTCTTATACATCAAAGCTGCCAATTCTGCCTGAGCACATATATAAATAGCATACTTCATTCATTAGCTTCACAGGATAAAAACTGCACAAAGACCAACGTCAAAATAGATGATTTTGTTGAAAACAAAGTATCATACCTGCAATTTGGCTTCTTTGGTGTTTGCATGGGCATTAAAAATCTCAATGATGAGCCCCATACGGTCAATCACTGGCTTACCCCATGCTCTCTGTAGGAATAAGACATAAAATAGTTGGTAAAACTATTATTAACATGGCATCAAAAAATTATAGCAAAGTCAACACTATAACAGTATAACTTCCATATCTTGTGAAAGAAAACTGAAGCATACTCAAAAATATCACCAAACTTAACCACTTACCTCAAGATTACGTTGTTGAATACCAGTAAGCATAGCATTCACAAAAACAGCATCCAATCCATCCTGCATGACTAATATTATTCTATTGATTCAAATAACACCAAACACAGAAAGCAAACTTTAGTTTAAAAATTACAAAATAGAATAAATAAATCTAATGTGTATATGCATAACAGACATGATACTTCCACAGTCCATGTACATGATTTATAATGCTTCTGAAAAGAATTGTGTTCAAATTTTTTGCATCAATGTTTCATATCATATTCTATGATCCAAACAATTGACAAATTTAGACAAGTTCATTAAATATTTTATATAAGCCTAACTGTTTTATCCACAAAACAACAACAATGGAGTAAGTGTCAGCTTCTGGATTCAATTGTGTAGCATTTTTTAATCATCAACGTTTCAGATCATACTACATGATCCATCATCAGGATGCTGCTAGAGAGAAAGGAAACATAAAATGATGGATCATGTAGTATGATCCGAAACGTTGATGATTAAAAAATGCTACACAATTGAATCCAGAAGCTGACACTTACAGTAATATGGATTGTGGAAATCTAATGGATCTGAACAACAATGGAGTGCCAATTACAGATACGAAAATGAATACACAATTTGAGTTAGCACTGCTTCAAAATGTGAATTTCACAAAAATAAATCCACACTGTTTCCTTTCAATTATAGGAAACAACAAATAAAGGACAAATTACTTTAGCACTACATAAAACAGTAAATTCAACAAAAACTGTCAAATATGAATCCCACAAAAATAAATCCAAGTTTCTTCTTTATGAGAGTGGAATGGTGTCTCAAGAGGCTCAACACAATATGCACAATTAACTTCAAAAAGATTTTAGCACCCAAGGTATGCCAGTGTTAGGATATGCACATAAGCTTTCCTGTAACTAGGAAAATATGGCACCAAAAAAATTGAGTAAATGTTCAGAATCAGAACCAACAGTTACAAATAATGTGCATGTCGTCAATCCCTTCTGAGATAGCATTGAATTTGAAGCCAGAATCTTTGACAAGCAACAACATATAAACAGGCTTGAATATTTCTTTGAATTAAGAATGTTTATCCATGGAGCATAGAACTTATGTTTTGCTTACTACACTCACTAGTGTCCAATTCAAGCTCATAAAATGCAGTAAACGTCTGTCCCTCAATCTCACCTGGGGATCAGCAAATAAGATTGAGTGAAGAGAGAAGACCAAGTTAGAGTTATTCTGGTGACATCACTAAAGAGTGAATTAATGCCAACAAGTAATTGCAGACCTATTGAATGTTGATTGACCAAATTGGATAGCACACATCACCAAGGTACAATCTGACATCAGCAAGATGTATCCTACTACCTTAACCATTTTCATGATAAATTTGACAGTTGTAAATGCATTGAACATAAATGAAGTTTAATGACTGGAGAACTGCAAATGTTGGCAGCCGTAAGTGCTTAAGGATCTGCTCATATAGCTACTGATTCAATTTTCTTTAGTTAAGTAATGTTGTTGTGCATTTTCAGGATAATATTATCAGAGGCTGGACGATAAGATAAGATAAGATAAAGATAAATTATTAATATCCAACAAGAGACCACCAAAAGGGTCTAAGGGACTGAAAGCATACAAAAAGGCAACCGCCAACAGCAGGAGCACCAAACGGTGCCCGAAGAAAGAACAACAAGAAAGCAGAAAGCACAAGAGTCGAAAAGGGCGACTAGAGGCTCTTTCCGAGCGAGAAATAATCTAACACCAAAGGGTACGGTCCGGGGCAAGAGAGAGCCATGGGCCGTCTCTGAATAGCTTTGGAGGTGGAGTGTTGCTGCCGAGTGTGACCTCTACGAGGTCTCACAATCTTGGTGTGCCCAGAGGAAGGAGCACCGAGAGGACACTTTGTGCCCCAGGTCGGGGACTCTGAAGTGAAAGGAGGTCTTCCGGGGACTCCGATGATTGACTTCCTCTTCTACAATGGATTCTTCCTTCGGTACAAAAGGGGGTCTTGTTGATCTGGGTGTGGACACCCTTCTTGAGTTATTGTTTTCGGAGTGGTTGGAATGGATATCCCTCCCGTCTCTTTGGTGGGATCTAGAATTATTGTTATTCATGTTTTGGATGGCTTGGAGAAGTTGTGTTCTTTAAAAAAATTCATATTGTTCCACGAGAGCTTGATTGGTTTGCTTCATGAAGGCCTTCATTTCGTTGTCCATTTGTTCACCACCATGGATGTAAGCTTCTTCCTTTCTGTTTCCAAAGCCCTTTGGCCAATTTGCATGAGCTATTCTCTCCCTTAGGCAGGCAGGAACGGTGTTTTGATGCCAATTGTAATGTTCCCTTCCTAATTTTCCCTAGAATCACAATTGCAACAAATTAGGGTTAGGATTACATCTTACCAAGTGAAATATCTCTTTAAATAATGTGATCCTGGATTTGAATACTGCAATCATACTTTAAGGAAATACATACACGCACGCACACACGTACATATATATTCATGCTTCCAACTATTAGGGTTAGACAAGATCACATCACATTCATACAATATCAATAATATTATACAAACAAGTTAGGATTTGGAGGAAGAAACAAGATAGGTCTGTCGAAAGCCATTTCTACACTAAGCCCAAGAGCAGAGTGAATGTTAGAGCCCTCTTGGTCTTTGTGACCAATCAATATGGGCATCCACCGAGGTGGCCTACTTACTAGGTTGCTTGTGTTCCCTATCAATACTTCATCCCCCCTAAAGACAAGTGCCATCATTGCTAAGTTGGACGGAGGTTGTAAGGGGGTTTCTTGGTTCTTCTATCTAAGCCCAAGAGCGGAATGAATGCCAAATCTCTCTTGACCCTATCAACCATTTATATGGTCATCTCTAGGATGGCCTACTTAGATAACCCTTCCCTTACAGGTCTTCCTACAAGATGGATTTCAAACAATCAGGCATATCTTATATTCTATCATATGAGTATACATTTCAGCATTATCTATTTATGCACAAGCAACACATATATATACCACAAGTGATTGTGAAAATGAGTGCTGAGAAGGATAGATCTGAAATAATATCAGACTCTTGTATTATGCCTAATCTAAAGCTTAATCCCATCGATGTATTTGTTGTTTAGACTTCTAAAAGTCAACCTTGATTAATTTACTTTTGTTTGAATGCTTTTTATATTCTCTGCTATTTGTCTTCTTCTATAGGATTGTATTTGCTTTGCTGATTGTGTTTCGATCTGATGAATATCTATTGGTATGATTGTACTAATGCAATTGCTTGATGCTCTCTTTCCACTGCAGCATATCTATTGGTATGATTGTACTTCTGCAATTGCTTGATGCTCCCTTTCCACGGCAGCCCTCTTTATTTATATCCCTTTATTCCTAAGTTACCAATTCGAGTTCGGTACCAAGTTCGGGTACGAAGAACCGGTTCGCAAGTTCCACAAAATTTTGAAAAGGGGTTTGGGTTCGGGTTCGAAAAAACATGTAAAAATTTTAAATATATAGATATATACATATTTATGAAGCCTAGAAGCCTGAGTTAAAATTAGAATGCCACATCGTATCATAAAAACAATATTTAAACAACAAAAACACCATAAACTTATAATCATAGCATCATGAATCGTGATCACACCATCATATCCTTCAAGTTCAACATCAAAGATTCAAAACATTAAAACTAAATCATAACATCAAGTTCAAGTATCATTGTTTCAAACTTTCAAGCTCAACTAATGAATTTAAAATGTATTAATCTTCATCTTCATCTTCTTCTTCTTCTTCAACATTAGTTGACTCAGCAATAGAGCTAAGGCTAATGGGATCAGCAGCAGCAACAATAGTAGTGGCGTCAAAATCTTCAAAGTCATCAAGTGCAAGCCGAGAAGTGGAAGCATCCAAACCCGCAAGCTCTGCATTTACATCCCACCTCTTCACGTCCCCTTCTTTGTATTGTTTACTCTTGTGTGAGAGAAGACGCAAGTTGTAATGCACAAAATACCAAGTTCTCTGCTCTTTTTTATTGCAATCTATTGCGCTTCACTGAGTGGATAAAAGAATATGTGCTCCAATTTCTTTCAGATGCAAATGAACTAGCAACCTATGAAGACAACACAAGGTAAGCAATTAAATTAAAATTACAAAAATTACTTGCTAGTCATGAACATAAAGTACGCTAAATTTTTTTTAAAAATTAAAAATAAAACTTGTGATATAATTTTTATTGCAAGGGGCTGCAATGTTTGGAATCTTTGGCCATGGAGGTACCACCAACTATGAGCATCCTTCCTAAACTGATGACGAAGAGCATCATTACTTAGACCTTTTGCATTCACAAACTCTATGAACTCATCCGTAATCAAATCTCTCATATCATCATCAAGACAGAGTCTTTCAAATGCTGCCTTGTATCCATCAGACACTTCTAAATCTTTATAGGGTGGTAGCCTTCCTGGTAGATTAAGATATTGGTTGCTATAATATTTCGGCATCAATTCATAGGCCAGCAAATGTAGAGGAGAGGTCATTTTGTTCCATCGTTCTACAATAATTGCTTGCAATTGTTTGAAGAGGGTCTCTTCGGGATCTTGCTATTTTTCATTTACAATTTGCTTGAGTTTCTCAAGCGTTGAGTCTATGCCATCATAGATCTCTCCAAGGCAACGCCTATCCATGTCAGCGTACCTAACCATGCTCATAATGACAGTCCCAACCGGTGCTGAGAGGGGAAGGGTGAATCAGCACTTATTAAAACTCTTCTTACTTTTTCATTGAATCCAGTGAAGTAAACTTACAACACAAAAGGCAAACAGATTTAAGCAAATAATAACAGTAAGTAAACAATCACAAAATGACATCAGACTTATCACGTGGAAACCCGGTTAGGGTAAAAACCACGGTGTGAGGAGACTTCACAAATTTTGTACTCCTCGAGTACACCCTATTAAGAGCTTTCCCGTTTAAGGGATAAAAATGCACTTGCTAGATGCAACCTGATCAAAGGATTTCTTACAATAAGGTCTACTAGAACCTGCCTGGTTAAAGGAGTTCTAAACACCTTGAGAGATGTCACCCGGTTAAGGGATTTCGATACAAGGGACCTGTTAGAGTCCACCCAAATACTGGGATTTGCCTATTGAAGTTTGCTAGAAAACAATAGAAGTGTGATCTTTATAGATGGCTTTGCTTAGCCTAATAAGATCTTTCTTTGCGCTCACCTGAGAATCAACACCGATCACCGTAGGTGTATTCTCATCTACTATTGTGTTGTTTTGCACAACCTATTATCTCTCTTTCTTTACTTTCTTTTACCCCTACATTTGTAGCATATCGGTTCAATCTTTTTCCTAGCAGAATGATGGCAACTTTTCTTCACAACAGGCATAAGATTATATACTGATTTGTTGCCCTAACTGCTCCTCAATACATGACCTAATCCTGAGTTCTTACGAATACATCACTCAATTGAGTAGGGTTCACTGAGCAAACATCTAATGCATGCTCTAGCCTTATCCACTTCATAAAGAAGACAGTAGTTGCATGTCAAGCAATCTTCATCAGATATAACACTTTGATTTAAAGTCACTAAATTCGGCTTTAAATCCTTCAGTCGCGCCTCAAGAAACCATTGATTCCGACTTCAAATCCTTTACCTGCGCCTCAAATCGATCACCAAGATGACTCAACATCACCCTGATTTACTGCAATAAATCCCGGTAAAAGGAATTGGTTGGAACAGACAGTTAACTATGACTTCCTTGGTTCATACCTGAGTCCTATAAAATATAGGTTGAGTTCTTCATGTTACAACTGCTGCTGTCTCTTTCTTGGCTTACTGGTTGCATGTCCTCAGTGTGCTTCCTTTTGCGCAGATTACCAATTGCACTATCCCAATTGTGTTATAGACACTAGTTGGCAATTGTCTATACCGGTTGCAGTTCGGTCCTTGATTGATACTGGAATACTCCTTGTCCTAACTAATTGCATTGCCCAGTTAATGATGATTAGTGTATTGACTGGTTACAACGGATTACAGTTGTTCTTTTCTTGCCAAACCAGCCTCTCTTGATGTAGATTTTCGTAGAGCTTCAGCCTGTATAGAGATGACAAATCTCTATCTCTTTTGCCAATCAATGACAATACCTAAACCGGTAGAGCGTTTTACCAGTTAAGATCATTTGATGCTAACAATCTCACCCTTTGGCATTGATGGCAAAACTGTGAAGGGTATTTGGAGTCTTTGCATTACTCCCTTGGATTATCAATAAGTTTGATTGTTGTCGATAGCCAAATGCCACAATCTCTCCCCCTTTTTGACAATAATGCCAAAAAGGCTAATCAGGACGATTTTCGTTCTCTACTCTGCTCCCCCTGAGAGCAGCAATCCTTTTCTTCAGTTCATGAGAGATGAGGTTACAAGTGTAACCTTCTGTTGAATCATAATGAACTGATGATTCCCGTTTGAGGATTATTGATGATCAAAGAGGGGTACAACCCCTAGTCTACCTCTAAGATACTCAAAAGTACTCTTTGGTAATGGCTTTGTAAATATATCAGCAATTTGTTCTTTGGTGGGAACATACTCCAATCTTACTTCTTTATCCTATACTAGTTCCCTCAAGTAGTGATACTTGATGGCAATGTGCTTGGTTTTGGAGTGCATAACAAGATTTTTGGATATGTTGATGGCACTGGTACTGTCACAAAGAATTGCGATCGGTTTAGGTACCTGTTCCTGAATACCTTCCAGCAGTTGTTTGATCCAAATCACTTGTGTGCAGTTGATTGCAGCAGCAACATATTCAGCTTCAGCAATGGACTGTGATATGCAGTTCTGCTTCTTACTTGTCCACGATACAATCCTCCCACCTAGAAAGAAGGCACCACCGCTTGTGCTCTTTCTGTCATCAATGTTGCCAGCCCAGTCTGCATCAGTGTAGACTTTTATTTGGAATCCTCATTGGTGAGGAAACCACAAGCCATATTCCTCGGTTCCTTTTAGATATCTAAAGATTCTCTCTACTGCCACCAAATGTGTTTCTTTGGGATTAGCTGAGAATCTTGCGACTATGCCAACTACATGAGCAATGTCCGGTCTGCTGTGAATAGCATATTGCAATTTTCCTATCATGGACCGATACATTGTTTCATTTACGTCTTTGGCATCATCCTCTTTTGATAACTTGACGTTAGTTATCATTGGTGTTCCAACCGGTTTGGATTCTTCTAGTCCAAAAGTCTTAAGAATTTCTTTTATGTACTTGGACTGAGAGATGAAGATACCTTCTTCCAACTGATGGACTTGTAGTCCAATAAAGAATTTTATGGGCCCAATCATAGACATCTCAAATTCTTTCCTCATTTCTTCGGCAAAGGCTCTACTCATCCTATCATCCCCTCCAAAAATAATATCATCAACAAAGATTTTAGCAATTAGATTTCCATCTTTTCCAGTTTTGAGATACATATTGTTGTTGTCACCGGTTCTTTTGAATCCAATGGTCAAAAGGTATGAATGCAACCTTTCATACCAAGCCCTTGAGCTTGCTTAAGCTCATAGAGATTTTTTTTTAGTTTGTAGACCATATCAGTCTTTTGAGTAGATATAAACCCTTCCGGTTGCTCAATGTAGACTTCCTCTTCCAATATTCCATTGAGGAATGCAGACTTCACATCCATCTAATAGACTTTAAACCTTTTGTGAGCTACATAGGCGAGAAGAATTCTTACCCCTTCCAATCTAGCCACTAGTGCAAAAGTTTCTGCATAGTCTAGTCCAGCTTCTTGAGCATATCCTTTGCAAACCAATTTTACTTTATTCCTGATGACTTTGCTGTCCTCATTCAGTTTGTTCCTATAGACCCATTTTGTCCCAATGACATTTTTGTCCTGAGGTCTAGGCACAAGTTCCCATGTGTCATTCTTCTCTATTTGTTCAATTTCTTCATCCATGGCCTTGACCCAATACTCATCTTCCAGGGCTTCTCTGGTGGATTTGAGCTCAATACATGAAAGCAGACAGATGTTCTCTTTGGCTTTCTTCCTGGTCAAGACGTTCCCATGTTTATCACCAATTATATTGTCAATAGAATGATATGTGACATACCTTGGAAGGACAGATCTATATTCTCTGTCTGGTTCTTCTAGTTGAGCATTGTCTTCATCATGGTTTGGGACATCAACTTGTTCACCTTCCTATATCAACTTGTTGGGTTCAGGTACATTTTCTTGCTCCAGATGTCTGTCCATGTGTATTTTTCCGTTATCTTCATTCATATCTTGGTTGAATTCAAATGCATTCCTTTCATTTAAGCCTTGAAGACTATTGAGATCGTCATGATCGGTCTTCATTCCCGATTCTGAAGATTCATCAACTTTTACATTGATGCTTTCAACTATCTTCCCTGTTCTTTTGTTCAGACACAAATAGGCCTTACTTTTGGTAGAGTATCCCAAGAATGTTCCTTCATCACTCTTGGGATCAAACTTCCCAAAGTACATATCTTTTTTGACATAACACTTACTTCCAAAAATTTTGAAGTATCCTACACTAGGAGTATGTTTAAACCATAGTTCATAAGGAGTCTTACAGGTTCCCTTTTTCACTTGAACTTGGTTGAGTGTGTAGACTGCAGTACTGACAGCTTCCCTCTAGAAGTGATGAGGCAGATCTTTTTGAATTAGCAATGATCTAACACAATCAATCAGCATTTTGTTTCTTCTTTCTGCTACTCCATTTTGCTAAGCAGTCCTTCGTGCAAATAGCTGTCTTTTTATTCCATCTTCCTCACAGTAGTGAGTGAACTCTTGAAAGGTAAATTCACTTCCTCTATCTGATCTCAGACACTTCAAGCTTTTACCGGTTTCTTTTTCCACTCTAGCTTTGTAGATTTTGAACATGTGGAAAGCTTCTGATTTCTCCTTAAGAAAGAGTGTCCACATCATTCTTGAGAAGTCGTCCACAAAAAGCATAAAGTATCGGTCTCTATGATAGCTCTTTGTTCTCATAGGTCTACACAGGTCAGTGTGCACTAGATCTAGAACTTTTTCAGCAAAGGACTTACTGCTAAAGGATGTTCCGGTCAGCTTTCCCAACTGACAATCTTTACAAACGCCCTTGTTGGGCTTTGTAATTTTAGGAAATCCTCTTATCATCTTCATTTTGCTTACTTTGACAATATTGTCAAAGTTTATGTGGCAAAGCCTCCTATGCCATAACCAGTTGTTGTCCTCTTTGGTCATAAGACAGATTTTGTTAGATTCTTCTTTGACCGAAGCTATGAGACAAGCTCCTTCCATTGAGTCAAGATAGAAAAGGTTGCCTTTGCTCTGTCTACTGGTTGCGACATGAGTTCCAGATGGATTCTTTACTATGCAGGAACCTTGTTTGAATTCCAGCAAGAATCCTTTATTGTTCAGTTGTGCAACACTCATCAAATTGTACTTGAGTCCTTCAACCCAGTACACATCTTCACAGATGGCTTTGTTGTAGAGAGCGATAGAACCTTTACCTTTGATGCCACAGGGAGCATTGTTCCCAAAGGTAACAGATCCGTTGTTACGAAGCTCGAGGTTGATAAGCTTGCTCTTATCACCGGTCATGTGGTGAGTGCATCCACTATCGATGATCCAGTCATCATACTGATGAGATCTTGATACGAGTGCAACTTCTTCTATTACTGGGCTTTCCTCCTTTATTGCAACAAATGCAATTTCGGGATCCTCTGAGTCATCAGATTTGTTATATGTGACTCCTTTTGCAAGATAGCATTCATTTTTTGCTTTATTCTTGAACCAGTATCTTTTATCTTTATGTTCATTATCAGGACACCTTGCAGCAATATGACCTATTTTATTACAAGAGAAGCATTTCAAGGGGAGCTTTCCCTTGTACTTCCTTTCCCTCAGGGGAATCTTCTTGCAATGAGTGCTTCAAACTCTTCTTGCTCCATCTCTTCTGAGAGTAGGTTCTTAGCAAAGTTATCAATCTTTCCGATTGAGCAGTTATCGGTTTCTCTTCCCTTTTTAGTGGAAGAGATATTGGCAGAGGACTTGAACGCTGCTTCCTGAATAGATAAGTTGTTATCAAAGTTAATTAATTCAAAGGCAGCCATCTTACCGATAAGAGAGTCTACAATGACTTGATCTTTGCTCACCAATCTGAGCTCTTGAATGGCAGAGATCTTGATAGCATACTGAGGTCTGAGAGTTCTCAGTATTTTGCTGATTACTTCCTCTTCACTTAACTTTCCTCCAGCACATCTGATGGAGTTGATCACTTGTTTGATCCAATTGCTGTATTGCTCTATGTCTTCTCCTTCATTCATTCTCATATCATGATACTTTCCTCTGAGGCTTTCAACCTTAGCTCTTTGAACATTTGGATCTCCTCCATAGACTGTTTGCAGTTTGCCCCACATCTTGAAGGCAGAATCAAGGTGTTCAATCTCAGCATAGACATAATCAGGTAGCGTGCTGGCTATAATATCCATAGCAGTCGTGTGCTCAGTCTTGATCTTTTCCTGATTAGGTGTCAGGGTGCCATTGGGTTCACTGTACTCAGTGGTGACGTGAATCCAATACTGGTCACCGATAGTCTTTATATACAGCTTCATTCTACTGCACCATAAGGTGAAATTTTCTTTTGAAAACTTTGGTCCTTCCTCACCATCTTGACTTTTTCCTTGTGCGGTTAAGCAGCAAAGAAAACAAGACCGGGCTCTGATACCAATTGACAGTCCCAACCAGTGTTGAGAGGGGAGGGGTGAATCAGCACTTGTAAAAACTCTTCTTACTTTTTCACTGAATCCAGTGAAGTAAACTTACAACACAAAAGGCAAACAGATTTAAGCAAATAATAACAGTAAGTAAACAATCACAAAATGACACCAGATTTATCATATGGAAACCCGATTAGGGTAAAAACCACGATGTGAGGAGACCTCACAAATTTTGTACTCTCTTGGAGTACACCCTATTAAGAGCTTTCCCGTTTAAAGGATAAAAACGCACTTGCTAGATGCGACCCGGTCAAGGGATTTGTTACAATAAGGTCTATTAGGACCTGCCTGGTTAAAGGACTTCTAAACACCTTGAGAGATGTCACCCGGTTAAGGGATTTCAATACAAGAGACCTATTAGAGTCCACCCAAAAACTAGGATTTACTTATTGAAGTTTGCTAGAAAACAATAGAAGTGTGATCTTTACAGATGGCTTTGCTTAGCCTGATAAGATCTTTCTTTGTGCTCAATTGAGAATCAACACCGATCACCGTAGGTGTATTCTCATCTACTATTGTGCTATTTCGCACAACCTATTATCTCTCTTTCTTCACTTTCTTTTACCCCTGCTTCTGTAGCATATAGGTTCACTCTTTTTCCTGGCAGAATGAAGGCAACTTTTCTTCACAACAGACATAAGATTATATACTGATTTGTTGCCCTTACTGCTCCTCAAATGCATGACCTAATCCTAAGTTCTTACGAATACATCACTCAGTTGAGTAGGGTTCACTGAGCAAACATCCGATGCATGCTCTAGCCTTATCCACTTCATAAAGAAGACAGCAGTTGCATGTCAAGCAACCTTCCTTCATCGGAGATAACACTTTGATTTAAAGTTACTAAATTCGGCTTTAAATCCTTCAATTGCGCCTCAAGAAACCATTGATTCCGACTTCAAATCCTTTACCTGCTTCTCAAACCGATCACCAAGATGACTCAAGATCAGCCTGATTTACTGCAATAAATCCCGGTAAAATGAGTTGGTTGGAACAAACAGTTAACTATGACTTCCTCAGTTCATATCGAAGTCCTATAAAATATTAGTTGAGTTCTTCATGTTACAACTATTGTTGTCTCTTTCTTGGCTTACTGGTTGCACGTCCTCGGTGTGCTTCCTTTTGCGCGGATTACCGGTTGCACTGTCCCAGTTGTGTTATAGACACTAGTTGGCAATTGTCTATACCGGTTGCAGTTCGGTCCTTGATTGATACTGGAATACTCTCTGTCCTAAATGAGTGCATTGTCCGGTTAATGATGCTTAGTGTAGTGACCGGTTACAACGGATTACAGTTGTTCTTTTCTTGCCAAACCAGCCTCTCTTGATGTAGATTTTCGTAGAGCTTCAGCCTGTATAGAGATGACAAATCTCTATCTCTTTTGCCAATCAATGACAATACCTGGACCGGTAGAGCGTTTTACAGGTTACGATCATTTGATGCTAACACATAATGGGCTCGGTGAACTTAATGATATATTCCACAAGTTCCCACCATAAGTCATCCAATATCCTTCTCTTTATTTTAGCTGCCCTCTCACTGTTGCTTTGCTTCCATACAGCCCAATTGTTGTTGATTACCATATTTCAAAGTGCCTCTTTCACTTGCACAAGTCGTCTCAAGACGATTAAATTTGATGCAAAACGAGTTTCAACAACCTGTAACATAAATTAGTGCAAATAAATACAACTACTAGATACATACTTTATAAAAGAATACACATTATGCAATAAAAAAAATGAAAATCAGAAATTGTAAGATATTGATTTTTTTTTTAAATTAAATTACTAACTTTAGTTCAAGTTCACTTACCTTCAGTAACTCCAAACATGAGAACATTCTGAATATTCTTTGAGTCATGTGATGGTTTGTGATGAACATCTAGATGTCCTCAGCCTCTACATACACCTCCTTGATCCACTCAATTGTGTTCTCAATCTTTTGTAGCATAAGATTGAGTGAATGGACTGCACAAGGTGTTCAAAAGATATGCTAATATTGCTCTTCAAGCAACAAACCAGCAGCTCTACAATTCTTTTCATTGTCTATTATGACTTGGACAACATTACTAGCACCCATTTGTTCAATGGCAAAGATGAGAATATTAGCAATAAATGGCACATCTTTTACTTGTCCCTCACAATCCACCGCTTTCAAAAACATTGCCCCTTTAGGGGACACCGCTAGGACATTGATGAAGGGACGGTTTCTAGCATCTTTCCACCCATCCGAAACAATTGATACCCTTGTCTCAATCCATGAATTCTTTATGGGCTTCAATTGATCATCAATCCACTTGACCTCTTGATCCAACAAGGTGGTTCGTACTCTCTCAAAACTGGGGCCCTGATACCCTCTTGGAGCTTCATTGGCACTTTTCAACATCTGTCTCCAATATGGAAAGCGAACAACATTAAAAGACTGCCTATTTGCATACAAGTATCTTCCCACATCAATGTCGGCAATTTCCCGACTTTGATTTTGAAATGTTGTTTCTAGTGGTCCCTTTCTTTTGTGTATAAGGCCAAGGGACTCTTTTTCAAGTTCACGGGTAGCTGAGGTAGTAAAAAAGGGGTGGTCTTCTATCACAACATCTGTGGGGGGTTGTGTTACCCTTGCTTTTTTTTTACTTTACTTCTATTGCCAATGCCATTAGTTGAATTTTGCCTGTGTTCTCTCTCTTCTGCTTCCTCATGTTCTTCAATATACTTTAGTACAGTTTCATTGGGTTCAAGTACACCTCTTTTTCCAAGGCATTTCTTGACTCCTCTACCAGGGTATCCACACAAATGGCCTACCACACGAAAATATGAGTTATTTCTTTCTACATCACAACCCCTACATTTCCAACGGAATGCACCACCTCTTGGAAGTGCTCTTATAATATCAACATGTTTTCACAAAGGAGAATCAGAGTGGGGTTCTATTCTTTGTTCGGTATTGCCTACTGAGGAAGAGGTAGATGCCATTGTAGTTCCTTTTCCTATGGGAAGAAATTTCAAATTGTATACATATTCATTATTCAATACAAAACTTAAAACTTTAAAGTTAAAAAATTAAAAGCAAGAGAATGAAAAATTATAGAAAAAATGGCTAAGATCTTATGGAGAATGAAAGAGAAATGAAAAAAATAAAAAACTTAAACAAAAACAAAAAAAAATGAAACAAGAACTTACCTCTACTCATTGTAAGCTTGCAAAGGTGTACGTATGAGGCACAAACACTTGAAGAAAGCTCACAAACCAATCTTCTAACTCCTCCTTGCACAACCAAGAACTTGCTCTTTTGCTCTTGCTCAAGTCAAAATAACCTACTTGCACACCACAAATGAGAATGAGAAGCAAAAATTAGCCTTTCATAACTAACTTTTAGGGTTCCTGATGTCAAAAAAATATAAAATTTTGCAAAATTTGTCACTTAAGTGACATCCAAGGCCCGAAGTTCGTCCAAGTTCGCCTGGGGTTCGCAATTTTTGAACTTGGTCAGCCCGGGTTCAATCATCCAGGCCAGCAGTTCGAACTGGGTCCAAACTTTTGAACCCTACCCGGACCCACGAGCAAACTGGACCCGGACCACAGACCAGTTCGTACCCGGGCCGGTCCGGAGGGGTCCAAGGGTGAACCCGGTAACTTAACTTTATTCCTTTGAGGAGAGGCGCCCTTTGTGAAGAGACATGCCTCTTGCTTAATTGTTGATTGACAACTTGTTTCTTTTCCTTGAGCACACCTTTTCATGTTTTGTTACAACTTTAATTATCTCATAAATTGTTTGTTTATCACTTGATCACTGTTTACTGTTAACCGGATCACTGTTCATCATTGCTTTGATTGCTGGTTTGTTGTCCAGATCGACACCTTTAAAAAAAAATCATTTTATTTGCCGCCCCATTACTTTTTGTTCTTTCCATTCATGATAGGAGTCTCTTTTGAGGCGGAGGCATGACGTATGCCCTTTGCAATAGTCAGAACCTTTCATAATAACCACCTTTTGAAAGAGTCACAACCCCTCATTATTGCTGCCTTTGAGAGTGTCATAACCTTTCATATTTACCACCCTTTGATCACAACCCTTCATCATTGCTACCCTTTGAGAGAGTCGCAACCTTTCGTAATTACCACCATTTGAAAGAGTCACAAACCTTCATCATTGATGCCCTTTGATAGAGTCACAACCTTTCATAATTACCGCCCTTTGAAAGAGTCACTTTCTTTTTTTCTTCCCATTCCTTTCTTCTTCCATTAATCCTTCCTTAATTCTTATGATCCCCTTGTTTTTTCCTTCCTCCATATCCCCTCCCAAATGAAGTTCTCTTCTCCCTTTTATAACTCGCATTTGAGGGAGTCACAACTTTTCATTTCATGCCTTTTGACCATTCATTAAACTTAACTAAGCTATAATTATGCTATATTTTTATTTTATTCTAGTATATTTTGAATTTAAATTTTATTTTTATTCTTTTATATTTTAATTTTATTATTATTATTTATTGTCTAAGTTGCTAGTTCAGGTTCAGGTTTGGGTTTGAGAACCCTCTTTGCCAGCATGGCAAAATTTTGAAATGGGGTTTGGGTTCATTCGGGTTCGTTAGTACAAAAACAATGTAAAAATTTTGTGTGTGTGAGTGTGCCTATGTCTATGTATCCAGCCTATATACATGAATTAAGATTAGAATGTCACATAGTATCATATTAACAACAAAAACACTATAAACTTGTAATCATAGCATCATGATCATACCATCATAGCATTATATACTTCAAGGACTAGACCAGGACTGGTACCAAGTTCGAACTGGACCTGTACCAAGCACTCCAAGGGGTGAACCCTGTAACTAAGTTTATTATTAAATCCTATTTCAAAAAGGGCACATCTGCATGGTGGCTTGTCTTTGTTTAGGCCATGGGCCTTAATGAAAGTCATGAGGTTGACTCTCTAGGATGTATTTTAATCATAGTTCCCAAACTCGGAATCGGCAAGGCTGACTCGACTCGTGACTTGGCAAAGTGAAAAAACCCTTGAAATTTAGAGATTTTTAAGGATTTAAAACTTGTTTCATGCACCCATTATTGAATAAAGCTTAAAGACAATAACATCATCAAATAGAAGCTAATTTGATCAAATACATAAATATACATTGATCACATAAGTACAAATGCAAATTAATACATTGACGGCAATTAATACACTGACAGATACATGGTCATCTCTAGGATGAATACTATGAATGCAACATAGCAATGTTTCATTTGTCATTATGGTCAATACAGTCCAAGTATTAAAGTTCTGAAAATTCTAGGTTTTCTGACCAGCACATGTTTGACTCTTATTAAGCAATTGTTTTGCCTATATATATGCAATCCAGCTAATACAAAGTCAACAAAGGCAGTACAGTTAGCACATAGTCAAGAAAGGTAGTACAGTTGACAGATACTTTAGCAGCAAGATTACAATCGGTACACAATTAGAAACAAGATTACAATCAGTACACAGTTCATATAGACAGCCTACTAAACAACCAAAAACCAATGGGATGAGTTGCACATAGACGGTTAGCAGCTCACCATGATTATCTTAAAATTCAAGAAGGATGTGAAGAAAATCTTAATGTTGTATGGTATAATGGTGACTCGTGACATGCAAACTCATCACAATGCACCCCTGAACAGACCTCAGTATGCAAATCACTCACTAAGTTGCTGCAATCCAGATTTTATCATGCTAAGATCTTTTTGGTCACGGATTAGATCAGCAATCCATCTCCTAACATAAATCCCAAAATTATTGGTTTTTTGAGTATAAATTTCTATTGGATGGTTTGAAGAGTCTCAAAAGATTATTTTGTACAAGTAGCAAGGAAATCTATGTTAATATGTGGCATCCAGTTAGTTGGATTGTGCAATTGGCTTGTATAGAAATACTTTGTTCCACAGAAGTACTGTTAGGACTCAAGGCATGCTCTAGTGACAAAGCAGACTGACCACCATACTGAGTATTAGATCTAAAAAGACTGTACTTGGCCAAGTGCACAATCCATACAGCTCTTGGGATTGATGAGGTCAGAGCTGATGTGTTGTAAGGTTTCAAACCATCGCCCGATTGCAAATGGGGACCCCCTGTTGAATATCATTAAATTTCTTTCAGATTTGATCTATTTATGGCTTTTCTATTTGCAGAATATGATTCTTACAATCACTGTACTTTCTTGCAGATTATAATCAAAATATTGAGCTTGATAAATATGAAGTTGATGCCAAATCAATATTGAGAAATAGTGATCATGAATTCACAAGTCTGAATTTTTTCTTAATGGTATTCAATCTACAAGAGCAGAACATTTATTGATTTCGATGTCTCCAATTGTGGACTGGATCTGCATTAAATATACAAGGAAGAGACGCATCTTATGAGTGGACATGTCTCTACAAGGTGGAGGCATGTCCGTTCATGAAATGTCTCATGAATTGTGCCTTTTCATTTTGGAGCCACCTTCATAAGATCGAGTCTTGCACAATGCCTACTGCAACATTCTTCTTTTCCTGCCAGAACATCCCCGAAGACAAAGGAAAAGATCAAAGCAAATAGCTCTTATGAATACATATAAGAGAGTGACTACAATAAACATACTATTCAAAAGATAATAAAAGTACTTATCTCATTATTCACGAGCAGATGCAACTTGCTCCAATGAAGGTCCTATATGTTGCAGCTTTCCTCCATCATGAGGATGTTCCACGAGGTTCATGGCCACACCACGTACCTTGGGCCGGCAAAGCATAAACATATGATATGTATTTCCATTACCATTGCAACCTTTGTTCCTTGTCAGCGAACATCCTTTGTAAACACATGACATTATTGGATCATCATACACAGCTCGTTATGCAGTGCACATCACATATTGGAGAACACATATTGCCTTTGTGTATCATACTTCCAGATTGGTATATATAGAGGACGTATTCACAGGCATTTGGAGGTCATACACAATTAAAATTAAGCATACATTCTAATTTGCAATTCATTACTTCCTTCAAGCATGAACTCAAACCATTCCTCAGCGTGAGAAGTTATGTCGCAATATCCCTTCCGAGCTGCTACATACTTTGTGATTATACCACTGGAAATCTGATCCATGTTGGCACTTAAGAATACAACCGCAGTTGAACATTCAAACAACATCCACATACCACTAAGAGCACTAGATTCAAGACAAGCTTGAACCTACTCTCTTAAAACTTGATGTTGCAGTATCAAACAGTAATATGTAAGTTGGCAGCTTAATGACACAAAGTTGTTTCTATAACCTTCATCTCTGTCCATAACCGACACCTTCATGTTGATGTCAAGAAAACAACCTTCTGAATTGAAAACAAATTTCTTGCTCACTGGAAATAAGAGACTTTACAGCTTCAGATCAAACATTAGAGCTTCCAAATCTGAGCTAATATCTCCTCCAAAACAAGGCAGTGTCTGGTACTAATATCCACAACTTATACAGTGCCCATCACTAAAGGGTAAGGTCTGTAATGAATATTTGGTGCAGGAGCACCATTCTAAAGGCTCCCACCATCACAAATTTTGTTGTGAAACAACTTCTTAATGAAGGCTTGTAAGTCGAATAAGAGCCTTGAGCTCATTTTGTGTGTGTAGGCTCTAGTTAGGATCCTAGGGTCATAGTTTGGTCTTTCTTATTGACTGTACAGTGACTCAGGGAATGATGTCATCTTGAGGTCACATGATCGTAGGATAGGTCAAAGTCTTAAAATAGGGGTTTTGAAGGATTTAGCACGTGTACTTTGGTTTAGACCTAGGAATGGTCTTAGGATGAGGAGAGCAAATATTGCTCAAGCAACAAAAGTTGCTCAAAAAGTTGCATTGCAACTTTTCAAAGTTGCTTAGCAACTTTTTCTAATTTGGGTTCTAACCTTACCCAAGCGGCTAAGAGCCCCTATCTAAGCTCAAACCCCGAGGAGAAAACTATTTATGTTTAGAAAAACCCTAATTCAATGGTTGGCAATCATTGTGTACGGCTTTGAGTTGGAAAAACGAGACTGTTACTGTAATTTGGTGTGTCAGTCAAGACTAATGGCATGATTTTGATGAGTTAATGGATAGCACATAAGATCTTTGGCATTGTACATTTGCATGTGTATATTTACTTTCATTTTGTAGAGCTTAGATTAATTTCTCTGCAAGTTTGTGTGTGTTTTTGTTTTTGTTTTGTATTCACCAGTCCTCTGTCCAGTTTGAAGAGGCATGTAGATATGGGCCTGTAACTCCTATCCCCACCGTGGAAACACCATGGAACCTTGGGATATGGTAGTACAGACCCTATACTGTACATATTTGCAAACAGGGCCCTGGAATATGAGTGCAAGCATTTATTTGACCAAGCCCTAGGCGAGCCTGGACTATGCCCGGCTAGGTGAGGTCAGCGTTGTGGAAGCTCTAGAAGACAAGGGTGAAGACTTCAGCGAAAACCCTTTGGAGGAGTTCAAGAGGGATGAAAGAAGATTCATTGGTGTGAAGGAGAGGTTCCCACATATCCATTAAGGGTGTTTACACAAGCAAACTCACTCTGTGACTCTAACAAGCTCAAAAAGCCCTAGAAACCCTCATTTCTGGTTAGGGCATTGTACGGACAGTCGAAGACCTAAAACCTTGAAAATCCTTGAGGGATGGGAATATGAATGGAGGTCTCTATGGAAGACTAGCCATGATTTGGTGAAAGAAGCAGGTCAAAAGTCCTATAAACCCAGAGAGGAGGCCTAATTGGGCTCTTTTCTAGTAGCCCTATTTTGGGAAGAAAGTGTGAGGTCGGGTAATAAGCCAACTTACCCAACCTCTTGGAGTCACTCTGTTGTGTGCAAAAACACCTTGGAAGTCATCTCCACCTTTGTCATAGCCTGACATGGTGAGCAAGCCAAGAAACCCTTATTAGCCTATGTAAGGGTATGAAGCCAGAGAGTGTAAAAGAAAGCTAAGGAGAAGGAGAGTGCAATATTGGTGGTTAGATTGGGCTAGGTCAGGGGATCCTATTGAGAAGAGGAGTCCTAGAGACCATAGGGTGTGAGTAGAGCACACTAGTGATCCAAGATAAGGAACAGGGAGCATAGACTAAGCTAGTCTATCCCAATCTCCCTATCATATTGGTATCAAAGCCTAACAAGGCTTGGGAAGTGGATAGTTGGAGAGTGGATGTTTCAACCTCCAGAGGAATCAATAGGGTCATCTCAGGAGAAGAAGATGGTGACTAATACAGAGCTAGCTAAGAAAGTAGAAGACTAGGAGGAAGAAAATAGACTCCTGCAAAAAAAATTGTTTTAGATGGAACAATTGTTGGATGATGTCCAAGCAAAGGCAAATAAAGTCAATGTTAGAATGGAGGAACAGGATGCTAAAGAGAAAGAGAAGACTATAGATGATGAGGTGCCTACACCTGATCCTCCTACTCAAGATGAGCAGTTCTTGAAGGCAATCAAAGCTATCACTGGCAAGGCACTTGAAGGTGTCCCACTACTTACCGGCAGAATGGACACAGAACTTGTCATGCAATGGATAGAGGGAATGGAGAATCACTTCGAATGTGAAGTGATCTCTGAAGCATAGAAGCTCAAAGTGGCCAAATCAAGGTTAGGAGGCCAAGCTCTAACTTGGTGGAATTATCTCCAAGAAGAAAGGGAGAAAGAGGGAAAGAATCCAATTGCTAATTGGAAAGCTATGGTAAACAAAGTAAGGGAAGCATACCTGCCAGCAGATTATGAAATCCAGCAGCATAGAAGGAGATTGAATCTAAGGCAAAAAGAGATGGATGTTGCCACATATATAGAAGAGTTTCATAAATTGAGCCTAAGGTCCAAAGTGAAGGAAGAGGAGAGCATTAAGGTGGCAAGGTATTTGAGTGGTCTAAAATGGAGTATAGCAGAGATGAAGAATTTGTTCATTCCTGCCACAGTACTTGGGTGTCAGCATATGGCACAAAAGATAGAAGAAAAACAGAGAAGGAAGCAAGAACCCAACTCTAAAAAAAGAGGCAGAGGTAGAGACTCTAGAGGGGGTCAAAGAGGAGGTTCTAGTGGCAGAGGGGGTGACTCAAGGAGCCAAGGAGAGAGTAGACTCCTAGAACAAGTTGCAGAGACCAATACAAGAGGTACTTTCAGTAGAGGAAGAGGATCTCAAGGTAGTAGAGGAAGAAATGCAGGAAGAAGCAGCTCCTACTTTGCCACAATGAAGTGTTATCAATGTGGACAGCTTGGACACCCTCCTTATAGGTGTCCTAACAAACCTACAAGCTCTAGCAGTGAAAAGAGGGTAGCCTATGCCCAAGAAGATGGCAGTAGCTCATTCACCAATGAGGTAAGCAAACTAGAATCAGAGATGGGGGAGAACTTGATGTTTAGGAGAGTGCTCATAAGGCAACCTACCCAAGGAGAACCCAAACAAAGGAGAGCTCTTTTTAGAGTCAAATGCAAGATCCAAGGCAAAGTATGCAAGGTGATAGTTGATTCAGGATCAACTGACAATATCATATCAGATGAAGCAGCAAAGAAGCTAAAACTTACAAAGATTCCCCATACAAACCCTTACAAGGTGACTTGGTTGAATCAAGAGCAGAGTGTGCTAGTGAATGAGTAGACATGGGTGGAGTTCTCCATTGGAGGCTATAAGGATAGGGTTCTTTGTGATGTCCTACCCATGGATGCCTGCCATCTCCTATTGGGAAGACCCTGGCAATTTGATAGGAAAGTGATCTATGATGGAGAAGAGAACTCCATTTCCTTCAAGAAGGATGGCAAGACATTCAAGATTCAGTTTCTAACAGAGAGTGATAAAGGAACCTCAAGGACACCTAGTGTGTTGCTTAGCAGTGGGAAGGAATTCCTACACTCATTACATGATGATGAAACAGTGGGATGTGCCATTCTTATCAAGCCAAAAGAAGAGGAACATAAGTTGCAGACAGAGACACCTAAAGAGGTGAAGCAAATGTTAGAGGAGTTTAAAGACATTGTAAGTGATGGAGCACTTGCAACACTTCCTCCAAGAAGGGCTATAAGTCATCAAATAGACTTTGTACCCGGTGCATCTCTGCCTAACAAGGCAGCATACAAGCTTACTCCTGATCAAAACAAAGAAGTAGCGAGGCAAGTGCAAATGTTATTGGATCAAGGGCTGATCAAGAAAAGCATTAGTCCATGTGCAGTCCCGGTGGTGTTGGCATCCAAGAAGGGAGGCAAATGGAGACTTTGCACTGATTCAAGGGCCATCAACAGGATCACCATCAGGTATAGATTCCCAATTCCAAGAATAGAAGACTTGATAGATTGTTTAGGAGGTGCTATGTATTTTTCTAAGTTGGATCTTAAAAGTGGTTATCATCAAATAAGGATTAAGGAGGGTGATGAGTGGAAGACCGCTTTTAAGACCACAGATGGGTTGTATGAATGGCTTGTGATGCCATTTGGGCTTACCAATGCCCCAAGCACCTTCATGAGGTTGATCAATGAGGTCTTGAAGGACTTCACTAGCAGATTTGTGGTGTACCTAGATGACATACTCATCTATAGCAAAACCAAAGCAGAGCACCTTGAGCACTTTAGGTTAGTCTTGAAGAGGCTACATGAGGAACAATTGGCTATCAACCTAGAGAAATGTGAGTTCATGCAGCAAGAACTAGTCTACTTGGGATTTGTGGTGTCCAAGGGTACTTTGAAGATTTACCCAAGCAAGGTGGAGGCAATCTTGAATTGGCCTGCCCCTAAAATAGGGACTGAAGTTAGGAGTTTCCATGGTTTGGCACAATTCTATAGGAAATTTGTGAGAAATTTCAATGGCATATGTGCACCAGTGCTTGACACCATCAAGGGAAGACTTAAGACTAAGTTCAAGTGAACTGAGGAAGCTGACAAAGCATTCCAAACATTGAAGCAGGAGGTAGCTACCAAACCTATCTTACTCTTACCTACCTTTAACAAATTGTTTACCATTGAATGTGATGCAAGTGGTATTGCAGTAGGCGGTGTATTGAGTCAAGAGGGAAGGCTTGTGGCATTTTTCAATGAGAAACTCAATGAAGCAAAAAAGAGGTATTCGGCCTATGATCTAGAGTTATATGCATTAGTGCAATCCATCAAGAAGTGGAGGCATTACCTCTTGCCAAAAGAATTTGTGATGTTCACAGATAATCAGGCCTTGAGCTATATTAATTCAAAAGAAGCTTAGCAATAGACACTTGAAGTGGATGGAGTATCTCCAATCCTTTACCTTCACTATCAAGCACAAGAAGGGGCAGCTCAACAAGGTAGCAGATGCCTTAAGTAGGAAACTATTGACTGTCCAAGAAGTCCAATTGCAGAGCATAGGAATAGCAGGTTTCAAGGATCTTTATGAGGAGGATGAAGACTTCTCCAAAGCCTATAAGGTGTGCCAAGAGTTTGAGAATCACTTCCATGGTGAGTATGCAGACTACACCCTTCAAAATGGACTCTTGTTCAAGGGCAATCAGCTATGTGTGCCTAGGGGATCCATGAGGGAAAATGTGATCCAAGAGAAGCATAATGGGAGCCTAAGTGGGCATTTTGGCATTAACAAAACCATGGAGTTGGTACAAAGGTACTATTTTTGGCCTAAGTTGGCAAGGGATGTGAGAAGGTATGTGGAACAGTGTGGTGTGTGCCAAAGAGCTAAAGGAGGTCAAAGCAATGCAGGGCTTTATCAACCTTTACCAGTTCCAAATAGGCCTTGGGAGTGTGTGAGCATGGACTTTGTGGTTGGACTCCCTAAAACAAAAACAGGTATGGATAGCATCTATGTTGTAGTAGACAAGTTCTCTAAGATGAGTCATTTCATTCCATGTAGAACTACTCATGATGCAAGCTATATAGCACATCTCTTCTTCAAGGAGATTGTGAGGATTCATGGACTCCCTTTGAGCATTGTGTCAAATAGGGATAGCAAGTTCATGGGCCATTTTTGGCAAACCTTATGGAAAAGCTTAGGAACTAATCTCTCATTCAGTTCAGCTTACCATCCACAAACTGAAGTTATAAACAGGGTGTTGGGCAATTTTCTGAGGTGCTTGACCAAGGAGTATGGGCAGACTTGCGATCTAGTCATTCCACAAGCAGAGTATGCCTATAATGATAGTGTTAATAGGACCACAGGTAGGAGTCCTTTTGAGGTTGTGCATGGAAGAGACCCTAGAGGAGTGTGTGAACTAAGAGATCTTGGTTCAATGGAGATGAAGAGTGGCCAAGCAGAGGACTTTACTCAAACTATCAAGGAAGTACAAGAACAGGTCAAGAAGGCTATCCTAGAGTCCACTCAAAAGCTAAAGGCTAAAGTAGATGAAAGAAGAAAAGAAGTTCAGTTCAAGGTAGGGGACTATGTGATGGTCCATCTAAGCAAAGCAAGGATGCAAAAAGGCATGCCTACTAAGTTGCAAATGAGAAGAGTAGGGCCTTGTAAAATTCTGGCCAAATATGGTGAAAATGCATATAAGGTGGACTTGCCATCAGATTTGGTTATCTAACCAGTGTTTAATGTTGTTAACCTAGTCTTATTCAAAGGAGATATAGCTAAGGGAAGTGAAGATCAAGCAAGGGTGCTGCAGGATCTAGATAGCAATGCCATGCCTAAAAAGAAGCAGTCTATAGCAGAACAAGTCTTGGAATCCAGGGTGAAGAAGTCCACCAAGCATCAAGTGTATATGGAGCACTTAATCAAATGGGCAGGTCAACCGGAGTCTGAAGCTACTTGGGTAAAGGAGAGCCAGTTCAAGAAACTAGGCATAGACCTCGCCCTTCTCAACCCCAAAGTACCTTAACTTGTGCCAAGGGGGAGTATGGTGCAGGAGCACCCTTCTAAGGGCTCCCACCATCACAAATTTTGTTGTGAAAGAACTTCTTAATATAGGCTTGTAAGTAGAATAAGAGCCTTGAGCTCATTTTGTGTGTGTAGGCTCTAGTTAGGATCCTAGGGTAATAGTTTGGTCTTTCTTATTGACTATACAGTGACTCAGGGAATGATGTCATCCTGAGGTCACATGATCGTAGGATAGGTAAAAGTCTTAAAATAGGGGTTTTGAAGGATTTAGCACATGTGTGCTTTGGTTTAGACTTAGGAATGGTCTTAGGATGAGAAGAGAGCAAAAATTGCTCAAGAAACAAAAGTTGCATTGCAACTTTTCAAAGTTGCTTAGCAACTTTTTCTAATTTGGGTTCTAACCTTACCCAAGCAGCTCAGAGCCCTATCTAAGCTCAAACCCCGAGGAGAAGACTATTTATGTTTAGAAAAACCCTAATTCAAGGGTTGGCAATCATTGTGTACGGCTTTGAGTTGGAAAAATCAGACTGTTACTGTAATTTGGTGTGTCAGTCAAGCCTAATGGCATGATTTTGATGAGTTAATGGATAGCACATAAGATCTTTGGCATTGTACATTTGCATGTGTATATTTACTTTCATTTTGTAGAGCTTAGATTAATTTTTCTGCAAGTTTGTGTGTGTTTTTGTTTTTGTTTTGTATTCACCAATCCTCTGTCCAATTTGAAGAGGCATGTAGAGATGGGCCTGTAACTCCTATCCCCATTGTGGAAACACCATGGAACGTTGGGATATGGTAGTACAGACCCTATACTGTACATATTTGCAAGCAGGGCCCTGGAATATGAGCACAAGCATTTATTTGACCAAGCCCTAGGCGAGCCTGGACTGTGCCCGGCTAGGTGAGGTCAGCGTTGTGGAAGCTCTAGAAGACAAGGGTGAAGACTTCAATGAAAACCCTTTGGAAGAGTTCAAGAGGAATGAAAGAAGATTCATTGGTGTGAAGGAGAGGTTCCCACCAATCCATTAAGTGTGTTTACACAAGCAAACTCACTCTGTGACTCTAACAAGCTCAAAAAGCCCTAGAAACCCTCATTTCTGGTTAGGGCATTGTACGAACAATTGAAGACCTAAAACCCTGAAAATCCTTGAGGGATGGGAATATGAATCGAGGTCTCTATGGAAGACCAGCCATGATTTGGTGAAAGAAGTAGGTCAAAAGTCCTATAAACCCGGAGAGGAGGCCTAATTGGGCTCTTTTCTAGTAGCCCTATTTTGGGAAGAAAGTGTGAGATTAGGTAATAAGCCAACTTACCCAACCTCTTGGAGTCACTTTGTTGTGTGCAAAAACACCTTGGAAGTCATCTCCACCTTTGTCAGAGCCTGACATGGTGAGCAACCTAAGAAACCCTTATTAGCCTATGTAAGGGTATGAAGCCAAAGAGTGTAAAAGAAAGCTAAGGAGAAGGAAAGTACAATATTGGTGGTTAGATTGGACTAGGTCAGGGGATCCTATTGAGAAGAGGAGTCCTAGAGACCATAGGGTGTGAGTAGAGCACACTGGTGATCCAAGATAAGGAACAGAGAGCATAGACTAAGCTAGTCTATCCCAATCTCCCCATCAATACTGAATTTATGCTCATACTCCTCCTAGAAGAGATTCGCACTAAAGTAGAAATTCCTTTGATGCCTTGACCATTGTCTACCAATAATATTTCCAATGTCAGTCACAAGAATATTTTGAGTCTCAAAGGCCGGTTGATTGTGTTATAAGAAATTACACGATATTGTAAAACTTCAGCAATGGCCAAGAGGCTCACAACTCTAAGCAAGGCATGTATAAACAACTCAAGTGGCTTCAAGTCTTTCTTGGAATTATTTCGATAGAAATCCCCCACAACTCAAGAAAATTTTGCATTATTTGATCCTTTTCCGTATCTGAATTATTGCGATGACTTATAGATTGAAACTTCCCTCAAATCAACATCTATCACTTGCAATAATAATTTGTTCGGCCATATTATAGATGGGTCACATGCTCAATTGAAGAAATTTGCCAATGATAACTATAGTCCCTCAGAATATTACTTTATTCTCCATTGCAATACAAGGGCTCCCAATAATGCTTAGTGCTTAATATCAACTGCATTTGTGAGCAATTCACTATCAACTCTGCACAGTCCTCCAAAGTCTATCGTAGTCCAGCTACGTTAGCTCCCATACAACCATGGTCCACCTTCAAGTTCATCGGCAAGAGGAACATTATCGACGAACATATGAGATCTCAAATTGATAGCCCAAATCTCCTCGATGTCCTTTAAGAAACACAAAGACCACGAGCATCAACAAGAGTCTCACCGTCAACCTTATTGGCAAGACAACTATTACAAAGCAAAGTCCACCAACACAACTGAGAGGTGGGGGGGGAATTAGTTGTGAGTTTAATTAACTTAAATTCATCTCTATCACATCTTAAGCTTGTAATCAATAACAGCAATAACCACAAGATAATAAACATACAAAATACACCAAATTTGTTAACTAGGGAAACCCTTGATCGGAGGGAAAACCCTGGTGGGAATGATGCCCACAAGATGACGTACTAATATAAAAGTTCCTTGTGAAAGGATAGACCTTGTTAGAAGTTTGTTACAATACAATCAGTACATATGAGTCCCTGTTAGGAGACTTTGGATCCCTGCTAAAAGATCCCAACCCTGTGAGGAGGTGATTGAGAAACACAATGAAGACAACTGAACCCACTGTCCAAATTGCTTCAAGACTGTCTTTACTAAACAATCTTTAGGATAACACATCCAAGGGTGAACTGACTAAAACAGCAACTCTCTTTGCCTGTACAATTCCTTTGAAGTCCTCAACAAACCAACAACATCATCTTCTGCTCTGATCATAAAGATTTTGCATTCAAAGCTCACAATATTTCATGACCGCATGATATCCCTATTATACCCTTCTACATCAAATAGACTTCCTTTCCTTTATACCAAGTCCTAATGATTATTGAGTCAGCCAAAAGGCTTTCTCAATTTGCAATTAATAATATAGGACATCAATAAGAATTTACAATACACGTTACATTACATCTAAACACTTCCATAGAATCATTAATTTGTAGTCAGCTCACAAAGAAGTATCACGCTTCACATCGTCCACAAGTCTTCGCGGAATGCAAGGTAGATTCTGTCGTGTTTATCCAAGCATCCTGAATATGTCATCAACAACATATCAACCTCGTTGAACTAACTTCAACCTCGTCGAAACAATAAATCTCAAATAACTGTTACCAGTTCCTAGAAACTCTCACTGTAAACAATCTTCAGTAAACTTCGCATAACTCGAACATATCTGCATAACTTTTTTTGCGCTTACAACCACATCATCAGAACACATTCCTTAATTCAAATAAATCTTTGCAAAACTCAATTCATCAATATAAAACCTCGCAGAACAATTATGTGTCTGCAACTCTGTTAACTCTATCCAAAAAGCATATATGTTGACATCAATGACAAACCCAGTCATGAATGTAACATATAATAACTCAATCATCTCTAATCAACATCCAATCTGCCCTGCTAACAACATTCATAAACATTCATGCTAACAAGAACAACCATCGGCAAATGTCACATCGAAATCAGAGGTCATCATGATGATCATCAAGTCAACAGCAGTCCAAATGAACTCATCATCAAGTATATCCATTAACTATAGTTTCAAGTCGTGTCATTAGAGAAACTTCGGTGTCCTCGGGACCCATAATTTTAGCTGGATTCCAGATGCTGATGGTGCCATTGCTCATACCATCGGCAATTACATCTGAAAGAATATTTGAGTTCATGCCATAACACACGTATATGAACCTAAAATATAGAACCCAACACTCGATGGAGTTTTATAATAACCACCAACTGACAATATTAACCGATTCTTATTTATCAATTCTTAAGTTGTGTTCAACGTAGACTTTTATTTGTTTTAATTCTGGTCTTTCTTTAAAAGAAATATCAACCGTGTGTTATCATTGCTGCAACAAAAATATATATATCGTTTTAAATGATATATTCGGTCAGGCTCTTATTCCACGTGGACTCTTATTCCATGTCATCACTGAAACCATATAGCCATTGCACTTCATCATATCGATGATCACTTGTCATTATGAAGAATGGAATGTGATTATACTTTCAAGATAGAATTTATATTTTGAGTAATCTTAACTCTCAAATCTAATTGGATCTTCCTTAGCAAGGCTCTGTTATCATGTTGAATATGATTAAATTTCTTTCAGATTTTATCTATTTATGGCTTTTCTATTTGCAGAATATGATTCTTACAATCATTGTACTTTCTTGCAGATTATAATCAGAATATTGAACTTGATAAGTATGAAGTTGATGCCAAATCAATATTGAGAAATACTGATCATGAATTCACAAGTCTGAATTTTTCCTTAATGGTATTCGATCTACAAGAGCAGAACATTTATTGATTTCAATGTCTCCAATTGTGGATCGGATCCGCATTAAATATATAAGGAAGAGACACATCCCATGAGCGGACATGTCTCATGATTTGTGCCTTTTCATCTTAACTAAACACCAGATCTCTAATCGAGGTTAGTTGCTTAATAAACATAAATGCTTACCAAGTTCAATCTGTATTTATCTTGCACAAATAAATAATATCCAATCTGGAAATGATCACCGATAATGATGCTCAATCATGATCCTAAAAGAAACATGAAATGCCAATAATCTGCAAGTAATAACCTCTAAACACAGATCAATAATATACTTGGAATATAGTAGATTTCAATAAGTTACATAAGTGATCATCGATTTCCAGAATTTATTGCAAATGATGACATGAATATATGTACAATTAAATATATGTGTGTATACATATGTCAGAACATACTGACATATATATACACACACATATTATCAAATCGATCATCATTTCTATATCTGACCGAAGCTACCATATTTCCACATCCCCACTTTTTCACTTGCTGGGTAGAGTGGTTTATTAGTTTGGTCTAGGTTGGTAACAATTTCGAAGTCTCCCAGTGGATGAAATGTAAAGCTCAACAAGATCATGACTTTCATGCAATACCTTAAACAAAGTTTGATCATAGGAAATGGACTAGCTTTTCAGTGTTAAGTTCTGATTTGTAAGAGCTTGAAATTAAAGAAATCAGAAACTTGCAAGGAGATGTTTGATGATGAAATCCAGTATTGGAAGGAAACAATTATGGTTGCCAATGAGAGAATTCAGGTGAGAATGTGAAGTGGAATGATGAAATCCAGTATTGGAAGGAAACAATTCTGGTTGCCAATGAGAGGATTCGGGTGAGAATGTGAAGTGGAATGATAAATCTGGGCAGGCTTCAAGTATCTAGCGTGGGAAATGTGTTCATTAGAATCAGATCTGAATTATTTACGTCAAGCATCAAGCAAGTAAGGAGCGTTCGATCTGATTTGGGAACATTTCAAGGGACTATCTAGTAATTGACCGCAAGACTTAGAAAAGTTTGAACTCGATACATTGAGCCCCAAGAAGCCTTAGAATCCGCTCAAAAGTGAGCCCAAGAATGAGTTGAAATCTGATCAGGGTTAATAAGATGGAGCCCAAGATCATCCCCAATCCCAACAAGACCTACATTTCAGCCCCAACATGCTTCAAATTCCGCCCCAGCTAGTTCATTAAGCCCGAGCACTAGTCATTTTCCGCTCCACTATAGAGCCCAACTCCTTGACAAATTCCTCTCAACACCTAAAGTTGCCCAAGGCATCTCTAACTTCCGCCAAGCTAGTAAGAACCCAAAGGGATGACAATCTCCACCTTCATGTTTGGTGCCCAACAAGTGGACAATTTCTGAAAAAGCATGGTGTGGAGCCTCACAACATGACAATTTCTGCCCCAATGCATGGACCTGTTCTGAGATTTTCACACCATCACCCCATTGCAAATGGGGAACCCCTCTTTTTGCTTTTGCTCCTGTTTGCTTAGGTGTAGAGTTAGTTTGGCAAGTCTCTTTGGTCAATAAGTAGAGTTTAGTAGAAGTCAAGTCAAGGAGAGAGCGTTTGAAATCAGTCAGGTCCTTAGGCTTGAGTTTGAGCAGGATGAGAATGAGGAGGATGGGTAAGGGAGGATGTTAGCATTCAATTTGACCAAGTTCAACCACTAGATGAGTCAACTGTTATTACTAACCGGTTACTAAGAGGGGGGGGTGAATCAGTAAATACTATTTCTATCTCGATTAAACCTTGTATGTAGATTCTTGCAGAATAAACAATATGTAATTAACCATTCATAAACAGAAATAGAAATACTCAAATCAACACAGCATATGTATGTGGAAACCCTCGGTAAGAAGGAAAAAACCACAGTGAGACAAAGCTCACAACTTTACTACTACATTAATAAAGGTGCCCTATTAAGAGCTTACAAAGCACTTGTAAGAGTGCTACCCGGTAAAGGGATTTGGTAGAAGATCGGTTAAGATCTTGACTCTGTTAGGAGCCGCCTTGTTAAAGGACTTTCAACACCAATTAAGATGCTACCCAGTTAAGGGATTTATACAAAGAACCTATTAGAGTTCACACTGATAGAGGGATTTGAATATGCTTTAACAGTATAAAAGCAATGATCTTAATTGACACTTTCTATCTAATTAGATCATAGATGTTATCCTTTCTGCTCTGCTTGGCTGTTGAACCTCTGCCTTTCACCTCTTGTGATTGTAGCTTCTCTCAGAAGGTATCTCTCTCCGACTGTTTATTTTCAACAACTCTTCTTTTGTGTCCTATGACCTGTATTTATAAGGAATTAATCTTAATAAAAGCTCAACTCATAGTTCCGCCAAGCTATAAACTCACCCATAAATCATGCAGCAAAAAAGCTTTGCGAGATGATCTTGAGTTTACCTTGAAACATCCGCGTAGAAATAAAACTAACTCCTGTTAAAAAGCTAACTCCAGTTCTAAACGGTGGATGCTCTGTATTATCCAGTTTTAACTCAGACAGCTCCACATAATCCAGTGCGGATAATTATGCAGTCGACCAGTATCAATCTTACACCCGGTTGTCCATACATCCCCTGTATGTACTATAAGACCGGTATCACTTGCTTTGTTTGGTCTACCGGTACATATACTTTGTTTGGTCTACCGGTGCCCATTAAGGAGTATGAGTGGTCTACCAGTGTACCGATGGGAATGATGTTTGCATTTAGCTTAACCAATGACAACTTAAATATGTCAACAATCTTCCCCTTTGGCATTGGTGGCAAAACATCACTCACTCATTACAGTGAATTCCCTGTCCTGTAGACTTCCCCTGTGCTTGTGCTGCCTTCTGCTCTGTAGCTGACCCTACTCTGTATCCTTTCTGATCTTCTTCCCTCATCTGACCTTGTGACCTTTTCTTATGTCTTCTTCCCCTTTTTGCCTCCATAGGACAAAGGGTTATGTTGTACTGACTGGTTTACATCTGTAACTTGGTAAAGATGTCCTTGTAAACTTTCTTCGTTGTATGAAGAAAAGGATTCCACTGACCGGTGACATGTTCTAGATTTTTCTGTGCTGCTTTCAGCAATACAATTATGTTCTCCATGTCCTCTACAGTCTTGTAGTCCAGTTCACTGATCAGATACTCAGCTTCTATTGCAGTTCGTTGCATTAAATCAAATGTAGGAGCCAGAAATAATTGAAATTCAAGAAGATCTTGGATTCGCTTAGTTTTCTCTTCAGATGCCTTTCTCAGAATGAGAGCTAGGCTTGTCATTTCCCTGTTGAAATCTGTTGCAGATGTGTTCTTTATATCAAACTGGGAAGACAGAACTCTTATGTCTTCAGAAGTCTTAGATGACTTCTATGTGATATCTTGCACAAAAGTATCAAAATTTGAAGTCCTTGTCATTAGACTTCCTGCAACTTGCAACTGTTGTCGAAGTACCCTTATATTGGTAGATATTGTTACTTTTATCTCTTCAGCCTGTTTGTGGAGAATTTATATTCTCTTCTTCTCATAGTGATCAATGGCAACTATCTTCGAATCGGTGACATCTTCTCCTATAGCTTGTGCTAAAATCTCCAATTGATCAATGACAGGTTCATCTTCATCAATATCTGCATCCAATACAAAGTTGTATAGGATGTTCTTAACACTTGTGAGGACCATGTCTTGTTTCCTCTTTGTCAGCTCCTTTAGTTGCCTAGTTGACATTTTGCTTATGTCAACCACAATCTCACTAACCTTGCTCCTTTTGGCTTCTGTGTCTGCTGCAAAGGTTAACTTCCTCTTAGATGAGGATGAGCTTGGAACATCTACCTGTTCCTTTTTCCTTGGCTCCTATACCGGTTGTTCTTGTTCAAAATGTACAGGTAACACTTGTTCTTGTTTGTTCTATTGTTCTTGACTTCATTTCCTGGTTATACTATCTCTACCGGTATTACCTCTTCCAGTTGTGCCACCTCTTCTGGTAGGACCTCTTCTACTAGTCTTTCTACCTCTTGTTGTACTTCCCCTTCCAATAGTACCTCTACTTCTAGTAGTGCATCTTCTTCTTGTTGCACTTGCTCTTCTAGTGGGGCTTCCTCTGTGTGCTGCTCATCAACTGTATGTAGCTCACCCACAGCAATTTCTTCTTCACCAATTGTATTGTCAGTTGTCATCTTGACCGATGACTCTCCCGGTACTTGTTCCTCTGGTAGAGCTTGTTCTTCCAGATTCACCTGTTCACCAGATGTGAACTGTTCCTTAGGAACTTCCTGCTCACCAATTGTTGGTTCTTCGCGAGTAGTGAATTGAACCAGTGGTTCCAATACTGTTTCAGGTTGACCCTGTGGACTTGTTGCCTTGAGAGCACTGAAGTCATATTGTTGCCAGAAATCTAGTGTCTCTTTATAGACTTCCTTCTCATAACCATTTACTATCTTGGCAACCCTATTCTTTGTATCCAGACTCATGGATACTTCCTCCATTAGAAGTTTGACAGTTTCTTCACTGAGACCAAGTTGTACTTGTGACAATGTCTCCTTAACAATTCTACTTGTTTGTTCCTAGACTAGTTCTCCATTTGTTCATAAGTCTAGTATTTAGTTCAGAAGGAAATTTTGACCTATAGTCTCTTGTACTTCTATTGAAATCCAAGAAGGTTTCTAACAGTGCCACTATTATTGCTTGTTTATCTTCCTCTCCTAGCACACTAAACCATTTAGCTGCATTGGCTACTTCTCCAAAATCCACTACTTCATCAACAATATCATTTACAGTCATAGTGCGAGCCTTACCTTTTTCTGGAGATACAAGAATGGTTGTGGAGCCAGATCGCCACCTTTGTCGTCAGTGATATCGACGATGTCCGGTTTAGTCGATACTGTTGCTTTGACTTGAGCCTCAGCTCCCAGAATTCCCTTTCCTTTACCAGTATCTTTGACTGGTGGCTCAGTGTTCTTCTGGCATGCTTCTTCTACCTGTTGTTGGGTTTGAAGAAGTTTTGACCATGTTGCCACACCTTCCTCGTGAACCTTGTCAACTTCTCCAACAAGCATTTGACTTATCCTTATTCTAATCAGGAAGTTTTCCTTGTGTAGTTCTGCTTGATGAGTTGCCTCGTCCAGAGTTAAGTGATTTTGAACTTCAAGCAGAGCCCTAATCCTTAGCTCCGTTTCTCTTTCCATTGAAGCCTTCCATCTTGCTTCAAGAATCTCTTGGAGATCATCAGGGACGACCTTATGAAGTTCGGTAGGAGTAAGATTGAACTTATGAAGGCAATAGACTACCGCTTCTATTTTCCTCTTGTCTTCTTCATTTTCCAGTTCATATCTCCTTCCAACTGATGCCATACCACCTGAATTCTTTAACCCTACCACTAATTCATCAATTGCGGGCTTTCTTGCTCTCGGTGCATCTTCCTTCACCAGTCTAGCAGATTTCCTCTTGCGGACCAGAGGAGTTGGGTCTTCAATTTTTGTTCGTTTTGTTTCTTCCCCTTGAGCGTTGGGTGCTGGTTGTGCTCTTTTCTTTTGAGCTTTGGGTTGTTCTGCTACCGGTTTCTTCTTTGGTGTAGGGGTCCTTTTGACATATACATTCTTTATCGGTGCCTTTTTCTTCAGATTCTCCCGAATCTCTTCAAAGGTACCAAACCAATAAGTGGACAAGTCCAGATCACTATCTTGCAAGGCATCTGCATATGCTTTGGCTGTTTTTGCAGAGATTTCATACCCCAGTTCAGGAGCGTAGTCAAATCAAGGTTCTACTACCTGTATGATGCAATGATTGGTGGAGACTAGGAAACACACCTCGTCTCTATAGGAGTCAACAATAGTTGACGAAACCCTTTCCCTGGCATGCATTCTTAGCTGGAATGCCTCAAAGTAGTCAGTCATGACTTTACTGAACTGGTTTCCCAGTTGGTTGGCCATATCACTGATCTGGATCATGACTGGTCAATCGGTTCCCCAAGTCACCTTGCCTATTCCCGAAAAGAAGTTAGAATAGTAAAAGAAAAGGCATACCAGTAGGGTTCCATATTTCAGGAACTTCTTAACGATACCGAGCTTCTTCAGATTCTCAAAAATATGTCCTCGAAGCATTGTGCAAAGATCATACTGCGTGTTGTCGTGCATGATCCGGTGAGCGGCGTGAATGGCTCCTCTCAGCATGCTATTCAAGTTGCTTGATTGATAGATTTTGTAACCCATCACTGCAGATGCGAACCGAACTCCTTCATCTTCAATATCATTGATGGTCATTAGCCGACTATCAGATTTCGATTTTGTCAATTTAGTGACCACGGCACTGGAGATGGTTCTAAGGGTGAGGGGTTCCCCTTTGTCGCTGTATCCAGTCACTCTATGCAAGTCCTCCTTGGTGATTTGAGTGCACACTCCTTTAGCAAGCTAGAAGCCAAGTTCATGCACACGACTGAGAACCAGTTGTATCCAATCCGATCGGAAAACGATTGGGTAATAGACTCCATTAATCAGCCCTGAAGATACCAGCTTCACATATTTGTCTTGAAGCTTTCCGTCTATGCACAACAAGAGGTACTCGCTTTGGATGAAAGTTTCACCCAGTTCTTCTTGTTTCACATGAATGAAAACGGTGACATCTTCAATCATTAGAACTCCATCAGGCACAGATGACAGTGCACCAGACATATCGTTTTCCCTGTTCTGAACTACCATGATGTCGTAGACAGGTCAATCAAATTGATTACCTTGGATCAACTTGGCGACAGATGATGATGATGCCATTGTTATCAACCGGTTTACACGGAGAGTTGCTTGATCGGTCTTATAGAAATATCTTATCGATGATCAAAGCACGGGAATATTACTCAAGCATAAGAAATTGTAAATCACAAATCGCAAAGTAAAAGAAAATGAGTGATCCTCCTTTCTTTATATAGATTTAGGGAATAACGGTAATTACCAAACGGTAACTATTTGTTAACGGCTAAAAGCATTAATTACCTTACCTAACCTTTCTTTCCTTTTTCGCCAACCAGTATTCAGGCTTTTACCTGTTGAACAAACCCCGATTGATCAACACTCACATGTCCAATTTTACCTACTGACTAAGTGAGTTTGATACTCACCAGTCCTACCGGGAACAGTAGACGGGCTATCGGTTCCCTCTAAGCCTTTTAAGCTCAGTTTGCTGAAGAGATATCACCATCAGCAGACGATGATCTTCCCTCTGTCTTCTCCTCAGCGGAGCTCTTTGATTCCTTCTTGACTTCTTTCTCGGTCTCTTTTCCCTTGTCCTTTTGATTGGAAGACAAGGTCTTCATCACCGGTTTGACTGATCCTCTCCTTTTGTTCACTGACCGGTTCCTACAATCTTTGGCCAGGTGTCCAACTTTGTTGCAAGTGTAACAGACTATCCCAGTTGCCTTCCATGGATTTACCCTTTTCTTGTTAGGTGAATTACACCGGGAGTCATTATGGCTATGCATGCCACAGTTGTTTGCCCGCTGGGGTAAACTTAATATTGCATAGACATAATACAGGAACTATAATAAACACAGAATATATCAGAGAATAATAAATACTTTCATTAATCATTCCAGACTGGCAAGTACATTTACATCATAATCCATAATAATCCTTCACCCATAGGTGGTACATATTTATCTACTCGAAGGGGTGTGACCAAACATCGTCACCCGTTCCCAACCGTTGGCAACATAACTAACACCCTCGGCAAACTAACACCCGACGACAACATAAACTTTACGGCTAACATCATCCCCCCCAAAAAAGAAAGTCGTCTCCGGCAACTCACAACAAAAAAGAGATGAAATACACTATATAGAATAAGAAAATCACTGAGAAGGGGTGGAAGGGCGTCCCTGAAAAAGCTGAAGTGCCGCCCTCCCCATCAATGCTGCTTCCAGTAGGTCTTTTCCCGTCACATCACATTCCACCTGTGCCTACACCAAACTTGTCTCCAACACATACTTTTCAACTGTAGCCTCCGCTAACTCTTGTTTAAACAATACTGTCTTCCGAGCCAATCTAACCTTGATAGCCACCCGTGTTGCCTTCTCCGCTTCCAACTCCTGGGTAAGCTGAGTCAAGTGTCGCTCTACTACCTCCAACCGGGTGGGCAGCTCCTCCCGAGCTCTTTGTGCATCCACCAAGACAGTCTCACGTCCAGCCAACACCTACTCCTCTGAGTGCCTCAAAGCATAGTACCCTTCTCGAAAGGCTTCCTCTAGTGCTCTCTCCACCGCTGGCATGTGGAAAGTCCATGCTAACTTCGAGTCTCATCAATTGGTCACACTTTCCAAAGGCTGATAACTAAATAATTTCCTCCTGCTGTTTTTGATACCCCAACTCACAATTGTGGTGTACCTCAAAAGGACGATGGTGGTCGAGGGGCAGCGCCCCCGCCGCCAAGACCAAATTAGCACCCACAAACCCACACAGAAGTCCATGGAACACACCATTTTTGTGATTTTCTTCCGATCCCATACTCTTTCTACTAGGCGCTTATGTTTTCCTCACTACCTCCTTATGTCCTTCGGTACCCTACGTTATTCATTGTGAACTGTTTAGATTTGTCGTCGTTTTTTTTTTTTTAGAACCTTCGCCTCGGCTGCCACTCCTTGCCATCAATAATACCGGAGCCTACTTATTTGCGCTTAGCCGTACGGAATTGCCACTCTTTCCTTGCCCTTTTGGTTTTTTTTTTTCTTTCAATTACTTCTCTTTCCGGTTGAATGCATCTTAACCATTTCTTTAAATTCAAGAATTCGTTATAAAATTTGTCGTACTGATTTCCGGCCCTCTTGTGCATGTCTTGTAGTTGTAGTTGTATTTCTCCATGCTCGTAAGCTCTGTACAGTTGTATCTCCCTCATGCAATGTATTTTCCTCCTCCCGGCAGAATATGTTCTTTGTTGGATAAGTCTCCGGTTGCTGCCTTCAATCTTGTTCCCACTGCTGTGTCTTTCTTTCTACCTGAATCGGACCTGTGTGTTCCTCTCTTTGGGAGCGTCTCCTTCGGAAGGTGCCGCTTCATATTCCTCCGCCTCTCGTTTCATTCGTGCGCTATCTTCCTTCCGCATGTGATCTTTCCTTCCACGCAGCTATGTTGCTTTATTTCTCCTCGCTCCGTAGTCTTCTTTCTCCGCTGTGATTATGTTTTGCCTCTGCACAGCCTTCACCGCACGGCACTCTTCCTTCGACACCGATCTTTTCTTCCCTTCTTCACGCCTATCTGCGGTAGCCTTTCGTTTCCTTCTCCCGCGTGGTCTCTCTTTCTTTCTATCTTGACTTCCATTTCCACACGGCAATCTATTCTCCCTTCGTTTTTTGTTTTCCATCTTGCGACTTGGTTATAAGGCATGGACGATGGTCCACCGTCGGGTGGTCCCACCGTCGGTGGTTCCACCCTCAGGTGGTTCCATCGTCAAGTGGTTCCACCGTCAGGTGGTGCCACCGTTTAGTGGTGCCACCGTCAGATGGTGCCACCGTTCAATGGGTCCACCGCCGAGACTTCTCTTTTTTTTTCTTTTCTTTTTTTTTATATTTTTTTCTTTTTTTAAAATTTTTTTTCAAAAAAAATTCTCGCCGTACAATCATGCATAGACGTACGGGTGTTTTTCCCATTCACCGTCTGGATGCTTCTCAGGTCGCCCGTATGAATGGCTCTGGGTCGCATGCTTGAGAGCTCGAGTCCCTTTCCCTCCTCTCGAGTGCTCTATCCCTCTGCTCAGGTCTGAGTAAGGTCTCAATTTGGACCCATTGAAAGTCCACAACTTGACAACCCCATCATAGCCGACTTCCCAAAATTTTCTTGGCTCAATCTCATTGTGCAGCCGTTCCCTCAAGTTTTCCCTGTCGCCGAGTCTATTTTTAATGGCGATCCAAAGGCTTGGAACCATAAATTCTACAGGGACCGCGGTCTCCTTCTCGTACATAAGGAGAATAAAGATTTTGAAGGCTGCGGTCTTCCACACAGGATTCCAATCGTCACGGACAGGAATGATCTTAGGTTCCTCTTCCTTCTTATACCTCAGGGGGTTTCGCTCATCAAATTTATGCATCGGGACTTTGCTTACTTTCGCATCCCCTTCGTTGTATTCACCATACTCGAACGGAGATGTTTCTAGCTATTCCTCAATACTTAGTATATTGCATGTTGGTCGGAAAAGATCGTAATCCTCTATCTGTCAGTGGAAGAGACCGTTTAGTGAATCTGCATCCTCCTCTGAGTCTTCTCCCAATCTTAGCACGCCTTCACTATTCCGTTCCATTCCACCCCTTCCTTCATCCCTTCAATCGTTTTCTTCTTCGGAGTCAAATTCGGAGGAGGAAGCTATCTCCTCACTCACCAATTGGGTACGGAGATCAATTGTGAACTTTTTTCCTCCACTCTCCATTGAAAGGGTATTCCTTTTCCAATTATGGTTTTCTTTGGCTGTTACTAACCATCCTCTACCCAGTATGGCGTCATAGCCTTTCTGCTTCAGTGGAATGACGTCAAAGTTGAGTACAAACAGTTGTGTACCAACAATGACCGGTTGTGCCATCAACATCCCGAGTGGTTTGATACCCTGCTGATCTGCACCCAGTAAGTTGAAGGTTGGTGGCCACAAGGTGGGCTTTCCTAGTTTTTTCCACGTTGCCTCTAGAAGGACGTTCACTCCTGACCCTCCGTCCACTATAGTGTCTGTTAGGATGGTGCCAAGGATGCCCATCTCAACGATTGTTGGCTACCTTCCACTGTTTACAGCAAGTATCATCGGGTCCATTGCAAACCCTCTGGGGATGTTCGTACGTGTGGTATTCAGCTGCGCGGCCAAGTTCCCCAACAGTGTCGTTCCCAAGTGCGGCATGGTGTGAAGGAGGTCTTGGAGTTTCACCGATACCTCTACCTGTAACATTTGTCTCAGAATGTGTTGTTCTGCCTCCCTCTGGCCTGAGGTGGTAGCCATCTCCCATGTTTCTTTTGGTGCCTTCATCGCCTTCTCTATTTCTTCCTTACCCACCCGTGTCACTTGTTCTGCTTGTGACCGTGTGATGGCTAGTACCCCCTCGCCACTTCTCGTTCCCTCGATGTTGAGCAAGTTGACCCCAGATTTTGGGCAGTTGGCATCCTCGTGGTTGTCAGGACCACACCAGCGGCAGAGCTTCTGTGGGGTGTTGCCCTTGTCACATTCCCTTGCAAAGTGGCCCCACTGATTGCAAGCTCGGCACTGGATCATCAGCCGACCCTTGCAGTCATATTGTATTCAACTCATGTTGGTGTTGTTATAGCCCCTTCCGCCACCACATTGGTTGCCTCCGTACCTGCCGGAGGATGCGTTATTATTAGTCTCTGCCCCCGATGTAGATGGTTGCTCTTGGGTAAATAGCACTTGTTGATTCCTCACCTTCATGTTGTATGGGCATTCCTTGGTGCAATGGCCCATGATCTAACAAATGTCACAAAATGCCATTTTGGGACACGCCCCTTTGTATGGCCACTCGCCTTGCGGTCCGTACACCAAATGTCAACTTCCCCCTTGCTAGTACCCCCTTTCATGGTCTTGAATTCCTTCATCATTTTCTCCATGTCCTTTTGGAGTGCCCTAACTTTTCCCTTCGACTCGCCATCACTGCCACTGTCATCGTCCTAAGTGTCATCTTCGTCGGAAGAGGGCTTGCTTCTTTTCTTCTTGGAGGTCTTCTGTTCGCTCTCCAAGTCCATTGCCCGATTATAGGCGTCTACGTATGAAGTGGGGGGCACTATCTTCATTTTCCTCCGTACGTTAGATTTCAGGCCCTCCACGAACCATCTTTTCTTTAGGCTATCCGATGGATGGCTATCCATTTTTCTAACAACTCCTTTAGTCGGCGACTGTAAACCCACACAGTCTCTTTCTTACCTTGTTTGGTACCATATATCTCGGAAACAATTTCATTGTCATCCCTCAGGAGCCGAAACTCCTTCTGGAATTCCGTCTTGAGTTCGTACCAAGTGGTCACCTTTGTTTTGTCCACATCGGAGTACCAATCGATGGCTACCCCTCTTAGTGTGGCCGAAAATTGTTTTATCCATCCTACGTGGTCGACGACTCCATTCGCCAACCAGATTGTCTCGCACGTACGACAATGCCGTACTAGATCTTCCTTCCCATCACCCTGGAATTTTGGCAGCTTTTCTTTGTTAGTTGCCATGTTTACTTTTCTAGGTGCTGACTGTGTTTGCAGCACCGGTTGTGTTACAGGCTAGATTGCCGGCTTGGGTCCTCAGGAATTGTTTGGTACCGTACCGCTTGATGTCCCCGAACTACTGGAACTGTCCAAGCCTAGTGGGCTACTGTGATCCCCGTGCCCCTCTGTCACTTCGACACTCTCGGCGGCGGCGATATCCTGAGCCTCCCTCCGTGCGGCTTCCTCTTCTTCCTTCCTTCGGGCTTCTCTTGCTTCCGTCCGTGGGGTTAAGGTTAAGGACCCGAACAAGCTCCTTGTTTCTTCCAAGCGGTCCTCATCACTTCTTCCGGCCTCCCGATTAGATTCCTCCAGAGGCTCGCCTTCACTTACTCCCTTCAGTAGTCCTTCAGCGCGTCTTCTGAATCTCTCCCTTCGCTCAGCTTGCTGTTGTGTGAGTACGGCTTGTCTGGCGGCTTGTTCCTCCTCGAGTTCCTTCTTTACATTTCTATTTTTATTCAATTGATTAGGCATAAAGTCTATGCAATGATTCCGTCCTCATTCGTCCTCACATTGATATTCTCCTCCAATGATATTCCCATCCGTCCACTCATTCCGTCACTTGGCAGATTCGTTTGGCAACGGCGCCAAATGTTTGCTTGCTGGGGTAAACTTAATATTGCACAGACATAATACAGGAAATAAACACAGAATATATCAAAGAATAATAAATACTTTCATTAATCATTACAGACTAGCAAGTACATTTACATCATAATCCATAATAATCATTCACCCGTAGGTGGTACATATTTATCTACCCGAAGGGATGTGACCAAACGTCGTCACCCGTTCCCAACCGTTGGCAACATAACTAACACCCGTCGGCAAACTAACACCCGATGGCAACATAAACTTTACGGCTAACAACAGTTGGCACAATTGATTGTGCTCCGGCTCTCATTCCTCTTAGGGAATATCAATCTCAGTGGGGATCAGAATGCCACTGTTTTGGATCTACATTCATCAGCCTTGAGTCCAAACTTGTTGCATGCGTAGCAATAGCCTTTGAAGCTTCCCATGCTTCCACTGCACACATTGTTGGTACAAGACCTGCATTCAAAGGTCTTGTGGCCATACTTGTAACAGTTTTTGCAGTAACTGTTGGTTGGCTTTACCGGTGCATTTCTGCAGTTACTTGTTTTACGGCCCGGTTTTCCACAGTGATTGCAAGAAGTGTTGAAGGTCTTTTTACCCTTTTGTTCTACTGGTTTCTTCTTTTCCTTCTTGCTTTTCTTGGCTCCAGATGACTCACCAATTTCCTTGGTGTTTTGACCGGTGAACCCAAGTCCTGTGGGATCTTTGTGCTTTCTTTGAGCTTTTAGTTGCTCATCAAGCTTTGCTGAGCTTTCATTGTATCTTCTGAAAGTTTCATTCCTTTCTTCGAGTGCTTTCATCTGTTCCTTCAGTTGATACAGCTCAATTGTCAGCCTTTTGCATGCATCATCTTTATCATGCCAATTCTTTTGCATGTTGGCATTTTCTTAAGTGACTATTTGCATGTCTTCTTGAAGTTGCAGAACGACAAGATCACTTTCCCTTACAGCTTCTTGTAATGACCCCCAATAGGGCCTTAATTTGTTCTAAAATTCTTGATTTAGGTTTTGAATTGTACTTGGGAAGGGTAGTTTGTAATGTTTTTAGGCTAAGAGAATATCAATTCTCAATAGTTAGCATATATCATCAATACATACTTAAGATTCAATTCCGTAATCCTCTCCTAATCACAATCCCTAAGGCGGATGGTAGAATTACTGTTCTCGAGTATGGAAACAGTCTACTTGAAGCTCCCTCATGAACATAGCCCATTTTGGGAATCTTTGCCTCAACGTGACCGAATTACTCCTTTTCCCTTTACAAACTCCCTATCCGCTAAGTTGAGTTAATGAGTGATTGAAGGATTAGCTAAGTATATATTATTCTCTTATATATTATGACTATACTAATAAACATGTATAACATAACCCAAGTATATTTCTATTCACTTTTATTATCAAATATTATTGGTATAACTTATTTATTTATAAATAATCTTTCTCATATTACCAAATATATTAAATCTTTATTACGTAATCTAAATTATATATATATATATAACAGAGTTGCACAATATTCTGTATAAGTATTATTTGATTAATAACATAGATCAAAGTGTAGTGCATACCTTTATGGCTGTCGCTGGTTTCACTGTGTAAAAATCTCCTTTCTTCCTTATTCTATATTAATGTAAATTATGAAGGGATATCTGAGAGTATGGTACCCCATACTCTGTGATAACATTCATTAAGTCTGCTATGGGGAGTCTACGTCACATACCCCTGCTTCTTCCTTAAACTATTGTGGTCGTAGGTTTATATATTTTCCTTCTTTATACCAATCACCATGAGCATGTATCTGCAGCAGTCTTATTGTTGAGCAGTTAATATATACTTATCTCTTCTTCACTTGTTCGTACTATCTTCAATCAGCCATGGCTTCTATTCACTATCGCCTTAACCGCTGGAGACAATGTATATTATTGATAACTATAGTTGCTGCCGTGTCGTTCCTTATCATCTCTATTTCGTCCGACAATGCTTTTCTATCCTCTGCCATATATATATGATGCATTATATTGTTATGGTCTTCCTATGTAAAACCGTTGTCTCCTATTCATGCCAAGTATCTTCTCTTGTTCACCATTTAAGCATGTATATCTTCTTGTCAGATCCCCCTTATTCCATAGCCGCATTGTGAGAGAGAGTCGCATCCTTTTGAATCGTCACTTCTTAAAGTAATGATTAATATATTTTATGCATTTAATTTATAATTTAGTACTTAGCTATCAATATTAATATTTGTTAGTGTAAAATAATATTTTATATCAATTGGGGTTTACGATACATAACATATAATTGAGTCTAGTTATGTTATTAATATCATATTATATTATTAAACATATTTTACATTGTTTAATTGTATATTACATTATTATCTTAACACAATATTATATTATAATAATATATTTATTATAATAGATTTATTTATTTATATTTGAATTATTATTATTTATATTGTTAATTATATATAATTATGATTTATATTGTTTATTATTAATGTTCACGATATCATTATTTCAATAATATATTATTATATATTATATTAATATTTTAATAATATATTATTATATGGATTATTGATTATTATTATTAAGTAATATTATTTAAGATTAATATTATATTAATGTTATTATTAATATTATTAATTATTAATTATTAATATTATATATAACAAATATTGGTATGAATTGATTCCGTAAGGACTCATATTTATTATTAAAATAATATTTAAATCGAGTTTACTCATTTACATTGTCAATTAGGGCTCATGACACTTCTTCTGCCAAATTTCTTGCTCTCTCAAAGGCTGCTAAAGATTTCACTGCAGTGTTTCTTTCATCTTCAGCTTTCCTCTTTTTCTCAATCAGTTCAGTCATTCTTAGGGCATTATTTTTCTGCTCCCTTTTTAAGTTCAAGATCTGATCGGTTAAGATTTGGTTCCTCTCCATAAGCTCAGAGACTGCCTCCTCAGCTTCATCTGATCCACTTTGCCTAGAGAGTTTTTCGTTGCTCTCACTCAACTACAGAGCCATCTCCTTTCTTTTAGCAAGGGATCTTCTCAGCCTATTCTCAAGAGAGGCAATGATGTCATTGACTTCCTCAAGCTGCTTCTGATACCTGTAACCCTCCATGATCTTTTTCTCAAGCGGTTAAGCTTTTATAGCTTTGAGAACCTAGGGCTCTAATACCAATTGTTATTACGAACCGGTTAGTGAGAGGGGGGGGTGAATCAGTAAATACTATTTCTATCTCAATTAAACCTTGTATGTAGATTCTTGCAGAATAAACAATATGTAATTAACCATTCATAAACAGAAATAGAAATACTCATATGAACACAGCATATGTACATGGAAACCCTCGGTAAGAAGGAAAAAACTACGGTGAGACAAAGCTCACAACTTCACTATTACAGTAATAAAGGTGCCCTGTTAAGAGCTTACAAAGCACTTGTAAGAGTGCTACCCGGTAAAGGGATTTGGTAGATTGGTTAAGATCTTGACTCTGCTAGGAGCCGCCTTGTTAAAGGACTTTCAACACCGATTAAGATGCTACCCGGTTAAGAGATTTATACAAAGAACCTATCAGGGTTCACCCTAATAGAGGGATTTGAATATGCTTTAACAAGATTAAAGCTATGATCTTAATTAACACTTTCTGTCTAATTAGATCATACTTGTTATCCTTTCTACTCTGCTTGGCTATTGAACCTCTCTGTCTTGCACCTCTTGTGATTGTAGCTTCTCTTAGAAGGTATCTCTCTCCTGCTCTTTATTTTCAACAACTCTTCTTTTGTGTCCTATGACCTATATTTATAAGGAATTAATCTTAATAAAAGCTCAACTCATAATTCCGCCAAGCTATAAACTCACCCATAAATCATGAAGCAAAAAAGCTTTGCGAGATGATCTTGAGTCTACCTTGAAACATCTGCGTAGAAATAAAACTAACTCTTGTTAAAAAGCTAACTCCAGTTCTAAACGATGGATGCTCCGTATTATCCGGTTTTAACTCAGACAGCTCCGCATAATCCGGTGCAGATAATTATGCGGTCGACCGGTATCAATCTTACACCCGGTTGTCCATACATCCCCTATATGTACTATAAGACCAGTATCACTTGCTTTGTTTGGTCTACCGGTACATATACTCTGTTTGGTCTACTGGTGCCTATTAAGGAGTATGAGTGGTCTACCGGTGTACTAGTGAGAATGATGTTTGCATTTAACTTAACCAATGACAACTTAAATATGCCAACATCAATCACGCTTCAAGAGGCCCAAATCAAATTAGAGTGAGTGTGGAAATCACCTTGAAAACAACTTAAAAGGCCTACTTGCAATTGAAAGGGTGTAGAGTTGGCATAAAATCAGACCAAGGGATAAAGTCTTAATGCAGTGAAATAATCCTTAGGAGGTGGGGAATCTGCCTACCTCCTAGGATCCTTAATCCTGGGAAAGGTGAGTTTTACACCATCCGAGTATAGACAATTTGAGACATGATTGAATGGTTTCGCCAAGACCATAAGGATTGAGAATGAGTTTGAATGAATGATGAAGGTGAAAGAAAATCCTTGGGAGGTGGCGGAATCTGCCTACCTCCCAAGATTCTAAATCCTTCTTCACACCTAAATTCCGCCTTGAGACGTGAACCGGACTTTCAGCTTGCATGATGAGGAATAGAAATAATGGTAAGATTGGAGTTGAAAAGAATAAAGGAAAACCTTGAAGGATGGCGGATTCCACCATCCTCCAAGGAATCATAATCCTCTAATGCATCTAATTTCCGCCTAGAGATTGAGAGGACCAATGGAGAAAGGGAAAAGGGTGCGATTTGATAATTAATGATTAAAACATACATCTATTGCCCCCTAAACAGGTCGGCCTGCATGGGAGAAAAAAAGAGATTGATTTTAATTGTCTTAATTGGCCAAAAAAGACCAAGTCGGCCCCTTGTAGAGACATACCTTTTCAAATCGCTAATCACCTATATAAGGAGAGAGAGATGAAGATTCATTTCAACATCAAACCAAAAGCAGATTCATCTCTGCCATTAGCAGTGAATTACCTTCTTGAGGCAGCAAATTATCTCCCTGTGGACAGCGAATTATCTAGAGGAGGGAGTAAGTTGTCTTGAGAAGGCAGCTAATTATCTTGTGGGTAGCAACTTTAGACACTCAAGGCAGATTTCTTCCCAAAAGTCAGAGATAAGGTGGTGAAGAAAATGAAACCTGGGCATGTTATATATTGCAAAACTTATCTATTTTCCAGATTTTAAGTGAATCCATTTCAAGTTGCAAGATTAAGATCATTTTATCAATAAAATGAAACTTGGGACTTGCAAGAAGGAAGAGAAATTTGATTTTGAACTAGGTAAAATGTGTTTTGCCTCCTTATTTTGACGTTGGTGCAATTTTATGAAAACTTTCAGATTTCCTTCATTTCATGAGCTTAACGCAATTTCTCCTTTGTTTTTACAAGGTAATCGTTGAAAAGGGAGAAGCTTGGAGAGCAAAGAGTGGATGATACAAGATCAAGCTCGAGGACATCAAATGAGGAGGAAGTTCAAAATCAGAATACCAAAGTGCAAATTCAAAGATCAAGATCAAGATGGAGTTCAAGAAAGCAAAGAACAAGAAGAGAGAAAATCAAAGAAAATTAATCATGGACTTGAATTTCCTCTGGAAATCAACTTCACTTTGAAGGATCTAGCTACATGACAAATTTCATCACTTCAAGAAGATCAAAGTGAAGACATCAAAAGAGACATCAAGTTTGCAAGTACAACCAAGTTCAAATCATAGCAATGAAAAAATTTGCAAGAACAAAGATGGAGAAAATTTTGAGAAGATGAAGCAATTTGGGAATATGCCATCACAATCGAAGGCTTGATAATGTTGAGTATCAAGAGATATTTTCTCATCGCCAAAGAATTGATCAAGTCTACAACATAAGGACGTTGAGGGGGCACCCACTTGTCTTCAACCAATCATAAAATTCTAGTTACACATGTTCAAGCACACTCAATCATATTATGCCAAGCGTACAATTTTCTCATTGGCTCTCAAAAGCATTGTAATTTTCTTATTGGCCCACAAGGTGGCACCTTCATGTAATTGGATGATAGGGTGGAAACCCTAATTAGGGTTTGTAAAGGGTAAATCTTGGCCCTTGATCTTGAATTGATCTTGGTCCTTCATTGTAATTGAACAACTATAAAAGGCCGAGGCCTTCTCATTTGTAAGGAGTTAGATTTTAGATTAATTAGAGAGGAAATTTAGATTAGAGTAGAGTAGGAGGAGACTTGATGAAATTGTTGCCATAATGCTATCAAAATAATTGTTGATTCATTGTTGGTCTTCATGGTGGATTACTTGTGTTGTTTTGGAGTATTGCATGGTTTCTTCAATTCCTCATTTAGGATTTTATTTCATGTTAAGTAGAAATAAAATTAGATGGATGAAAGATATTGTTGAATGGTGATTAATGGTCAAGCTAGTGTCCATACCTTTTGGTACTTGTTGATTGTAAGTAACAGTGCAAGGTTAGTCTAGGCCTAAATTGCAAGTGTTTAACTTCTATTGGAAATGTTCATTTAGATTGCACCTTCATCAAGTATTTAAATGAATATTGACAATGTGAAAACCATTCCCGCATCCGTAGAAGATACCACCCTCCTATGCCTAGTTTACACGGCGAAGTAAAGACTAGTTAGAGACTCACCCCATCATCAACACTCTCTTGCTTTCTTATAGTTAGATAGAATTCCTAAACCCTTTCACCTTTGCAGTTTATTTGGTTGTAAGTGATTGAAGAAGTTAAAGTCAAGTTGATATCCATTGAATGAACAACGTAAGTCCCTTTGTGATAACCAACATATCACATCATTATAACTGAGTGAAAGTCCACAATAAGAAGGAACCTTGAGGTTGTCTTAGTTGATCACACAATTCATTTACATTGTTTAGCATATGACCATCCTTATTCAAGAGAGTTGAAAATTTAGTATTTCATCTTGGAATATTAATTCTTTGATTTTGTATGTTGCAGTAGAACAAAACTCACATCAACAGGACCCCACATGTAATGTCCCCGATTTTGCTCACCTGGGATTAAATAAGCCATTGATGGAATTTACGATTGTAAATTAAGTTTTACTTAATTAATAGTAATGTTGAGCTTATTACAGAGTTGACCAAGTTGCCTAAGTTTAGTTGAAGCTTATTATGACTAAATGATTATTAATTAAGTTTTTACTTAATTAATAAAGGGAAAAAGTGGAGGTTCAAAATGATTTAATAATTATTAATTAAGTTTACTTAATTAATAAAATGGAGGCCTTTTTAATTAATGGCTAATATCTTTTAAACCTAAGAGTTTAAAGGAGCTTAATAATATACTTGGCGGCTCATGTTTAAAAAAACCTAAGTCCTTCATAATTATTAATTAATTCATTTGGCGGTATATGGGAAAGGAAGAATTATATCGAGCTTGGTATTTTCTATTGTTTGGCAATTGTCAAAAATTATTGTCGTGAGCTTCGTTTAAATTGTAGCTTCAACATTATGCAATGGCTTATCGTAGAAGCTCAAGAGTCATTTTTGGAAAGAAGGAGGATATACATTGGTTTGGGAGTTTGGAAGGAATCCATTTTGCATGCGATTTTGGTGAATGTGGGATTTGAGATTCAGTTGAAAGGGTTATAGGAAACTCTAGAGCAGGGAGAATTGAAAACTCTTCTTGAACAGCACACGTTGAGTTGGTTATCTTTTGCCAATGAATTGTGCATAAGGGTGGCTTACCTCAGAGCTACCATTGGGCTCAATTGTGACCAAATTGGGGTTCCAATCTCAGCATATGATCTCAGTTTAGTATCGCAAGGTTGAGGAAGCAATCTAATTGCATATCGCAGCATATCCTCTAGGCTGCGCTCAAAATTCATGCTGCCACAACTCTATTGAGAGGATCGGTTCCTCTTATTTGTTGATAGTGATTCTTTGTGTAGACCAGCGTGACATAGGGCAGGAGTCACGTTGACATTCAAAGCAGCCATTTTGTTTTAAGGCTTGCACTGGGAGTAACTGAAGACCACGACAAAGAGATTTGACTCATTTGACAGCTGCTCATTCACAGGTCAACTAACGTCAATCAAAGAACTTTCAAGGCTACTGCATTTTTTTTTTTGAGGAGAATCTATTTCGTCTCAACCAATCCGGGTTCTTTTTCCAATTTGAATTGAATAAGGAAGTGCTGTGTAAAAATTAGTAATCTTCTGCAATGTAATTTCTTGCATACAAGGATACAATGAATCAAGTTTAGTAAATAGAATTTGAAATTGCTTACCAGTTTTGCATTGTATTGATTTGCATTTGAATTAAGATAGGAGTGCAAGCTTATATAGTACTTTCATGTATTGTAAACATATCATCTCAGAGAAAATTCAAAAAGTATATACATTTGTGAAACCCCCCCAAAAAAAATTATATCTCGAAAATACAAAATCCAAGAAAACAAAACAGTTTGCAGTGGAGATTAGAGATAGAATCCGAACAAGGTTCTTACAATGGTATCAGAGCGGTATCCTACCATCCTGCAAGATTGGGTTCATACATGCAGCCACAGAGGTTTATTTTGGGAGTTCATTATACACGCAAAGGAAGAGCTACACCACTGGGTGAACGGGAACAAGAAATTCAGTTTGGAACAATGGGTGATAGAGGTAATGATGAGGAGAGAGGGTCTAGAGAATTATTCAGGAATATTGCACATAGCAACAGGTGGCAAATGTACTACAACAGCTCTCTAACACTCTTCAGCAGATTTCTTTGCCCAGAGGTTATAGCAGAGATAGAGGTACTAGGAGTATCTCAATTAGTTCACACAGGTTTAGAGCTGATCCTACACGCACACATGATAGGCCTTCACAACCCACTTTTTTGAGGCTAGATTCAGATAAGGGCGGTGGGGAGGATGAGGCTCCTTCATTTAGAGATGATGTGTTGGCTTTACATGCAGAGTGGGATGCTTTACCCCATGATGTCAAACATCATCTTAACTTTGATAGATTCATGAGTCAGAAGAGAGAACACTCTAGGGGAAGACTTGATAATAGACAAAAGGCCAAGAACAATGATCTTAAGCATGCCCCCAGCAAGCTCACTCTTCCCACTTTTGATGGTAGTGGGAAAGTTACTACTCGGGCTTGGATCAATAAGGTGGACACATATCTGACTCTTAGGCCTATGACTGAGTCGGACACTATAAAATTTGCAACTTTGCATTTAGATGGGACAGCTTACGAGTGGTGGCATCATGGGATGGTCACCCTTCATCATAATTTGATTACATTATATCAAGAGTTTGCTGACAAGTTGATAGAGTGTTTCGATCAGAAGGATCCAGAGACTGACTTCCGAGACCTTGCTCAGCTCAAGCAGACAAGGGTAAAATCGCTCTACGAGGGGTCGGTCAATCCTCCTTGTCTTCCAAACAAACAACTCAAGCATTGAAACCAGCTACCTCATCTACAACACATGATTATAATCTGGTTGCTCAACTCCAACGCACGTCAGCTCAAATTTCAATCCTTGAACTACTTAAAATCTCTCCTGCCCATAGAGAGATTCCAGATCAAGCCCTCCTCACGACTAATGTTCCTAAGGACTTAGACATAGATAACTTCCAGTCCATGGTCAGTCATCTTGCTTATCCTCATTACTTGACTTTTTCAGAAGAAAATGACAAATCTGGCATCCACCCGCATAACCAACCCCTCCATATCGAAGTCCTCATACACAAGCATAGGGTAAAGCACATTTTGATAGATGAAGGCACGTGTTTGAATATCTGCACTTTTAACTTGGTTAAGGCTCTTGGTTTCTCAGATCATGCTATCGATCCTCGACAAAAAATAACAATCAAAGCATATGATGAAGAGGAACGTTCTTCAAAAGGCATGGTGGTCTTGCCCATCCGGGTAGGTCATATTCAAAGAGACGTCATCTATCAGGCCTTGGACCTTCCCCTAGCATACAACATACTTTTGGGTTGCCCATGGATCCATGAAATGCAGGTTGTACCTTCCTCGTATCATCAATGCATTAAATTCCCTCACAACGGAATTGAGGTTACCATTCCTACAGACTCAGCATACACTTGTAACAATCTTAAACAGGCTGAAAGCATGGTTCCCCACAACAAGGAAGCCCTACGGAACCAAGAAACTGAGACTTTGAGACAAGCAACGCTAGATGCCTTTCAAAAGAAGCTAAGTATTAAAGAAGCTAAGTATAAAAGAGAGTGGAATGGGAGAGTATCGATTGGATGCCTCATGCTCAATGGTCAACTTGCCCATATCACCTAGATCCTATGGCAAGCCATCTTCATCTTTTCAACCAATTAGCACTTCTGCCCTGACAATTCATATTTTCTCATGGTAAGTTCATGTCATTGTTGTTTACTTAAAATATATTACAATCCTCAAAATATTTGAGATTTTAGTCTCAAAAGAGATTTAGATTACTTTTGCACTGTAGGCTTTCCAGTGATTATTAGTTTCAAATTTTATTACATAACATTAAAATTCATAATAGCAATACTATTAATAATTATAGCCTTTTGGCCAAGTTCAAATTGGACAAATTAATAATTAAATGTTATTAATTATACCCTTGTGCGATTTTATAATAATAAGAGTATTATTATAAAATGGAAGTACTTCAATTATATATGACGTTAATTAATGGAGGGCCCTTAATTAGGCCAAGTCGGCCCTCTTGGAAGGGTGTTAAGATTAATTACAACTCATATATAAGAAGTTCAATTCTTGAGAGAAACATTATCAAAAACATAATATGATCTTCTCTCCTCAAGGATCGAAATCCTTTATATACTGCGAATTTGCATAAGTGCTGGAGTGAATACCTTAATGCTGGAGCATATGCATTAATGCTAGAGTGATTATGTGAATGTTGGCAGATCCGAAGACAATTTTGTCTGCCCTAAAGAGGCGAATTAGGACAATCATCTTGGAGTGAATTCCAGGCAGCGAATTCACTCCGATCTGTGATCAGATCAAGAAGCTGTGATCCTTCCTAGAGGCTGTTAGTATATTACGATATACATCTTAAGGATTGGATATATTTTAAGGGACTGTTGTAGGGCAGATTGAAGTATTTTATACAGTGCAGATCTGGACGTTATTTTCAACCTGATCTATCAAATCAATGGAACAAGACCTTGAGAGAGCAGACCTTGAAGGCATCATATCTGGGTAACATCTCACCTTGCTTGTGTATATTATATCTTATCCTGTGCTTAGTGTTTTGAAGACTTCTATAGTTTGATCTTTCCTAGGTGAATCTGAAAATACCAACATGGTATCAGAGCTACGGTAGAGAAAAGATCCATTTCAGATTTAGGAAAACAATCTAATTCCTGCAGAGCTAAGAAACTTTATGGCAACTAGGGTTTGGTCTGAAATTGTAATAAGGGTTTTGATTTACAATTGGTTGCCTCTATGGGAAATCTCTTTAATTATCATTTTGATCTAGAGGGAGTAGATCATCTTGAGATTAAGTGCATAGCATGTATGATTCAGAGGGAGTATGTTGGATACATACTTAACATAGTATTGCACATACCTTCATCTTGTTTGATGGGAATTTTAACTATTGGTATACATACTGGTTCTATGCATGTGTAGAAAGCACACCTTTCATTGGTATATTGCAACCTTGCAAATTAACTTGGTCATGTATAAGTAATACATATCTTGCTGATTAATTGTCATAGCTGAAAAGAACATGATTAAATTAGCTATTTGATATATCTAAACTGGCATTGTGAAATGCATACTCTGCCCAGGCATAGGTTATACTTTACACCGTTATAGAGGATCATGCACAGCTGATTGCTAGTATAACCTTGTTGCTGTTTGGCATTTCTGTATGATAGGATCATACTTGATATTAGCTGAAGTCTCATGTTGCATTACATTGGTTTTCTTTTGCATATATGTGAACATGTTTCCGATATTCATGATTGAATCATTCCTTAGAATTCATGTTTTAAATGCAAATTGCCCTGGCTAGTTCTAGATGGAATCTAAGCTTAAGGGGGAGTTTTATTATGGGCTCACTTGCACCTGGTATAAACCTCTCTCTTCTATATGAGTAGGAACATTCCCCATTGGCATAGCTTATGATTGTATGTGTGAAACATTCATAGCTAATTGGAATGTCTGTTTAGCTTGGATGGTTATGTATGAGGAACATACCTTACTCTATGTCACGTATTATATCTAACGCTGTTATGAGATCATTCACAGCTAATTGTTAGTATAACTGGTCTTACATAGATGCATACATTAGTGGATGAATATATGATGACTATCAACTCATTAGCTTCATGTATGGGAATATAGGTATGTGCTGTGTATATAACAGCTGGCATATTTTATGGTTGTTGTACATACATCTCTTGGTTTATATAAGCATAGGAACATGTTGACATTGATTTGTATATCTTCTTTACTCTCTGTTACAGTTGACATACTATTTTCCTTATGCATAGGTGCATGAATGTTGGAACATTCTTACTTTGACATAGGCATATCTTTTGAGAGAACTATATTACATCTGGTTAGATGTTGGTTATCTTTAGGTGAAGAAGACTTATGTGATTATTCTTATGCACAAATGCTGGATAAATTATGCTGGTTGTATGGGGCATACATCTTTTGTATAGCTTGTGAAGCATACTTTAAATATCATGTATGAATGGGTCATACTCTCTTTCATTTACTGATTATGGCTAATGACTTATAACCATATTGGCTAATCTTATACTTGAAGGTTTCATATGATTATTCATCTGGATATACTTATGATTTGAAGAATATCATTTGATGTTCTTCAAGTCCAAGAGACTCGTGGATCAGGGATCCACATTTGCATGGATCAAGGATCCATTGCTAAGTAATGGGTGAGACATCGTTGATGTCAAAAGACCATTACATCTAGTAATGGGTGAGACATCTTTGGATGTCAAAAGACCATTACATCTAGTAGTCGGTGAGACATCATGGATTTGATGTCAAAAGTCCATTACTCCCAGTAATCGATGAGACATCATGGATTTGATGTCAAAAGACCATTGCTTCGAGCACTTGGTGAATATCATAAACTTGATATTCGTGAGACCAATGTTCTGGATATCATGGAGTTGATATCATTTGAGTCTTGGAGACTCATGGATCAGGGATCCACAATTGAGTATTTGGTAACATCATGGACTTGATGATACCATGAATATCATAGAGTTGATATTCTAAATTCTTGAGTTATGGGACTCGTGGATTTGAGAAAATTTGAGAAATCCACATCTGGATAGTAAAATTTCATGTACTTGATGTTGGAATGTAGTCATAGATTTGACATCTCTTGAGTCTTGGTGACTCGTGGATTTAGTTATCCACAAATTGGATGGTATTCATCATGGACTTGATGTTTCTATATAGTGAAGAATTTGGCAATCCAATGTTATCATGCATATCATGGGCTTGATATTCTTGTGGATCTAATCAATCCACTCATTCAGAGGATAACGGTTTTGAGCCAAATTTCTATATAGACTTATGGTAGATAGGATCTACCTTCATAGACTTGGAATCTATGATATCTCTGGATCCGGTATCTGAGATAATTATGTTTTTGTTCTCACTATCAAGGGTGATAGTTAAGGGTGTGTCCTGGTATAGATGGGATCTATGGTTTGATCTTACCCTCTAGTCTAAGGGGGAGTGTTAATAATTATAGCCTTTCGGCCAAGATCAAATTGGACAAATTAATAATTAAATGTTATTAATTATACCCTTGTGCAATTTTATAATAATAAGAGTATTATTATAAAATGGAAGTACTTCAATATATATATGACATTAATTAATGGAGGGCCCTTAATTAGGCCAAGTCGGCCCTCTTGGAAGGGTGTTAAGATTAATTACAACTCATATATAAGAAGTTCAATTCTTGAGAGAAAGATTATCAAAAACATAATATGATCTTCTCTCCTCAAGGATCGAAATCCTTTATATACTGCGAATTTGCATAAGTGCTGGAGTGAATACCTTAATGCTGGAGCATATGCATTAATGCTGGAGTGATTATGTGAATGTTGGCAGATCCGAAGACAATTTTGTCTGCCCTAAAGAGGCGAATTAGGACAGTCATCTTGGAGTGAATTCCAGGCAGCGAATTCACTCCAATCTGTGATCAGATCAAGAAGCTGCGATCCTTCCTAGAAGCTGTTAGTATATTACGATATACATCTTAAGGATTGGATATATTTTAAGGGACTGCTGTAGGGCAGATTGAAATATTTTATACAGTGCAGATCTGGATGTTGTTTTCAACCTGATCTATCAAATCAATGGAACAAGACCTTGAGAGAGCAGACCTTGAAGGCATCATATCCGGGTAACATCTCACCTTGCTTGTGTATATTATATCTTATCCTGTGCTTAGTGTTTTGAAGACTTCTACAGTTTGATCTTTCCTAGGTGAATCTGAAAATACCAACAAATACCATATAAGTTTAGTTCAAAAGAACAATCAAATTTGAAGTAATCAAAGAAAGTTTTGAAAGAGAAGCCAAGCACATGTTGTATGGAACTCTAAAGCATTAAGGCTGGAGCATTGTTCCTAAAGGTAATCACAGTAGACTGATGATGTATCTTGTTGAAGAGGATCAAAAGCAAATACATTTGAAGTGAATTCCCTAGACCTGTACAGGTCATTGCAAAGGTATGCTTTGTGATGCCATACCATAGAAGCACAAATCCTCAAAAAATCTTGATTTTTGCAATTTTAAAAAATCCCCAGACCGAACAATTCCTTCCCCTTGCAATTATGGTCCTATGATCTCTATTTACTTCAGCTACAATTTACATTTTACGTGTAACGTATGTGATGGATTTATCATTTATATTCCTTGTTTATGTATGTTAGCTTCTATTTGATGATGTTATAGTGTGTTTAAGTTATATTCAATATAGGGTGCATGAAATAAGTTTTAAATTGTTAAAATCTCTAAATTTCAAGGGTTTTTTATATTTGCCGATTCAATTCTGATTCATGGCCGATTCACGATTTGATTCGGCCTTGCCGATTCCGATTCTCATTACTTTGATACATATACATATGTATGTGTGTGTGTGTGTGTATGTATATGCAGTAGTAGTGATATAATCTTCATTATTAATACCTCAGACAAGAAATAATGTATTTTATCTCATATCCACAATTAAAAGATATTAATGGTTGCTGGTTAAATTATATATATCTGAATCTGAAGAGTTTTTAGATTGCCTATGATTGTGCTAGTCTGCTGTTACTGTATTTTATTTCTAATTCATTCGATGGTCTCCATTGCCTGGGAATTTTCTCCATATATACCCTGGCGGGTTCTTGAAGGGAGGCATCCCTTGGAAAGTAATTGCCTACTCAATAGGGACTTGTCTCTTCAAATTATCCCTTTTTTCATGACCAATATTCTTCCTTTAATCACATTTTATTATGCAAGTCAGCTCTCTCCTTTATTGCCTTGCTTTAGGGGTATTAAACACTAAATTAGTAAATTAATTAATGAATATTTGGAATGTGCTGGTGCTGCATTGTCTTAATGAATCATGCCTTGTTCATATTATATCGCTGTCTTTCCCTCTTTCGTCGGTGTTAAAAACTCAATCTTCGTCATATCGGGAACATAACATGCAAATTAATACATGTCTTCAAAGAAGTCATGCCCTAGTCTTGTGGGCTTACCTTAATCCCACCTGAAGTAGGCCTCATATATTTTCTCTTTAATGATCTAGATAGATTTCAATAACAACTATCCCATTGAAAGGGAATGTTCCTCATTCTTTGATTTTTTATTGACACTTGTACCTATAATCTCTCAAATTCTCAACTCAGAGTCCATTATTGCTTTTAACTCCATCATCCACTTATACGCAAAATCAAGGAGTTTTTTCTTGAATATTAATAGCTAAAATTTCGCTCAAATAGTTTCTTTCTTCTTTTGTACTAGCAGATCTATATTATATAATGAAAAAAATATTTAGCACTCCCTTTACTGTTTTACAAATCTGCTAAAATAGTTATCAATGAAAACATTTCAATATCAATTATGGTACTTTGAGATGTAAGATTTTGTTTCAAAAGCATTTTATATTAGTCTATCCCAAGCTATTTGATTCAAAACCTACTAAGTAGAACTTTGCAATTGCTTCATTTGTCATATAATTTCCCTTTCACACTCTCAATATAGTTCTCTTTCACACTGTTCTAACTGTCAGTACAGTTAAATCATAAATATGAATCAGTTGATTCCTATTTTGTAACTTATGATGTCTGCTCAACAAAGGAAAACTGTTTTTTAATGACATTCTTGAGCCTAAGTATTTTGAGATCTTGGAGGTCAACTTGGATAGTCATGAGGTTGAACGACTTAGGAGAAACTCTGAACTACAAGCTTCATCATCAGGATCTGCAGCCCTCTAAGATAGCTCTATTTGTAGTAGCAAGAGTCATTGGCTACATTTGATTTTTTGGAACTTTGTACTTAGTTTATTGCTGGACTTTGTACAAACTATATCGATAATAAAATTTAATCAACTGTAACCATCTAGTTACTATTTATGTACTATGAAGTATGCTTTGTACAATGCAATGTAACCATTGATATTATTTAAACAACAAAATCCTATTTTCTACAATTCATGGGTTAAACTCTTTATTTTATATATATCTATGCTATGAAAATGATCTTAAAAAAAATTTTAAAACTAGTTTTTTGTCTTGTCTTTTTACTACAATTGTTTATGTTTTTCTTAATCTAATTTTTCCCAATTTTTTCAAAAAACCTTATACTTACAGTTTGCCAATTTCTCCCTCATGATTTTTGCTGCTGTGTCATACTATGAAAAAAGGAAACAAAACATTCATTAAACATGCAAATCTAATGAACGATTTACAAACAAGATGGAGAGGAAATATGGATCTTTTGGAATCCTCTTCTCATTTGTAAACAACAAAGAAGTTACATCCCTTTCCTGAGGACCTTCCATATAACTGCAATAAGTGTTTCATGGGAAGTATAAAGTTAGTTAATTGTGTGGATTTTAATTAATGAGATTATGTTGCTTCATTATGAGAATTATGATTAATGAGATTATGTTGTTCTTTAAGAAGATTATTGAGTAAATGATATTCTCATGGAAATTATATTCAAGAGGAATAATGTTTTACGGTGCTATAGATAATTTATTGTTTATAAAGATTATGAAGATGAATAGGACTAATCCTTGTCAGTTATGCGGAAGAAGATCAAACCCACAAGTGGGGAAAGAGTATCATCAGAGTGAGGGGATGTGGACACGTGCTAAAGATCGGAAATGCCATCCAAGCAGGAACCCATAGCTAAGCATTTGGTCATTAGGTCTTTGGGTTAGGGTTGTTAGCCTTGTTTCCCTTTCGTCTTGTCGGGTTGGTTGTCGTTCTTATCCATGTTCTAATTAAAAGAATTAACATCCCTAGATTAATCAATGTTCTTTGTGATCTTCCCTTATCGATTTAAAAGAACAACCTTATCATTCACAAACAATGTTTTTCAGGCAAATTCTTAACGCTTTTAAGGAATTAATCCTGAACATCTTCTTTGTCAATTTAATTGGGACAACCTCACAATTTTTCTTTCTATAAATATGTGTATAAGTATATGAAGATACAATGCATGGATATAGATATAGATATAGATATAAGTTATTATGTTCAAATGCATCAATTATTACATATCTATGTATTGGCATAAGTAAGCCAAAATCTTTGAATAATTTATTGGAATGTGATCTAACCTTGTTGGATAAGCCGAATTACTAATTCATTTGATAGGGGCGGTGGTTTAAGGACCATCCTCTTGCCACGTAACAATCAAGGAGTTACATTGCCCCATTGAATAATCTTTAAAATGGCAAGTATCTATCTCTTGAGCGGGCGAGAGGGGGGGAAGAAAAAGAAAGAAGGGCAAACAACTCTCAAAGCTCTAGCATGAGCATCCTCGAAACGAAGGTTAAGGAATCTTGGATACTACACCTTGGGTGGGTTTTTTCTCTTGCGGTTTGAATACATCAATCATGTTTGCTCTATCATCTGAATTGGAATTTAAAGAGGGAACAGAGACTTTAGGATGCCATATTAACTCCAAACTGTATTGAGTAAAAAATGCCTAAGAGAATGGAATCCTGTTCAATGACATATTTCTTCATAACCTATTTTTTAGGCATGTGGGTTCCTTCTAATTTATTGCTTAGAGATGTTGTGCTATGAACCGATACAATGTCTCTTACTCATTTATATATATGTATTGTATCTCATATTTTGAATTAAGGAATGAGGAATCGGGTTCATTGCCTTTCATTAGCAGAAGCTTAAATTTTTCTATGCAACACATGTAGGAAAGAAAGACTCACTATGCCCATCTATTCCTTGCTTCACATATTTGTTTTGGCTTCAACATAATGCCTTATGATGCATTCAATGAGATGGATTATGTCTCTGCTATCAATGAATCTATCTCTGCTTTCAATTGGAATATATATATATATATATATATATATATATATATATATATATATATACACGTTAGATGTGGTTACATATGTATACTTGCACATGAAGGAATACGTGTTTATTGTGCTTTCAATCAGAATGGAACCTCTGTGCATACTCATATAGGAATAGAGCTCATCTAAATGAATCATGTCTCATTGAATTAAGAACTTATAGAATAATCTTGGACGTTTTGCATTGGAATACCAATATCATCGAGTTGAGCTAATATAATCTTCCAAGTAACAAACATGAGTAATCATATCTTTTACATGAATTATATTGGGACCATAGTCCAACTAAGAGGAAGGATTTCCATAAATCTGAATCGATGTAAGGAATTAAAGTACACTAAATACCAGCAAATACCTTGTACCTGTAGTCAGGGGACAGCTCGAGTTAGTAAGAACCTTTAACAAGTATAAGAATTGGATCTTTCAGAGAGTTAGGGTTTGTCCACGCCTTATTATTTACAAGAAAATCTTGATCCATCGGTAGGAGTATGGATGTAATGAAATCTGGGTTGTGGGCATATAGCCTAACTGTCACCATATGATGCCAAAGTGTTAGAGAATGTTTGTTCTCCAGTAAGATTTAGGAAGTTTACCAAATCTGACCCTTTACCTAATACATGGGCATGGGCTATTTAGGGACATCCTATAGGATCATAAATGTGTTCATATGATCCTTGGTCAGTCAGGCAATGTAATTGTCTATTGGACGGCAAGTTCTTAAGGTCGGAAAGACCAAAAACAGAATGAAAACCATTTCATGCAAATTATTATAAATCTTTTCCTCATTATGAATTCTGTAATTCTGAATTGAATCCATGAATCTATGAATCTGCAATTCTGTTATGAAACAGTATACCTCTGACAATTCTGTCTTCTATTTTACATCCTCATGAATCTGGATTCTTATAAAACTCCGTGTACCTTTTTCTAAAATTTACAGGGGATATACCTCTCAGTCTCTATCATAAAGACAATCTATATTGATCAAGGATTTGTGATTTGTGGAGTAATACTTAACCAATAATCAATCTGCAATGATAACTCAACAGTTTTATAATACTGTAAATCTTATGTATACAAAACAATCCCTTGGTTGGGCTAAACCAGATCTTTATAAATTTGACAGTATGTCATCAATGACAATGTTGAATTGCCTTGAAAATTTCAGATAGACTGAATAATTATAAATGTGGTTGCATTTTGGGAAAGGTTCTATTTCTATCCTAGGAAGGGAAAATAGAAAAGACTACGAATGTCAATCATACTTTTATATTAATAATAGCGGTGAACTGTTGGGAAGGGACTCCCTGTGGATTGGTCAATAACCATGGAAACCATAAAGGTTTTGCTCATGCTAATGTGTACCAATCTTAACTCAATGGACCAATAATGTCGAAAATGAATGGGACGTGGAGACCTTAATGGGTCTGAAGAACTCAATATACAAATTCGGTGGTGACAATGACAACACGAAGTAAAGTGCTTGCACCTATAAAAAACCTTGGCCAAGGTGATACTATCCTACGGGTACTAACTATCAGTCACTAGAACCAATAGGGCATTGTCTAGCTAGGAAGCTCACCCTGATAGGCAAAGATGTCTATAGGTTGATTGGCTATGACAGTTGTGGGTTCTACACCAAGTCTTGGATGGCATGAAAAATTGAATCACATGCCTGCATTTTCTTGGGCAGGACCAGGCCACTTCCATGAGGAAGTTGTGTAGGAAGGCCACTTCCATGAGGAAGTTGTGTAGGAAGTTGTCTAGCTAGGAAGCTCACCCTGATAGGCAAAGATGTCTATAGGTTGATTGGCTATGACAGTTGTGGGTTCTACACCAAGTCTTGGATGGCATGAAAAATTGAATCACATGCCTGCATTTTCTTGGGCAGGACCAGGCCACTTCCATGAGGAAGTTGTGTAGGAGACCATTTAAGTCGAGATCGTAAGATCAATGGTTGGGTGGTAAAACCCTTGATGGTACTTTTTTCCCCTTGAAGAGATCAAGAGCTCAAAGTAAAGACAAGAACAAGGTTGAACCATCAAGCTTACCAGGTTCTATGGCTTATGCTTTGATAATTATTTCAGTTGATGCTTTCTTTTATTCAGTAATTTAGAAATGGAAAAATTGTTAATTTTCTCTTCATGTGAAATCAGTTATTGAATTATGTCTTTCAGAATTAGGGAAATGGAAATTGTTAGTTAAAATGCCTTACATATGAAGTTAGTTATTCAAGAAAAATTATTATATCTCTTTCAATTAGTAAACAAACTTTCAGTTATTTATGTTCATGTGAAAAGGATAGCAGTTACTTCTGCTATTAAGAATAAAAAGCAAAATTTTATTTCCCATAAATTGTTTGTTATTTGATTTTATTATCTGGTAGTTAGACTTGGTCTGTATTTCGAAAACATTGTTTATAAGGATATTTTTGGTTTCCTCAATCATAACACCACAAAGCATATATGATGTCTAAGTTGTAATTTTATCGTCTTAATAGTTAATATGAAAATCAAATTATTTCTGTTCAGCCTCGAGGAAAGTACGGATGCCCGTGTATGGAGACTATTCAGGGAAAACCTTCTAACAATGAAAATTTTCTTTGCGAGTTCAGATAAAAAGCTAATCTTTTCAGTCTAGGAAATGGGGAAAAATATGAAGCGGTAATGAAAGATGGAGGAGATAACAACTTCCACTACTTAGAGTTAATTTCACATGAAATGTTAAAAATTACCCAAATCGATATGGTTGAAACAGGGATAAAACTAGTGCTCAGTGTTTCAGGTATACTGCATGCATGAAAACACTGGAGAAGAAAATACAAAAGCACAAAACACAAATATACAAATACAGTTGTAATAGAAATTAGAACTGGATTAATGCCATCAAAACTGCACCAAGATGAGCCCTGCTATCTATGGCATTCAAAATTTGTCACAGGCGTTCCCTAACACTTTCTTTGCTCAGTAATAAGCAATAAAGAACTAAACAGCAAGAGCACATAATTACCTCCGCATCAATTGCATTTACATGTATCTTGATAGTCTCAACTGTTCCCGGCCCAAAGTATGCATCTACGATCACCAAAAACAGTGATCAGAAAACTCAATATCAACAGTAACATACTCTAAATTCTAGAAACCAATGATGGACCACTGCAAAACACGCTCTATCTACAAAGTCTCTAAGCCATGCAACTTAAGACCAAAACCAAATTGAAGACACCAAATATTTCCGAGCAGCCTGGTATGGGACACACATATGCCCTCCATTGTACAATGCAATTCAAACAGAGAGTATCAGTTAGTGTCCATAAAACATGCACTCACAAGCTTCTTAAAATTACTAAAAACATTTTCCAGCAGCTAAAAAGTCAATTAGCGAGAAAAGTCAAATTAAAAAGGCCCTGGCTCGTGGAACATTAATGAATAGGATAAGACTAAGCAATATTAATTGGGATAGAACTTTCCGATCTGCCCAATCAATCATACAATATCAATGCTTTATCAAAAACCACCAAAATGCCAGAAAATAATCTTGCTGGAAATCGTGAAGCGCCATACCTGCATGGGATTTTGTTGATCGTATCCCAGGATTTTGCACTATCAAATGAGGTGTTTGCTTTCTTACATAGGTTTTGCTGCCACATCCTTCTTCCCTCTGTTCCTCCAATGAATCTGCAAGATTGATAGCTTCAAGAAGTTTGGCCTGCAAAACACATTCAGAGCGGATACGAGGCTGGACTACAAATAGCTTAGGAGGCTCCTTCGTGTCTCTGTTATAGTAGTATTCGGATTCATCAGTGTCTCTTTCGGAAGACAAATTTCTGAATTGGGTATTCGAGATTAAGAGTTTCGAGGGAGAATTGATAATGCCCACATATTCAGAGTAGTCAAGATGAGGCCTATGTGGGGGTTTTGATAGTGCTGGACAGCTGGGCATCTGAGATTTTAGTTCCGTGTCCCTGTAAATTTTGAATCCATTGCTGGTAGGCTTTAGGAGATTTCGAATACATGATTTTCTCAGCTGGGCGGTAAACATTTGTAATTGTATTTCGTTTTGATCATCCAAACAGGAGCTCGATGACAATATTTTACCGTTTTTGTTCAGTGTAACTCAGAACGTGTAGAGACTGTGTAGAGAACGACGTGGTTCTCATTCCCTTTACGCAAAAAAGCATGGTTTCGTATAGTTCAAATATCGCCGCCTCCTTTCACCTCCGTTCGCAGTTATGATCCACCGGACCAAACCACACTCCTTACCAAATAGCGACTTACAACTTTTTTTTTAACTTTCTTTCATAAATTTTAAGTTTTGGTAGCTGGATAAATTGGACGTAGCTGTCCTCCATACTGTAAATCCACAAAAAAATCTGTTAAAAAAAAGGTGTATTTTTACTATTTGTAGATTTTTTGGGAAAAAAATTTCTTCAACGTTTAGTGCAATTTGTTTAGAGATTAGGCCCTTTTCATTTGTTGGAATTGGGGCAGAATTGGCGGTGGGACTTTCTGATTTTTAGCAAATCTGTCATGTGGGACAATAAAATGCAATTTGAGGTTTAGGGTTTAAAATCGGGTTTTGGCCCTAAAATGGGCGGCACCATCTTCCCACCCAATAGGTGGAATTCAAAATCATATTCTGGTTTTGAGGTTTTGTGAACCCCATTTAATGGTACCGTCAGGTCTGTGAATCATCAGGTCCATTACTATCTGCTTAACCACATCTTTCGGCAGTTGTTTACGAAGGCTTTCCAACTTTTGCTTCCATTTGCTTGGATCACTTTCATTCTACAGCTGCCTGCTAAAACTTTCAAAGCCAAAGGGAAACCCCCACACAATTTAATGAACTCTTCCACCATACTTTGCAAAACATGGACTGGTTTGTTGTGACGAAAAGTGTGACAATAGAATAGTTCGTGGGCATCTTTTGCTTCCAGTGGTTTGACATTGCATATTTTTACTCCATGCCTCTCAAGCAAATTTCGGTCTCTAGATGTCACCAAAACCAGACTGTCATTTCCCAAAACATCCTTTACAAATAACAGATTGTCTATTTGTTCTGTGTTGTCTACATCATCGAGCACAATCAGAACACTCTTTGTGGAGATACAGCAAACCTGTAGCCACATCTTTGATGACTTTGTACCTCTGATCCCAGTTTAGCATCTTCTTTGGCTTTCTGAATATCATCTTGTTCAAGCTCCCAATTGGCATGTAGTCATAAACTATGAATAGCTGCTTCTGCTGCCTACAAAAGCCTCTGATCTGCACAAGATTTTGATGTTGAAGGCGACCAAGACTAGAGATTTTTGCTATGAATAGTGATTGACTTCTAGTTCCAATTTCCAATTTCAAAAATGGCAACCAAACGCAGAAGATGAATTGTCTCAGCCATCTTCCAGATCAACCAAACGGTCCAAACTATCTTCCAAATACACAAAATCGGAATTTCAAAACCTGATTTTGAGATAATCAGGTTTTGAATCAAATTCCAATTCTGCAAACAAACGGGGCCTTAGCGAGTCTAGAATAGATGAATATTGGAGTTTGTGTGGTATAAGATGGGATCTTAATAGATCTTTTAGAATTATTTTGAAGTAATTAGTTTGTGAATTTTGTAGTACAATTCAAGTTTAAAAGTTTAGGTTCTGAAATTTATGGAAGTTCTTTTGTTATTTAGCATATTCAATTTAGGGCATTAAATAAATATAGAAAATAAAAAAATAATTGATAAAAGTTGAAAAACTTCATGTTATTCGACAAGAGGCAAAAAAAGCCTAAACTAGGAGAGCAAATCTAGGCCCCCTCCTTTTCCACCCATTCAAATTTGCAACCTTAAAAGGTAGGGGCTACTATTTTTTAGAAAAATATTCCAATTAATTTTGAACAATTTGTTTTTGACTTTTATGGAATCTCCTACTCCTTAAAAGTAGATTTTGAAGCTCCCCTCATGAAACCCCACCCTTACCTTGTTTGGCATGCCTTGATCATGACTCATGCACCTGTGAACATTGGTTGGATTCTTGATTCAAGAACACTAAAACATGTTGTCAATTCACCTAACTACATAGTTCCAGGTTCTCTTCGTGACCCATCATATGATCGGCTCTTGATAGAAAGTAATCAACTTGTGAATTCAGTAGGTCATATTGATTTGGGTATTAGAATAGTGACCAATGTTTTTTATATTCCTAAGATCGCACACAATTTGCTTTCAATTTATCAGTTGACACAAGAGGGCAACACGGTGGAGTTCACCTTAGAGGTAGTGTACATTCATCAAGAGAATGGTGATCCCATTGCAGTTGGTATGGTTGGTCATCTATAGAGGGTGTATACCTTTTATTTCATTGATGATGATCCTTATTTTCCCTTGATTCCCCCATTCCTTGCTACATCAGAGTTGATAGTCAACATGGATTCTAGGACTTCAATTCAACAAGACTTTATTGGTTCTTCTGATTTTTGGTTTGAGGATGGTTATATTGCAAGTCTATCTGACTTGGCTTCACATTCTATTTCAGACTTGGGAAACATACTTGAGGGGATTTCTCTCCTATTTGATGATAATTTTAGCACAATTATTGTCACATCACATTTATTTTTGGAGATTGATATTGATGTGTTCTCATCTTCACTTTATATCTCACATTTATTGGTTGATTTTGATTGTGGTTATGTGATAAATTGTTTGTGCTTGGAGACATCCAATCAGCTTTCTAAGTTTCCCATTTGGAGATTCCTTCCTCCTTTAAGTTGGACATGGAGTGGCTTCTTCATCATATGATGGATTTGTTTTTTTCTTAAGGGAAGATGTGTTGATTGTAGGCATTGGATTATTTTTTGTTTGCAAGCGTTCTTCATCGACATTACAGCTTCTTTATTAAGGGGTAGCGAGGGGGCATCTTGTCTCTCTTTTTCCTTCTTATGAAGAGATACTTGATTATATATTCATGACGTATGTAGTCCTTGGGAGGTATGATTGAGTCCTTCATGCATCATTCATTCCTCATCTTGTCTCTTTCATTTCTCTCTTTTGGAGAGGAGTTTTCTCCCATGTGGTTTTCCCCTTTTCTTCGCTTGTGAGAGATTTCTTTGCATTTGCATTGTACATGGGTACCTTAAATTGTTATGTATCTAAGACCCATATTACATCTTGCTCATCTAGCATAATAATTCTTCTCCCTAAGTTGTGCTTAAGGGGCATTGTTGGATTAAATAGGTTTTCCCCTAATTTACTCTTGCTTAAGTTTACTTAGGTAATCATTAATTAATTAATTAATTAGCAAGTAGTTTTTTAGTTTGGGTAGTTCCACTTACCTATTTGTGCTTTACCTTTATAAATTCTATTGTACATTAATTTGTATATCATAATCAATCCATTTTCATTCTAGTGAATGGTTCTCTTTGTGATGTTTTATGCACTTGTCATCCTGGCTCGGGAGCATTTCTCTAACAATGGTCATTTAAAATAATAAATAAAAATCCTAGCCTATTTTTGAGATGTTTTAATTGGAAACTAGTTGTAACTCCCTTTCTACATTCAAATGAAAACTTTTAATGGTGTTGATGAGCCCCATTTATGATCTTTTATTTCAAAGTTTTATGTTGCTCTAACACTTTGTTTTATATTTTAAGTTCATGAACCTTGTGGTTAATACTTGTTTTAAGTCATATTGTTGAACAATCTTGCTATATCTTGTGATCTTTTTGACAAATACCATGGATACTAAATGAATGTAATAGGAGTATGTTTTCATGTATAAAAGGTGATTAAAGTTGTAATTTAAATAGTTATTCAAATATGTTAGGATCTTTGTATGTTAAGCTCAGTGGATGCAACTATTTGAAGAGGTCCAAGGATGCCAAGATGGAGTAATGCAGTCACTGAGATGTTTCTAGATTTGAAGAGGTCAAGACAATAGAGAAGGAAGGACTCAAAACTGTTATGGATGACAAGCCAGTTGTTGTAACCACATAGGACTCCTTGAATTAGTTAAAAGAATGATTATTTCTTATTTACTCACCATGTTTGATGGTAGATCAAATATATAAAAATTTATAATGTGAAGTAAATAATGGAGCAAAGTCCTACTCGGGTTCACCCTTTGTGTTCCTAGATTCCATGCTTTCAATGTAGGCCTCCCCCTAGTTGTTAGGAGTGGAGCAATTATAGTAGGTAGGTAGTTATAGTTTTTGATTTCTATCAATTCTTTCAACTTTTCTAAAAAGTGGTTCGCCAAGAAGATAATATACTTTGCATTTTACCATTGAAGCATTTTGAATAAAGACTAAGTTTATATATGTTATCAACATGAATGGATAATGTTATTATGAATGTGTGGTCTCTAAGATCCAAGTTACTTGTTAAGAAGACTCATCCAAGGGCAGGGCACTTGTGAGGATTATGTCTATTTTCTTTTTGTAGGTTAATATTTAGTTGTTTGCATTCTATTTCTAGTAGCTTTAGCAGTTGATTGTCCTTAAACCACAAAATTACAATTTTGACTATTCATGCAGCCAAGGCAGAACATAGTAGTTACCCTTACTAAGTTAGAAAAGTTAATTTTTTAGAATGAGTTTCAATTGAGTTTATATGTAGCAACTTGTTGTTAGATTACATTTGTAGTATTTCTTTCATGTTGTTCAATTTAGCACTTCAATTGTTCAAAGTTAGGATAGTAAAGCTCTGAAAGCTCTTAGTGCACAAATGGTAATGTCCCATTTCAAGTCAAACGTCCTAGGTTGATAAGATAAATGAGTTTTAATGATAGAATTTGATAGCTACTCGGTAAATACATCATGTCTCTATGTAATGTCCCCATTTAGAGTGAGCATTGGAGTTAGTGGATTTAGCCTATCATTGGGTCCTTGTAGGCTAATTATGATGATTAGAGGACCTTGATGTGGGTTTTGGCCTGTTTTGAGGACTTACTATTTATAGTAAGTCAACAGTTGGTTCCGATGAGCTCAGATGAATTAGAGGAATTAAATGATGCTCTCAGTTTTTCTTTTCGGCTTCCGGTTTGGGCTCCAAGATTCTTGGAGGGAGTGTCTATTTTTAGAAAGTCATTCCATCATGTTCATTCATCATCTTTCATCATTAGGATCACTCTTGTGCTATCAGATTTTGATTCTGATGCTTCCTCAGTCATTTTCGCAAGATGGGTGAATTATGATTATTATTTAATTAAATCGGCTAAGGTTGTCATTTTTATTGGGAATCTATTTTGGGCATCTTAGTGTTATAGCTCGTTGGAACCGGCTTGAGAAGTTTTAAATCTTTAACACATAAAACAGGGACCCTGTGTGTCAAAATCGTATTATTTTAATGAAAGGGTCATTTTCAACTTTAAAGTGAAGGGAAATATAATAGTTTATTATATTTCAAATGTGCAACCATAAAGCAAGTGGCTTTTAAGTGAAACGTGTCATTGAGAAGCTATGGAAAAATATTATATATACAACCTTACAAGAATTCGAACCTCATTCTTGACTTATGCATTTTTTATGAAGTTTTGGAAGTGGAGAAGTTTGGCTAGAGTTTGAGGACTGATTCCTCTTTGCTACAATTTGAATCATCATTTGTTGATGGTGATTTTTTCTAATGGATACTAGACATTCAATTCTAATTCTATGAATGTAAATTTGGTGTTGTTGTATACCAAATTGAGGGAAAGTGTTTAACTGTTGATTTTAAGATATTCATCTGCTGGTTTGATTTAATTTTGAGGCTACCTGTTAAGTGGAAGACTGTTGTAACTTCTGGTGACTACAATCAACATTTGAAAGCCATGAAATTTATCTGCTGGCTGTGAATTGATTAAAAGAGTTGCATTTTTCTTTCCAGTAGCCTATGTGACTTCCTTGGAAGGTTGCGTGTCCTTTTAAGTAGCCTATGCATCATCATTCAAAGGTTGTGTTTCTTCCTAGCAGCCCACACACTTGTCTTGGGAGGCTGTGTGTACTTTTAAGTCTGACAGCCTACGTGCATTCTTAAAGGGTTGCGTTTCATCTCCAATTGGTTATATTTTTCTAAAAAGGTGCTCATTTACCATTGTTTATTGTTATGTTGCATGACAATTGAAAATTAGACCAAATTTTATTGATGTGATCATTTTCGGTGAAGTGTTGGAGTTTGAAATAAATTGTTATTCTATATTACTCAATTTTGCAAAATTTCTATCGGTTAATTATTGTTATAAAAAAACTTTGCAAGTGAATTCATAAATAAATAATATATATGGCTAAGAGGCAAGTAGGCTCTTCACAATGGTATCAGAGCTTTGATCTTGTCAACCTAGAGGTTATGAGGGTCTAGCTATGGTAGATAGGTTTGTGCCTGACATGCATTATGTTCGCAGGGGTAGAGCTTCACCCCCGCCAGAAGGAAATGAACAAGGCCCATAGGTTGATCGTGCATGCAACAAGCACAGAGATAATATTGGCAATGATGTTGATAGGGAAGCTAGAGATGCTTTTAGAAATTTAGAAAAAGGTCAGCATCATGTTGCAAATGTATTGTAATAGCTTTTAGACACTCTTCAACGTATCACATTACTAGGTGATTGTGCTAGAGACAGAGGTGCGCGAAGTGTTTCTATTAGATCACTTAGGTTATGAGTAGATAATAGACATGATTATAGAGCTGACCATACATGTATTTATGATAGGCCTCTTCGTCCTACTTTCTTGAGGCCTGAGTTGGATGTAGTTAGTGTAGAGACAGAGCCGACACCATTCGTTGATGACATGGTGGCACACTTTGTAGAGTGGGATGCTCTCCTAGAAGCAATTAAGAGGAATTTGAATTTTGACAGGTACCTAACATAGAAGAGAGAGCATTTTAGAGGCTCTTCTCAAGAGCATGAGGCTATGATAGAGTTTCTTGAGAAAAATTGCATTGAATTTCATCATTTCCATGAGACAGGAGCTTGTGATCATGAGAATGTTGATGACATGATAGCCACCATTGATGGTAGCCTTACTTCAACTAGTAGCAATGAAATTACTAATGATATAGGTTATTATTTTTATGACAACCATCCTATGTTTGAGCCTATTGATGTCGTTGATGATAAGGCTAGTGTAGAGGATGTTGAGGATATCACTATGGGTTTTGAATCACATGATAGAGTGTTAGTTTTCAGGATTGCATGCTAAATATGAGTTCTTCTAATTCTGATTTCTATGCTCACAGAGAGTGATGTTGGCAGTTGCATGAGATATCAAAGGTTTTATAAGTTGGTGATATTGGCATTGATGATGTGGACACTATTGATGTTATCTATGAGGATGATTCATGCTACAACGAGTCTGGTATATCAAATCAGATATTAGATGATGACTCAGAGTGGTTATTGGATGATGATACATCTCATGATCATAGTTTACAAGGACTTATTGTAGATAGTGAGGTTTCTCAGAGACATGAGTCCATTCAGGTAGAGCAAATTAAATGTGATGTCTATTACAGTTCGCAGTTTTTTAGCTCAGATCAATAGATGGGATCAGTACACTTTATGAACAATCCTTTATTTGATGTGGATGTCGTTATGATTTATGATAATCTATTGTTTGAGCTCAGTGTTGATCCCTTTCAGGGGTTGTATGGTGATGATGATGATGTTTGGGATCCTATTTGTACACCTAGCTATCAGGCAGATTTCACAGGAGGACAGTCGGGCCTAGCTGAGCAGTTTACAGGGGTGTACACAGTGAGGAGTTCTTATAGCTTCACTTTTGATCCTCATGTTTAGGACATTTACCAATTGCAAAGTTCTTTAGTGCATCCTTTTGATGACTGGTATGATGATTTGGTTAGCACGAAGACTGGGGAAAAGTACATTATGTTGGTTCAGTTACTTCCATGTGAGTTACTCTTGGTTGAGTTTCTCCCACATGGCGATCCTATTGCAGCATCTTCAGTTTGGGTGTTGAGTGCAGTTTCTCAGATGTTGATGTTTGTACTATTGATGTTGATGATTTCTTCACAGGAGTATAGTGATGACAGGGACATTACCCATGACCATCATTGGGATCCAGGTGGACTTTTGTGTTTTGTTTACTGAGATTGCTTGGGGACAAGCAATTTCAGGGAGGGAGGACTGTAATGTCCCCATTTAGAGCGACCATTGGAGTTAGTGGATTTAGCCTATCATTGGGTCCTTGTAGGCTAATTATGGTGATTAGAGGACCTTGATGTAGGTTTTGGCATGTTTTGAGGGACTTACTATTTATAGTAAGTCAACAGTTGGTTCCAATAAGCTCAGATGAATTAGAGGAATTAAATGATGCTCTCAATTTTTCTTTTCGGCTTCTAGTTTGGGCTCCAAGATTCTTGGAGGGAGCGTCTATTTTTAGAAAGTCATTTTGTTAGGTTCATTCATCATCTTTCATCATCAGGATCACTCTTGTGCTATTAAATTTTGATTATGATGCTTCCTCAGTCATTTTCGCAAGATGGGTGAATTATGATTATTATTTAATTAAATTGGCTAAGGTTGCCATTTTTATTGGGAATCTATTTTGGGCATCTTAGTGTTATAGCTTGTTGGAACTAGCTTGAGAAGTTTTAAATCTTTAACACATAAAATAGGGACCCTATGTGTCAGAATAGAATTATTTTAATGAAAGGGTCATTTTCAACATTAAAGTGAAGGAAATATAATAGTTTATTATATTTCAAATGTGCAACCATAAATCAAGTGGCTTTTAAGTGAAAAGTGTCATTGAGAATCTATGGAAAAATATTATATATACAACCTTATGAGAATTCGAACCTCATTCTTGACTTATGCATTTTTTATGAAGTTTTGGAAGTGGAGAAGTTTGGCTAGGGTTTGAGGACTGATTCCTCTTTGCTGTGATTTGAATCATCATTTGTTGATGGTGAATTTTTCTACTAAATACTAGACATTCAATTATGATTCTGTGAATGTAAATTTTGTGCTATTGTATACCAAATTGAGGGAAAGTGTTTAGCTGTTGTTGATTTTGAGATATTCATCTACTAGTTCGATTTAATTCTGAGGCTACCTATTAAGTGGAAGACTATTGTAACTTTTGGTGACTATAATCAACATTTGAAAGCCATGATATTTATCTGGTGGTTGTGAATTGATTAAGGGAGCTGCGTTTTTCTTTCTAGCAACATGTGTGACTTCCTTGGAAGGTTGTGTGTCCTTTTAAGCAGCCTACGCATCATCATTGAGAGACTGCATTTCTTCCTGGCAGCCCAAACACTTGTCTTGGGAGGCTGTATTTACTTCTCAGTCTGACAACCTACATGCATTCCTGAAGGGTTGTGTTTCATCTCTAGCTGGTTATATTTTTCTAAAAAGGTGCTCATTTACCATTGTTTATTATTATGTGGCATGACAATTGAAAATTAGAACAAATTTGATTGATGTGATCATTTCTGGTGAAGTGTTGGAGTTTGAAATAAATTGTTATTCTATATTACTCAATTCTGGAAAATTTATGTAAATTAATTATTGTTAAAAAAAGACATTGCAAGCAAATTCATAAATAAATAATATCTACAGCTAAGAGCCAGGCAGGCTTTTCATAGTGGTATTAGAGCTTTGATCTTTCCAACCTGGAGGTTATGAGGGTCTAGCTATGGTAGATAGGTTTGTGCTTGACATGCATTATGTCCACAGGGGTAGAGCTTCACCCCTGCCATAAGGAAATGAGCAGGGCCCACAGGTTGATCATGCAGGCAACAAGCACAGAGATAATATTGGCAATGATGTTGACAGGGAAGCCAGCGATGCTTTTAGAAATTTAGCAGAAAGTCAACATCATGTTGCAAATGTATTGCAACAGCTTACAGACACTCTTCAGCGTATCGCATTACTAGGTGATCATGCTAGAGACAAAGGTGCACGAAGTGTTTCAATTAGATCACACATGTCACAAGCAAATAACAGACATGATTATAGAGCTGACCATATAGGTATTTATGATAGGCCTCTTTGTCCTACTCTCTTGAGGCCTGAGCTGGATCCAGTTAGTGTAGAGACAGAGCTGACACCATTCATTGATGACATGGTGGCACACTTTGTAGAGTGGGATTCTCTCCCAAAAGCAATTAAGAGGAATTTGAATTTTGACAAGTACCTGACACAAAAGAGAGAGCATTTTAGAGGCTCTTCTCAAGAGCATGAGGCTATGATAGAATTGATTGAGGAAAATTGCATTAAGCCTCATCATTTCCATGAGACAGGAGCTTGTGATCATGAGAATGCTGATGACATGATATCCACCATTGATGGCAGCCTTACTTCAATTGGTAGCAATGAAATTACTAACAATATAGGTTCTAATTTTTATGACAGCAGTCCTATGTTTGAGCCTATTGATGTCATTAATGATAGGGCTAGTGTAGAGGATGTTATGGATATCACAATGGGTTTTGACTCACATGATGAGAGTGTTAGTTTTCAGGATTGCATGCTAAATACAAGTTCTTCTAATTTTGATTTCTATGCTCTCAGAGAGTCACGTTGGCAACGACATGAGATATCAAAGGTTTTATAGGCTGGTGATATTGGCATTGATGATGTGGACACTAATGATGTTATCTATGAGGATGATTCATGCTACAACGAGTCTGGTATATCATATCAAATATTGGATGATGACTCAAAGTGGTTATTGGATGATGATAGGTCCCATGATCATAGATTACAGGGACTTATTGCAGATATTGAGTTTTCTCAGAGACATGAGTCCATTTAGGTAGAGCAGATTACACATCATGTCTCTCATAGTGCGCAATTTTTTAGCTTAGATCAACATATGGGATCAGTTCACTTGGTGAACAATCCTTTATTTGATGTGGATGTCATTATGACTTATGATAATCTATTGTTTGAGCTCAATGTTGATCCCTTTCAAGTGTTGTATGATGATGATGATGATAATGTTTGGGATCCTATTTGTACACCTGGCTATCAAGTAGATTTCACAGGAGGACAATCAGGCCTAGCTGAGCAGTTTATCAGGCCTAGCTGAGCAGTTTACAAGGGTGTACACAGTGAGGAGTGCTTATAGCTACACTTTTGATCCTCATGTTTAGGGCATCTACCAGTTGTAGAGTTCTCCAGTGCATCCTTTTGATGACTAGTATGATGGTTTGGTTAGCACAAAGACTGGGGGCAAGTCTAGTCTGTTGGTTCAATTACTTCCATGTGAGTTACTCTCGATTGAGTTTCTCCCACGTGGCGATCCTGTTGCAACATCTTTAGTTTGGGCATTGAGTGCAGTTTCTCAGATGCTAATGTTTGACTATTGATGCTGATGATTTCTTCACAGGAGTATAGTGATGATAGGGACATTACCCATGACCATCCTTGGGATCTAGGTGGACTTTTTTGTTTTGTTTACTGAGATTGCTTGGGGACAAGCAATTTCAGGGAGGGAGGATTGTAATGTCCCCATTTAGAGCGACCATTGGAGTTAGTGGATTTAGCCTATCATTGGGTCCTTGTAGGCTAATTATGGTGATTAGAGGACCTTGATGTAGGTTTTGGTCTATTTTGAGGGACTTACTATTTATAGTAAGTCAACAGTTGGTTCCAATGAGCTTAGATGAATTAGAGGAATTAAATGATGCTCTTAATTTTTCTTTTCGACTTCTGGTTTGGGCTCCAAGATTCTTGGAGGGAGCGTCTATTTTTAGAAAGTCATTCTATCAGGTTCATTCATCATCTTTCATCATCAGGATCACTCTTGTGCTGTTAAATTTTGATTATGATGCTTCCTCAGTCATTTTCACAAGATGGGTGAATTATGATTATTATTTAATTAAATTGGCTAAGGTTGCCATTTTTATTGGGAATCTATTTTGGGCATCTTAGTGTTATAGCTCGTTGGAACTAGCTTGAGAAGTTTTAAATCTTTAACACATAAAATAGGGACCCTATGTGTCAGAATAGCATTATTTTAATGAAAGGGTCATTTCCAGCATTAAAGTGAAGGAAATATAATAGTTTATTATGTTTCAAATGTGCAACCATAAATCAAGTGGCTTTTAAGTGAAAAGTGTCATTGAGAATCTATGGAAAAATATTATATATACAACCTTATGAGAATTCGAACCTCATTCTTGACTTATGCATTTTTTATGAAGTTTTGGAATTGGAGAAGTTTGGCTAGGGTTTGAGGACTGATTCCTCTTTGCTGTGATTTGAATCATCATTTGTTGATGGTGAATTTTTCTACTAAATACTAGACATTCAATTATGATTCTGTGAATGTAAATTTTGTGCTATTGTATACCAAATTGAGGGAAAGTGTTTAGCCGTTGTTGATTTTGAGATATTCATCTACTGGTTCGATTTAATTCTGAGGCTACCTATTAAGTGGAAGTCTATTGTAACTTCTGGTGACTACAATCAACATTTGAAAGCCATGATATTTATCTGGTGGTTGTGAATTGATTAAGGGAGCTGCGTTTTTCTTTCCAGCAGCATGTGTGACTTCCTTGGAAGGTTGTGTGTCCTTTTAAGCAGCCTACGCATCATCATTGAGAGACTGCATTTCTTCCTGGCAGCCCAAACACTTGTCTTGGGAGGCTGTGTTTACTTCTAAGTCTGACAACCTGCATGCATTCCTGAAGGGTTGTGTTTCATCTCTAGCTAGTTATATTTTTCTAAAAAGGTGCTCATTTACCATTGTTTATTATTATGTGGCATGACAATTGAAAATTAGAACAAATTTGATTGATGTGATCATTTCTGGTGAAGTGTTGGAGTTTGAAATAAATTGTTATTCTATATTACTCAATTCTGGAAAATTTATGTAAATTAATTATTGTTAAAAAAAGACATTGCAAGCAAATTCATAAATAAATAATATCTACAACTAAGAGCTAGGTAGGCTCTTCACAGTGGTATTAGAGCTTTGATCTTTCCAACCTAGAGGTTATGAGTGTCTAGCTATGGTAGATAGGTTTGTGTCTGACATGCATTATGTCCACAGGGGTAGAGCTTCACCCCTACCATAAGGAAATGAACAGGGCCCATAAGTTGATAATGCAGGCAACAAGCACAAAGATAATATTGGCAATGATGTTGACAGGGAAGCCAGCAATGCTTTTAGAAATTTAGCAGAAGGTCAACATCATGTTGCAAATATATTGCAACAGCTTATAGACACTCTTCAACATATCACATTACTAGGTGATCATGCTAGAGACAAAGGTGCACAAATTGTTTCAGTTAGATCACACATGTTATGATAGTCAAATGACTGTCAAATTAAACATACTAAAACTTAGGCATAAAGAAAGTTTAAATTGACAGTTAGGAGCCTATCAAACGAAAATGAAAAAAACTCCTATGATGCCCAAATGAGTGTCAAATTAAACCTCATAAATGATGATGTCACAAAAAAATTACCCAATCTACCCACATGTATTGTTGACTTGGTTTCTTGTGCTGATGTGGCATAGGTCACGTGTCACCTTGGCTATGCTGGTGTGGATTTGTGATGGCATGACTGACGTATCTAGGGCTGAGGTGTTGATGCCACATGGTGGGCTATGATTGCATTGTAGAAGGTGCGTGGCTTAGGAGACACCCCACAAGCTCAGAAAGGAGACAACTCATCTCACCAATTTAGGCAGGATCTCAACTGGTAAGGGGCGTGGGACTCTTTAGTCCCACATCCCCCGTGCAATTGAGAGGAAAGTGTTGAAAAATAATATGTCATTAGCTTTGAAACAAAAGGAAAGTCATCGATGCTTATTTGTTAGTGGATTCAAATATTTCATCCTCATCTTTATTGTTTGTGTATGCAAAGATGCAAGCAAAATATTATAGCAAATCAAGTATTCATTATATCTGTAAAATGTTACAAGGGAATGATAGATCTTTGAATGTTGAATATATTAAATATTTCATATCCCATATAATAACCAAATACAAATAAAATTACATCCATACTAAGCATTCTCCTTGTTTGAAATTCTCTTAGACATTGTCAGCTTGCCTTTTCATAGCTATCTTTCTTTAATTTGGTTCCTTATGCCTCTTTCATTTTTAAATCTTGGGATAAATTAAAAGAAAAAAAACAAAAAAAAAACCTACTCCATCTCCCTTGTTGTATGCTTATTAAATGAAAAGGAAGACTAAATTGTTAGGAATGGGAACACTGAGAGGGGGGGGGGGGGGGGGGGGGGGGGGTGAATCATTGTTCACTGTATTTTATCTTTTCTTAATCTTTAAACTGAACTTAAATGCTTAAGTACTGAAATGAACATCCACATAAACATAAAAAATAAAATCAACACATAACACCAATATGGTTAAGGGGAAACCCAAATAGGTAAAAATCCTGATGGGAATTGACACCCACTAATATTTTGTACTAGTGTTTTATGATCTTTGTTAAAAGATCCTTAACCCTATTAGGAGTTGCTTTACAATGTATTAAGTATAGTAGACCTTGTCAAGGGTCGAACCCTGTTAGGATTATTTTACAATAAACCCTGTTAGGGGTGTGGACGCACTGTCCTAGAGTTTACTGCTCAAGTGGTGAAGGCTATAACCTTATGATCTCAGATACACACTATATATGTTGGATGAACTGTCACAATAACACTGCTTGTCTGATTAGTTCCTTTGATGCGCTGATGCTTTGACTTCTTACAAAGCTCTAATACATCTTATAAACACTTCACACACTTCTGCTTTGCTTATCTCAACTCTATTATAACTTCCATATATATTACAATGGGCACATCTCATATTTATATGCGCATACAAAACAAATAACTAGGTCGGCCCTTTAATCGATTACATACAATGCTTCCAATTGAATTGGCTCAAGCATGTTTACAAACAAATATATTTACATGTCGGTAACCTAATTACAATAGGTGCATAGTCTTTACAACATTAGAATGTAACCGTAAATCAAAATGCTAACAGTCGGTTGCTTACTTTGTTCTTCTTTGGCACACACTGGTTGTGTAACTCCAACTGTTTGTAGCTTTGGCATACTTGCATATCTGATCATGTGCTCATAGAATAAGCATGAATATAGTCTAACCAACTTATCTTCTAGGATGCACACCATAACTTGGTCATATGCATGTGCGCTGATGCTCTGAGCTTCAGGTAGTCTGTACACTATCCAGTCTTCAACACTTAACTGATTTCTGATCTTGTCATCAAGTGCCCTGACTCCAAACTACTATATGACTTTGTTGCCATAATGAAAACACTATACTAAGTCATATACACCTGTATAGCCAACTTTCCAACAATCTCCCCCTTTGTCATTGATGGCAACAAAGGAATATGGCCAAGTTGCTAACTGTTCCTTAATACAAAAAACTTTGTCTTATATCTCCCTTATACATAACTTTCTATCTTATATCTCCTTATACATATCTATACCATATTATATACATACTCCCCCTTTGACATTAATGACAAAGGTGTTTCAAAACTATATATACAACTACTTACTGTGAGAGAACATCTGGATATGCTATCTGTAAGTTTTGGATCTCCTTCTTCCAAAATGTAATCAATGAATTTACAATCTGTAGATGGGCGCATAATGCATACTTTAGCTTCTCCATCTTCTCCAAATCTATGCTAGGACCTTGATCATATGTCACCATGGTGGCATCGATCTCCTTAATATTCTAATTTAAGTATGTCTAATGAGGGCGCAAATGCATTCCTTAGCTGAGTCTACCTAGCCCTTATCTTGGACATCTCCTTTTCTGCCTTCTCGATCCTGTCTATTTGTCCTTGGTAGACATTATTGCACATGTTCACATCAACTGATGGATCTTCCACTCATTTTCTTATGTTGTCTATCATAGCTTCAGCCTCTTGTATCTTTTTGTACAGATCAATAGTCAGCTTGTCTTGGTTCATACAATCAACAATAATCTTTCTGCCTTTTGCTGCAAATTCCTTCAAGGATGCTTGACTAGCCTTTAGTGAGCTCAGGTCAAGTGCATAGTTGCTAACCAATTCACTGAGCCTCTTCTTCTATTTCTCTTCTACAACTAGGGATGCATATTCTTCCAGGCTAGAGAAATTATTCTTGAATTGTGAAATGACTGTACTTACATCATCAACGAAGTTTACCTTGGACACTTTCTTGTCTATTGGTAACAAATTGTTTAGGATGGTTACTGATTCTACAAAGAGGGGATTTCTCATCTCCTATTTCTCCTTGGCTTTCTCCATAGCTAAGACACTGAACTTGATCAGGTCTTCTTCTCCCCAAGAGTCCAAACTGGTTGTGTCAGGTGTCAAACTTGACAACAATGCTGCTAAGGGAGTGATAGGAGTGCTATCCATCACTTCTTGTTTTACCTTGATTATTTCAACTAATGGTTCATTTTCTTTTCTCTCTACTTCTTCTTTTTGTTTTTATGCTTCTTTTTTTGTTTGTTCTTCTTTCTTTTCTTCTTTTTCATCTGTTATATCTTCAATCAATATTTCTTCTTGATGAATATGAGTGTTACTGCATAAGTTTTCAACCTCTTGAGTGCTTACAAATGCCTCTTCAAACTTGTCTAGATCCATATCTGTGGCCGCCATAATAACTTTTACATTGTCAATGAAGATTGAATCAGCCTTAGGTGTCTCTGTCATGGGTGTAGTCTTCTCTGCCTTTGTGGATGTATCAACTGCATGCGTTGAATCTTGTGGACCTGTAGATTGTACATTGATGGTCTCTGACTCCTTGGCAATCATTGTGGGTACTTGTGTTGTAGGCATAGTAGATAAATACATGTGCCTATTCATAAAGACCTTCTCAAAGGCTTTCTCTATTTCCTTTGCAACTAATTCATAGTTCTTGTCCATTATGTGCAGGGTCCTAGACTTGGTTCTAAGATGTGGTTTTACCAGATCTAATAATAGAGATTTCTCCTCTAGAGATCATACTAGAAGGGTTTCCTCTAGAATCTTTTCTCTTATCCTTAAATCCTCTTCAATGGCCTATCTCTTTTGGAACTCTAGGATGTTCCACACATTATTAGGGATCATAGTCTTGAGTTCTAAGACTGTCTTCTTAAACTTCAACATGTGTTTAACAGTCATTTCATGTATCTCTAATTTGTCAATCTCACTATATTTCTCATAAAACTTTGCTACTTGATCAATCTTCCTTCATCAATAATTCTTGTACTTAACACACTTAGACTAGGTTTCAAACTTACTTTAGGAGGTGCTTGAGTGTTCCTTTTGTTTCTTGTTACTCTCGAGGATGGATGAATAGTGCTAATCTCTTTCTTCCTCTTAGGCATTTCTTTATACTCAGGAGGAGCAGTAAGGTCAATGGTTTCCTTGGGCGCACAAGGAGTAACAATAGTTTTACCCTTTTGAACATCAGATTTTTCTATCTTCACCTTCTTCAACTTAGGATCATCTAATTCAGTCTTTGATGTTGTTGCACTCTCAATTTACAAAGTAATATTTTATTCCCTTGCTTTGTCTAGGTCCACTTGAGACACTCCATGAATTCTCAAGATCTCTGAGATGACTTTGGTAACCTTTCTTTTAGTTGCTACACTGTTCAAGACTGCATCAACTTCTCTTATTTTCTCTACATAGGTTCCCCATCTTGGCTCATTAGGGTCTTTAGGGGCTGAAATCAATACTTGTGCATATGCTTCTAGGACTTGTTCATCAACCTCATATCCAAGTGGATGAATCCACTTTATCCTTGGTTCAACTGCCTCCATGCATGTTGTGTCTGTCTCAACCATGAAGCAAATAGTGTCTTTGTATTTTTCAACTATTTTCTCTAGAATTTTGTATCTCATCTGCATCTTGAATCTAAATGTCTTCAACTCCAATGTCATGTAGTCTCTTAGAGTGCTCTCAGTAGATGCCTTGAAGGATATCTATGGCATGGTAGGAATAGTCTTGTCTAGGTATGAATCTGACACCTTTCCAACAATATGGAAGTACATATAGATAACTAGGGACCCAAACCTAAATATCTTGGTCTTGTCATGCTTGATTACCTTAATGTTATCTATCAGTTGTGCGTGCAAGATCTCACACAGATTGAACTCTCCATTTTCCTTCACTAGTCTTATGGCAGGAAGAATTGTGGCCGCAGACACACTGTTTACCCTGCTAGTCTATTGGAACCTATATCCTAGTATCATGGACATCAATTTGATGTCATCTTGCTTAATAGGCTCGATAGTCATACCGCGCCTATCACTTCTTGATTTGCAAGTTTGTTCAACAATCTTCCTCATATCTTTTCCCACTGGAAGGACGATGCCTATCCTTGAGAGGCCTGTCATCTCATGAATTAGGTCACCAGTAATTATGACTGACACTTCACCTATCCAAAATAGGTCATCATGAATCTTTCTTAGTAGAATCTTGATCTATTCTGATTCATAGAACTCATATGTCATAGCATACTCCACTATAGGGTGATTATTCCACCATGCATACTCATCCAAGAAGGTTTTGTATGGTTTCATCATTGTTTCCATCTATGCTCTCAATCTATCTAATAATACTGGTTCTTTCTTACAGTGAATGTATGCCCTAATGTCCTCGACATGCATAACACCCATAGGCATGCGGGAGAATGCCCCTTCTAGGTCATCTAGAGTGGATTTGAACGGGTGCCTTTTAAATACATATCTTTTCTTCTCTACAACATCAAATAATATAGGAGTAGCCATCACTTACTTGTATAACACTTTCTCAAAGGTTTCCAAGAGATTCTGAATCGATGTGACAAACTAGAGTTTCCAAAATTGATCAAATGCACAACAAGTCACTTGATGAATCAAACTGTAATCCTTCTCAATCAAATACTAGGGCTCTTCTACTCTCCAATCGCTCTGAATTTGAATGCAATGAGAGATTTACAAACTTTTGTGTACTTTAAAGTAGAAAATCTACCATTAATGCTTGTCACGTAAACTAGGTTGTCACTTGAAAATTTCTATCTTTCATTCTGCAAATAATCAGCTAGTGCACTCTTGCACATAGGTTCTACTAGCCTCCAAAAGCTTAAGTCCAAAGGCACATACTCTAAGAGTGAGTATACCAGCCGCCTAGGGGGCTAGACCTAAATTAGCTCCCCCTATGATCTTGAGGGCCATTCATCCAGATTTAGAGGGTGCGTCCACTATGGATGCATCCAATACATACTCATCAACCTTGTCCTTCTTTTCTTCTAACCAAATCAAGCTCACATCCTCTGAAGCTTTCACAACATTGACTTCTCCTTCAAGATCCAAAACTGGTTCCTCGGGCTTTCCTGACCTTGCATCCTTGTTCTGCAAAACTTTGAAATGTGTCCAGCCTTGTTACAAGAGTGACAAATGACTGGAGGCCTTATATTCCTCAGCATATTGACACGAGTCACCATCTTACATTGTCTAGCTGAGTGACCACTATAATTACATATCTGACATGTAACACTCTGAGAACTTACATTTGACTGATTTTGATTTCTTTGATTATACCAAGTCCTATTCTTTTGACTTGTCTTGCAATTCATAGCTCTATGACCAAATTTATTGTATGAATAACAGTAACCATTGAAAGGTCTTACCTTTGTACAGTTCCTTTCTATGTGTCCATGCTTGTTACATGCATAACAAGTGTAGTCTACTGGCTTGCGCTCATTCTTAGGTGGTTCAATATGATCCTTAGTCTGACTTCCAGTCTCCTTAGCATCTGAGGTGCCTTCTGGTGCTTTCATTCTTGCTCGCATGTTGTGAATCTAATTTTGTGCTTCATTGTATCCAATGCAGCTAGTATCTCCTTTAGCTCTTCTTGCATACAACTGAGATTCTATCAAATCAGAATTGGTGTGCAATTTATCAATGTGATTCTTTGCTTCTTTCAATTTAGATTCCAAGATTTCTTTTTTATTCCTTAGCTCCAAGATTTCCATGTTTTCTTGCCTCAATTCTTCATCCAGTTGAAGGTTCTCTTTGATCTGTTATCATAGACTTCCTGATTGTTAATCAGCTTATCATCAAATTCTTCAAGTTGTTCTTTCAAGGATGCATTTTCTTCATTCAGCTTCTTAACCATGATCCCTAGATCACTAGAAGAGCATTCTTTCAAATCCTTCCTTAGCCTGTTGATGACTAATTGATCATCACTGAGTTTTTCCTTTAGTTCTTCAATTTCTCTTTTAGATTTGTCCAGGTCTTCAAGAGCAGCTTCAAGATTTCTTTTCATATGTTTCATTTTTGCTTTTTCCATGATCTCCTCAAGTGGTTAAACTTCTTTTCTGAGGACTACAGCTTTGATACCAATTGTTAGGAATGGGAACACTGAGAGAGGGGGGGGGGGGGGTGAATAAGTGTTCACTGTATTTTATCTTTTCTTAATTTTTAAACCGAACTTAAATGCTTAAGTACTGAAATGAACATCCACATAAACATGAAACATGAAATCAACACATAACACCAATATGGTTACGAGGAAACCCAAATAGGTAAAAACCTCAGTGGGAATTAACACCCACTAATATTATGTACTAGTGTTTTATGATCCTTGTTAGAAGATCCTTAACCCTGTTAGGAGTTGCTTTACAATGTATTAAGTACAGTAGACCTTGTCAAGGGTCAGATCTTGTTAGGAGTCTTTTACAATAAACCCTATTAGGGGTGTGGATGCATTGTCCTAGTGCTCATTTCTCAAGTGGTGAAGGCTACAACCTTCTGATCTCAGATACACACTATATCTGTTGGATGAACTGTCAAATTAACACTGCTTGTCTGATGAGTTCCTTTGATGCGCCGATGCTTTGATTTCTTGCAAAGCTCTAATACATCTTATAAACACTTCACATACTTATGCTCTGCTTATCTTAACTCTATTACAACTTCCATACATATTACAATGGGCGCATCTCATATTTATATGCGCATACAAAATAAATAACTAGGTTGGCCCTTTAACCGATTACATACAACACTTCCAATTGAATTGGCTCAAGCATGTTTACAAACAAACATATTTACATGTCAAAAACCTAATTACAATAGGTGCATAGTCTTTACAACATTAGAATATAATCGCAAATCAAAATGCTAACAGTCGGTTGCTTACTCTGTTCTTCTTTGGCACACATTGGCTATGTAACTTCAACTGTCTGTAACTTTGGCATACTTGCATATTTGATCATGCACTCATAGCCTAAGCATGAATATAGTCTAACCAAATTATCTTCTAGGGCGCACACCATAACTCGGTCGTGTGCATGTGCGTTGATGCTCTGAGCTTCACGTACTCTGTACACTGTCCAGTCTTCAACACTTAACCGATTTTTGATCTTCTCATCAAGTGCGCTAACTCCAAACTATTACATGACTTTGTTTCCATAATGACAACACTATACTAAGTCATATACACTAGTATAGCCAACTTTACAACATAAACCATATTCCCATTCCAATAACTTGGAAGTTTCTAAGTTGAGAGTTAGAGGTTACTCCACTAGATCAAGCATCATAAGAGGTGGTTAACACATAATAAATTCTTTCATCAATTCATAGATACAATAATAGTTATAGTATTTTCCACTAGAAACTGAAACACAAAATTTGTATTTTATTTTTCATTCATAATAAATATCTAGTAACACCAATCAAGCTAGGAATAATTAGAAAAGAATCTTTACATACATATCTTGTGCTAGTTCTTTAAGAGAATGATCCTCAAACAAGGACATTAATGTACGTGTAGAGATCATAGATAGAGCCATTGCACATATGGTAAAAAAAATACTAAGCTAGGATGATGTGCCAAAAATTGCGTGTAGATAACAATATAAATTAATTATGGACAAGAACACATTACTTTAAGAGCTACAATTAATTTACTTGTTATTAGTTAATTTCTCTAATTCACTTGTTATTGTCACTTCTTTAGTTTTACAAGAATCTAAATTTCACCATCTAATTGGATAGAGGTATCATAAAAAAATTATTAGCATAACTTTGGTTGAATCTGTAGAGCCTAAATTGACTGTCTCTCTTTTATCTATTATCATTCTAAGAAACAAAATATAGTACACAATAAAAGATAACCACCCCTTTTATCTATGAACAATATAAGAAAACAAGATACCACAAATAAAAGATAACCATATCCTTTTTATATATTTAATTGTTCTAAGAAAATAAGATACTACATAGTAAAAGATAATCATCTCTCTTTGATCTATGCTCATTCTATGAAAATAATATACTACTTGCAATAAAGTGACCATCTCCATATTATATATAATCAATTTAAGAAAACTAGATACTACACAATAAAACATAATAATCTGCCTTTTATCTATTATTATTCTAAGAAAATAATACACTACATGCAATAAAGTGACCATCTCCCTTCTAGCTACGACGATTCTACAATTGAGTAGAGCCTAAAGTTTCCTTAAATAACCATACATGCTCCCAATAAAAGATATAGATATAAGATGTCATGCATTCATAACTATCAAAATTTGATTTCCTTCTAACTTGAATAATTTATACAATAATGGACAATTTAATATAAGTGACTTATATTACACAAAGATTCTATAGTTTAACAACACATATCTTTATTGTATTATACCAGTTCTCACATCATATTTTTCACAATCTAATGAAATTAAACATAATTAAACTATAATAATAATCTTCACATATGTCCAAAGCATAATAGATTATTTATTTTGAGAAGTTCAAGTGTTTCTGAAGAACAAAGTCCCACTACATATTAACAACAATATCCCCAATCCTCCACACAATATCCGAGCATGCAACATATTTTACTGTTAGCACATTGATCATCACGAATGCAGGGATCATTGCAGGGATCTTCAAAATCCTTAGCTACTGTCGTACCTGCTAATACATCAAAATCATCATGCAATCAAAATTGTGAATGCAATAATCATGAGGCTTTTATTATTGGTGCTGGCTATCCTCTCGACAAAAAATGTACTACAAGACAATTTTTTTTTCCCAGATTTATGAAAACACAGTCATTTGTTTTCAATTTTTTTTTTTGTTTTCGATTCAAAATATATAGATTATGAAGAACAAATCTTGAAAAATTTGTAAAAATCTATTGTGTTTTCAGATTTTTCAAATTTGGTCAATAGTATATTTTGTCTGGAGGATAGCGACGTCCGTTATTATTAGCACTAGGCAAAACAATTTCATTGCCTTTTCCATTCTCTCTTTTTTTATGTTATGAGAAAAACTCTTATGAAGAAATGATAATCCAATCCAATTTATAGAGGGGAATCACCCTTGTTATTTTAACTTTAGGAGCCGTCCCAAACATTCTGAGATTTAATCTAGAGATTCCACAATGCATTCGGAGATTTATTCAAGAAATTCCCATCAACATTGTCAGCATTGTTTACAACACAATGATTTCCATTGACCCCATCGTCCTTCATCATCCATCATCCATCAGTAATTGAGATTTGAGTTAACTAGAATTTATGAGTTCTGTTTTGACTCCAGTAAATTGAGATTTTGGGGCTTTCTATTTTCAAATTGTAATATGCTGGCTTTTTTATAATATTTTACAATCCCAATAGGTATTCTTGTGGTTTTTTTAAACAATTTTTTATTTTTTTTCGATAAGAAATTCTATTTCAAATGAAATATTTAACAGATGTCAAATTATTATAGAAAAATTTGGTCACAAAGGCCAAATGCTATGAAATTGCAAGTGACATGATGAAAAAATAATAGCATTCTTGAAGTTATCATACTCTCTATAGTCTCTCTTATAGGCGCAGGGCAGGTCTTTTTGTCCTCAAGGAAAAAAAAGAGTTAAAATATTTGCTCAATTTCTGCTGTTTTGAATCTTTGTTATTAGTACTTGTCGATAGGTTAAGCAAGTACTATTGCATCCATTTTTGGATTTCTTCGATTAACTAGTGATTAAAACTAATTTTTTCCACCAATTACAATTTAGTTTAATTTTATTTTGTTAAAAATAAAACATTTTCTATAGTGTATATGCAATTTTTTTAAGTTTATAGATTGTAAATAATATTTTTTGATGAAATGATTGGCTAAAACATTTAAGGTCTTATAGACCTATTTTTTAGGCACGAATAGATTTTATAAACGTTTTAAAAAATTTATAAGAGTTTTCTTAGGATTTGTTTTTTTAAAATTATTTTGTTAAGTTCTCAAAGCTTTATTTTATTTTTTATTAATATATTTTTAAATTAAAAATTGTGTTATTTGAATTTATTCTAGTTTATACTATTAATTTTTACAATATATTATAATTTAAATAAAAACTTATGATAGTATAATATATATTTATTTTTATTCATATTTTTAAAGTTTTTTTATTTTTTATTTTTATTATATATTAATTATACATTAACAATTAATGCTTGAACTATACCATACAAAAATGAAGAAAATTCACATTCAGCGAAAGTGTGCTTTGCAGAGAAGGCAGATGCAAGTAAGGCTTGCTCATCACCAGCGAATTTTTGCGAGTGCTCATGCCTATAGTAATGTGCGCTCCTTTAGAAACCTTGATCTGAAACCCAACAATGCGAAAGAGGAGTTTTCCAGCTATTGTTTTAATTGATGGACCTATGGCCATAAACATAAGGATTACAAGAGGCCAGATGTGCGTCATTTGCATCCCACATATGAGCATCTCGATGGTTTTATTGCTAAACAGTGGGCTAAAAGCCTTGCGGAATCTCAGAAGGATCATCCTGTGGCTGAAGAAGCGGCCTCGGCCCCCTGTAAAATTTTGGAGCCTCAAAATGAAGAGTTTGACAACAAGGATAAAAACCTAAGGAAGTCTCTACTATATGATACTCATATAGCTAGGGTTTCAGACTCTATAAATCCAAAAGGTAAAGGGTTTGTGAACTGCAACAAGAAATCAGAGTATAAGGTATTCTCTGTCAAGTCAATTAATGAACAATTTGCCCTATTTGCAAAGACCAAATATGCTAAAATGGGGAAGTTTAGAGATGGATCTACAAGAGCTGAGTATGTTCTACATCATAGCAATCTAGAGCTAAGGAAAATTGGATTGGTACCTTTTCAAGCACCTTCAGCTTGCATATTGAATCAATCAGCCTCATGGTCAGAAGTAAGAAGAAGGAGGGATCACCCCGGGGATACAAAGGCTCTGGCGTCCAGGATTACTCTGGCTAAGAACTCTGATGATCCTCTATTTGCGATGGGGGGAGGGGGATTTCCAGGAGCTAAGTTGTCCTCCGGGGTGGAAAAAGTGAGTAACACAGAATGGCAGGTGGTGAAAGGTAGGTATCTAGAGAAATCTAACCATAAGAAGCGCAACAACAATTTTTTAACTTTGGAAAATCCCTTTGAATTGTTAAATAAGGACCAGACCCCATGCAAAAAGATACAACATACTAATAGGGTTTTGGAAGGGGAAAGGGGTGTATGGAAGGAACCGCAGATGAATTATGAGTCATCACAACCAAATATGGAAAATTCATCTTTTCCCCCTGTAAAAACCATAGGGCATAAACAGTCGAAGGGATTTTTCAATTGCGAATCTATACACAAATCTATGAATGCCTACAGCCCTCCTCATCGTAGGAGGAGCAATGAGAAATCAAGGAAAAGGAAATTCCTTATCCTGGCTAAAAGTAATAAAGATATTATCCCTACTTTGTCAAAGTCTTCTGAGAAGGTGTACTCTTTCCCTCACAGACGTTTTGTAAAAAATGAGAAAAAGCTTCCACTAGAAAGTGGAAATTATGACCAAAATCATATTAGAATGACAGTGGATGAAAGTTGTATTTTGCAAAACTAGAATGCTTTTGCAGACAGAGGCTTCCTTTGCAAATGGACCAGAATAGGGGCTCACATTGAAGACATAATAGAAGGTCTGACATCTACAATCCCATTTGAGGTAAGTATTACTATCATGGCTGATAACTTCCTTTTTGTAGATTGCTTATCCAAGAGCCTTAAAGAGAAAATATTAGGAGTAGGTTCCTTGAAATACAGAAACATACCCTTTTATGTTTGCAATTGGTTTCCTTTATTTAACCCTAGAATGTAATCATATTGAGATTCTTAAAAGCATAGGAAATAAGATTGGTGATTTTAAAAGAATTGCTAAAACTAAACATAATCAAGTAGAGGCTATCCTAATAATTAATTTAAATTATCACAAGAAGTATATCCCCCCCCGTAAGCTTAGTTTCAATTCAAATTCCATATTTATAAATCCAATGATGCTGGAAGACTTTGTAGAAAATCCAAAGATAGATAACAGATTGTATACTTACAACCAAAAGCATAGTAAAGAAACATTGTTATATCCAGATAATAATATAAAGGTAAATTTCTTAAAGGATAAAGGAGGTTTTCTTCTTAGGAACATTTCAAAGGAAAGCATAGAAATTCCATACTCTCATTTAAATGTAATATCCACCCCGATAGAGCCTAGCTATTATTATGATAATCGACTACCCCTTCACCTATTAAGAAGTTGGACAATGATATCAACAAAGAAATAGAGGAAGATTTTAGTAATGTCCAACATCTAAAACATTTATGTTTAGACTCAATAGCCTCTAAAGAGAATGAAGAAAAAAGTAAAGTAGAAGATAATCAGAATAATAAACTAGGAGAAACTCTTACAGATGAACTTTTGGATATGTTCATGGATGAGATTTGTGATCGCGAGGAATTGAAATATCAAAAAGATACTTTAATCAATCTAATACATAATATTACTCGAGAAGATAATGAGAAATTGGATTCTATTGCCACTCAAAATACTTATCTCACTATCCCTATAAAGGAAGTCTCAGACTATACCCCCCCGGCCACCTTGGCATGGTATCAAACCAATTAGATGTAGAAAATATAGTGCAGAAAGAGGACAAATCTGTTCCAGGAAATTCAACTATAGTGCAAGAGGAAAGTAAGGAGATTAGCAATTCCAGGAATGTGGCCCCTTGCATGACTATTAAGAATACCCATAAAAATGGGGAGAACCATGCATTCTCTATCCCATTAGAGTTGGAAACACTAAACCTGGACCTTTCAGAAAATATATTTGAATCATATGGAAAGGAGCTTATAGATAAGGAAACAACTCAAGTTCAGATTGAACTAGAACAGAATAGTTCAGACAAGCAGGATAACCCCATCATTAATTCAAATCAAAACTTTACACTGGTTAAGGAATCTAATGAGGGTCTCCTTGGAATTACTAATAAAGAGAGGCAATTGGGAATAGCAATGAATAGAGGAAGCCTAAGTTCCCCTAATATTAACAGAATTAAGAAGAAAAGAGGTAGGAAATCAGCAGTTGAATTAAGAACAATGGATGGTAATGCAGGCAGCCAAAAAAAGATAGCTAAAATTTTGCACACAGGGAAGGGGAAGTACCTTCCCTAGCAGAAATGAAAGTCACTACTTGGAATGTTAGGGGATTAAATGCCCCTAACAAACATAGATTAATTAAGAGATATCTAAAAAAATTTGAGTCTGAAATAATATTATTACAGGAAACCAAACTCAACAGGGAGGAAAGCACTAAAATTAGTAAGAAACTTGGCATATGGAAATTAGAATTCATTACATCTACAAGACATTCAAGAGGATTAGCAGTACTGTGGGACCCCCATAAAGTTGTAGGCATACCAATTTCTAATAACAGTAACTGGATGGCCTTAGAAGTTAAAACTCTAAAGTCTAACTTGAAATTTTACCTAATCAATATATATGGACCAATTCACAACGAAGAAAAAAGGAGAGTTTGGCATGAGATTCACCTTTTCTTAAATGATGCATCAGAATACCCTTTCCTGATTGGAGGAGATTTTAATGCCATCTTAGCTCCTGAAGAAAAATTTGGAGGTTCACATTATGTATCTCAAGCTCACAAGGATTTTCGCAACTGGGTTATGGATAATCATCTAATTAGCATAGACACAAATAATGGAATATATACATGGAATAATAGAAGAGAAGGTTTTAGTTACATTGCTGAAAAACTGGATAGGTTCTTTATTAGGACCAATACGGAAAAATTTAATCAGCTATATTCTGTAGAAATCCTTCAAGAGGCTGGATTAGATCATTTCCCAATTAGGCTTTCTATTATAGAAGACACTAAACCAACAAGAAATCCATTCAAATTTGAGTTTATGTGGTTCCAAAACCCAGAATTCATTAATCTAGTAGAGGACTGGTGGAAACAGATATCGGTTAAAGGATCCAAAATGTATTGCTTAATAGCTAAATTAAAAATCATTAAAAATAAAGCATTGGAATGGAATAAGAACAATTTTAACAACATTTTTGCAGAAAAAATTTAGTTAGAACAAGAGCTCGCTGACCTTAATAATTTAGTAATAGAACATGGGATGAATGATCAAAGTTATTATAAGGAGAAGGAGTTAATTTCAAAATACAATGCCATCCTCCTTAAGGAAGAGATATTTTGGAAATAGAAATCTAGGGAAACTTGGCTCCAGGAAGGAGATAGTAATACAAAATTCTTCCATAACACCACCAATTTTAAAAGAAGCATTAATAGAATTTCTAAAATTAAGAATCAAGAGGGAGAGCTCACTGAGGAACCTAAACAAATATCAAAAATCTTCTTGCAATTCTATCAATCCCTTCTTAACAACATAGAAGGTACTAACCTTAGAGCACAAAAAGAAATGCTTAAAACTATTCCCAAGGTACTTACAGAAGCAGATAATAAGATGATTAATGACAAACTATCCCTTGAGGAGGTTAAAATAGTGGTCTTTCAGTTACATCCGGATAAAGCCCCGGGCCCAGATGGGTTCCAGGCAGGATTCTTCCAAAAATGCTGGCACTTTGTTGGCGAGGAGGTATGGCAAGCAATAGAAGCAATGAGAAATTTGGGATCATTATTAAATGAAATAAACAATACCTTCTTTGCATTAATTCCAAAAAAAAATGAGAGCACAGAGCCAAGGGATTTTAGACCTATATCCTTGTGTAATACAATATATAAGATACTTTCTAAGTGTTTAGCAAATAGGCTTAAATCTCTCCTCCCCAATATTATATCAGAAGAACAGACAGGGTTCGTAGCAAATAGATCGATCTTGGATTAAATTATTATAGCACAGGAAGTAGTTCATATGGTCCAAATAACAAAGGATCCTAGCATGCTTATTAAGCTAGACATCCAAAAAGCATATGATAAAGTAGACTGGAGATTTCTGTGCAAATGTATGGAAGCATTTGGATTTTCTAGACAATGGATTAATCTCATTTTTAATTGTATCTCCACACCTAAAATCTCGATTTTAATCAATGGAACACCAAAAGGTTTTTTTAGTATATCTAGAGGCATAAGACAAGGAGATCCAATATCCCCCTTCCTCTACGTCATTATGGGAGAAGCGTTAGGTAGATCCATCACTAAGAAACAGATGGAAGGCAAAATCATAGGATCGAAGGCTTTGGAAAACATTCCAAATATTACACACCAGCAGTTTGCAGATGATACAATCCTACCCGGCCAAGCTAATAGGAAAGAAGCTAGAGCATTTAAGGACATCTTAAACATGTATATGGAAGCTTCAGGACAAGGGGTCAATCCCTCCAAATCGGAAATCTTCTTTATTAATACCCCCCTGAAGGTAGAATCAGAGATATGTAATATTATGGGATACAAGATTGGGAAATTCCCATGTAAATATCTTGGTATTGACTTGGATAAAGGCATCCAATCTTCCAAACTATGGCAGCAAGTTATCATTAAAGTACAAAATAAGAAGAGTTCTTGGAAAGGAAGATGGTTAACGAAAGCAGGTAGGGTGACTATGATAAAATCAATCCTCTCTGCCATACCTACGTATCATATGTTCGTACTTCCCCCTCCCTATTAGTATCAAAAAGAACTTATATAAAATGCTTAGAGGTTTTTACTGGCAAGGTCCATCAGAAGACAAAAAACTTGCCCTCATTAAATGGGATACCTTATGTAAACCAATCTCGAAGGGGGGTCTAGGCATCAAAAATCTCCTATGGCAAAACCAAGCTCTAGGAGCTAAACTTATATGGAGAATGTATAAGGAATCTAGTAGCAAATGGGCATCTATACTACTTCATAAATATATCCTTGATGCGAACCCCATTAATATCTTTAGATCTCGCACTCTTGTCAAAGGCTCTTGGATTTGGAACTTTATTAAAGAATGCAGAGGCATTATTAGCAAAGGTCTAACATGGGATATAGGTTTAGGGGATCAAGCACTTTTCTGGGATGATTCATGGGCAGGTCATCCCCCCCTAGACACTCTAGGAATTTCACCAAAGTTTATGGAAGAATGTAAAAGAGTTAAAGGCATTTATCTTAAAGATTATCTATGTAAAAAAGATGGTTATGAATGGAGTAATTTAGAAGAAATTGGTTCCGCATGGAATGAAAAACAAATCCTTTTCACAATTTTGAAAGATAGAGAAGCTTCACTCAAAAGTAGACCATATATCTTAATCTAGGCTAAATCAAATAAAGGCAACTATATAGTTAAAGAGGGTTACAATTCTATTATTCAGGAGATGAATATGGATAGCTTAGATATCCCACTAAATCTATGCTGGCACAAATCTTGCCTTCCCAAAGCTGGCATTTTTCTTTGGGCAGCTCTGCAAGACAAAATTCTTATAGTGGATAGACTTAATAAACTAGGTTTTGAAGGGCCATCTAGGTGCCCCCTATGTGAGAATCATTTTGAGGATGTTAATCACATTCTCCTTAATTGCCCTTATACTCAGAACTACTAGAATTGGCTCCATCAAAGCCTAGGCTGGAAGTCAGCTCTTCAATCTAATTTAGTCAGCCACCTCAAAGCTTGGCCTTCTCTCTTTAAAGACAATTTATATAAGGATATATGGTTCATTTCTCCATCTATAGTAGCATGGGAAATCTGGAAAGAAAGAAATAGAAGGATCTTCACAAATCAAAAATTATCATGGAATACAATCACCAACAAGATAGAAGCTTCAATAGTAGAAATCATTAACAGTAAGCTCAGAGACAAATTGAGTTATGAGGAGTCCTTTAAAAGCTAGGATAACAAAATTAGAAGCAAGTGGCCTAAATTAGATATTCCCCCCCTTTATGGCAAAGGGGGATCCAAAAGGAAGAGTGCTAGAGCCTCCTACAAGTGGATCCCTCTGAAAGAAGGATGGTATAAACTCAACTTTGATGGGGCATCTAGAGGGAACCTTGGAGTTGTTGGCATTGGGGGGATAATTCAAAATGGGAAGTCAGAAGTTATTGCTAAGTTCTCAAGGCCTATACATCCCACCACTAACAACATGGCTGAATGCATAGCGGCACTAGAGGGTCTAAAGCTATGTAAGAATCTTAACATCTCCAAATTAATAATTGAAGGTGATTCTCAAATTATAGTAAATGCCATTCATACCAAAAAAACACCTAATTGGATCTTAAACTCTAAAATAGAGGAGATTAATCTAGTGATGGAAAGCTTCACCAAACATGAAATTAGGCATACATACAGAGAAGGTAATACAGAGGCAGATATGTTAGCTAATCTTGGATCTGATGGAGTCATAACCTAGATTTATCATGCTGAGATGACATGGAAGAACAAATATATATTAGGTAATGGACAAGATTAGGCATATGTGATTTAATTTTAATAAGGATTTTTAATTAAAATACCAACTGACCGTTTGAAATGTAGTGGCTTAGAGTTGGTGCATATAAAATTAATCAACATTTATTCCTAAATAGGTTTGGTCAGATTAGGAACTTTTCTAGGTCAAATTCAACAAACATTTACTATTCAGCTTTCCCCATTCCTAGTGCATTCTATGTGAAAGACTAGTGGTTAATATTGTATATAATTTATTAATAGAATGCCGGCCACTTGGTTATCTTATTATCAGCCTACTAATCCCCTCCCTTTCTCTTAGCCACCCCTCTTGAGGAAAGCATGATGTTTAGGTAGGGTTAGTTTATGGTTCTTCTTACTTTAGTGTTTAAGATCTCTTTTCACCATCCTAGCTAGACTCATCGCATGATCGCAAGAGCTCAAAAGCCTTCATGCGATCATGTGACTGGCTTTTGAAAATTCCATCCTTGCCACACAGGACACCTAGTTCACAAGATCTACTGACTCAGTCCAACGTACGACAGCACCAAAGGAAATACCCTCAAAATCCAATGGTGGTCGCATGATCGCATGGGATTGGAAGATCCCATGCGAACATGCGACCACCGTAGATCTTGCATCTACGAGGCCCATGCTACATTGCCGAATCCTATTTCACTTGACTGCTAGAGGCTTGTCGCATGGTCGCATGCGATTAGCAAGCCGCATGCCATCATGTGACTAGCATGCAATTGCAAGCTTTTTTATTACCTTGCCTCAAGACTGTTGATCGACAATTAACCCCCGTAACCACAGACGGTTTATTGCATGGGCGCATGGGATCAGAAGATCCCATGCGATCATGCGGCAAGCTTGAAACTATTACACTGATCACTTGGCTTGAACCTCATCACGACCGCTTATGGCTTGTCGCATGATCACATGGGATTGGAAGATCCATAGGCGATCATGCGACCAGCCGAAAGTTGTTACCCGTTGATTGCTTGGAGCTATCCGCCAGATGTCTGGGTCTGCAAGACCTATTTTTAACCTTAACTCAACCTTTAGCTTGGGTCCACCATTGATCTTTACTGATACCACATCAACGGTTGTCATATGATCTCATGGGGTCAAAAGATCCCATGAAATCATGCGACAACCATCAGATCTTCTCTATGCTGGCACAACTTTGAAAAGTTGGGACCTGCCTGGTCAGAGTTGCACACATGGAAAATGCTGACACCAGAGTAGAATAACTGTGAAGAAGAAAAGGTTGAAAACATCCTAGGCTTTAGGACCATAAGTCATAAACACAGAGGGTTTTCGACACTTAGTATGAAGATCCTAAACAACCAAAGCCTTTCGCAAACCAATAGGTAGAAAACATAGAGGGCTTTCAGACGAAGGTTGAAAACACAGAGTGTTTTCGACACTGAACACTTTTTTGGAACCCTGCAAACTGAGCATTTCCTACAACATTAAAACTTGAATATCTTTGTGGGCTTTGTGATTCAGTGCATGCGATCTGAACTGGGGCTTGACAATACATCAAAGAACATAGGGTTTAGATCACAAGCCATGAAACTTTGAGGATCTTCTTCACAAAATGAAAACTAGTTGCAGCAGGGTGGGATTAAACAGAAACCTTGGAAACTTGGCCAAGTTTGCAGAATAGGAAATTTTGGGCATCAGTTCCCCCCATCTTTTTAATCCTTCCGGCTCAGATAGCAGCTTTTAGTATTCGCCCTCCTCCTTCAGATTTGTCTTGGCTTTTTGGATTTATCACAGGCCTTGTAAATCTTAAACGTTGGTAAAGATCTTTAGCATATCCATATCTTTAGAAGGTAATTCAGAGGCAGATCTTGTTAGCTAATCTTGAGGTAGATATGTTAGCTAATCTTGAGGCAGATATGTTAGCTAATAAAGGGCGTCTCCATAATACATGGTTGACATTATTATACACTCTTAGAGCAAATACTTGGAATTGATAATCATGATCGGTTTCCCTTTGACATGAGGGTATTCATAGCTAATTTGTTATCATTATATGGACTAAGTCATGCTAATTATGTTACTGTAAGGAGTTAATAAAATCCCTGAGGTGATGCCCCTGGGAAGGGGGTCAATGGATACTTTTACTATTTTGCTACACAGCTAGACATGGGTAAGAGTATATGAATATATGTATAGGTATATACATATATTCATATTCTTCTTAACAAACCTTGCTAAGTGCTATAGTAATGATGTCCTCAGATAGGATAATGGTATGTACATACACTTATATATATGCACATTATATATATGTATATATAAATGTATGTATATACCATCTTATCTTACTTTAAGCTAGCAAGGTCTTCTAAGCATTTTTTTTACTCAGGGAAGCATTTCGTGTTACAGAAGAGGAGGCACAGTTAATGCATTTGAGAATACAGTATGGAACATAGTCACAATTGGTATTCCTATATTAAGCTAAAGGATCCTAAAGTCAGAGTTTATATTAGGTATATAGATATATATATACTAGTAATAGTATATATAGATATATATACGGATGCCTAAAGCTAAGATATAATGATTTGCAAGATCAAAATCAGGAAGTCTTCATTCCTGTTACCTTTTATAGTTTAATATATATAAATATAGATATGTTGATAACAGCATATCTATATTTATATACATTTGATCACCTCCAGAAAACAATCTAAAAGAGGAAAGCACAGGATACATGTATGATAAGAACTGGGGATGTATTGAGCAACAAATAAAGTTATTACTTGCTTTAATGGGCAACTTGCAATTGAATCTTTTCCTTAATTAAGAATGTAGTATCAAGAGATAGGGACATATGTTTTTATGGAATCTCCTGGGATCTAAGAATAGTGTTATGCTGTTATGAAGGACTTAATAATAAGTTCAAACTAATGACATTGCAAAGCCGAACACTCATCGATCTAATGTATTTTCAAGTAACAGCAGAAACTGATGTTCTCCATGAAATGAATCTATAAATCGATTCCTTAAGTCTCCATGATCCTAACAGTGAAAACGGTGTACGATTTGATGTTGAAATGAGCTAGGTTGGGAATCCATGTGCACCAATCATAGAGTGGTCGCATGATCGCATGGAATAAAATAATGCCTTGTGATCATGCGACAATGGAGTTCGGGCAGGTGAATGCTCTCTACTGGGACCCACGTATGCTAACAGCGCAGATGTGATAATGAAAATTTATAAGTCTGTGCCTGACAAGGATAGTATTAAATATTATTTCATGTGCCAATGATAAAGCGGTCACATGATCACGTGAATAAAATAACACTCTTGCGATCATGTGACAATGGAGGACCAGGTGGGACCCGAGTCAACAGACTTACCTATGGTGGAACAAGGAAAGGATCCAACGACCCTCGCATAATTGTGATCCCTGTCAAATACTTTTGCGAACTTGTGAGATCTTTCCACGTGTAAAGGTGGGGCCGAGAAAAGTTTTCTCTCTAGCCTTGCCGTTATGGAAAGAAAGATGCTTAGCGGGATATTGACACATAGCCATGGGACCAAAAGAGTTGTAGATACTATTTTAACAGTAGTCGCTTAGTCACTATGGTGTGGAAGATGCTTTGTGACTAAGCGGGATCCTTCCACGTGTCCAGGTGGGGCCGAAAGAGTTTGTATGCGATATTAAATCAATGGTAGTCGCTTAGTCCCTATGGTGTGGAAGTTGCTTTGTGACTAAGCGGGATCCTTCCATGTGTCCAGGTGGGGCCGAAAGAGTTTGTATGTGATATCAAATCAACAGTAGTCGCTTAGTCGCTATGGGAAGAAAGATGCTTTGCGACTAAGTGGGATGTTGACACATAGCCTGTGGGACTTGAGTCTTAAAGGAACTGTCAGAGATGATATAATCGTGGTCGTTCATTTCAAAAGCTACTAGATCAATGGCATAAGTTCAAATCTGAGAATTTTTCAACGGATGCCAAACTCAAATATAGCATCCTCTCAGATGTATTACCGCATATGTCACATGATCGCAAGAATTAAAACAATATCATGTGATCATGCGATGACATAAACTGGGCAGATGAGAGAAGATAATGAATGATAAGGAGTCTGTACCAAATTATAAGGGGATTGAGGGACATTGTTGTGAAGTTATGAATGACTTAGTGATGAGTTATAATGGCCGAAAAATGGATTGATTTCTATTAAGATGATGAGCATATGGATGATTATTGTAAATCGAATGACATGTTTTATATACCTCAACTTAGCTTGAAGACAATGTGAAGAGTATGCAAACAGAGGAATCATTGAGCTACTGGAAGAAGTTGGCCAAGTGTCAAAGCAGTTTATGGTATATATAAATATATATATACGGATGTTTGTATATATATATTTATATATAAATTCTAGCTTCCTCCTATGAGTATTTCAAAATGGCTTATATATAATAGCTAACAGGGCTTCAGAGTATGTTTGGCTTAAGGTACTGGACGTTCTTCTCTTTCCTGTTACTTTTATATATAAGGGTCATAAATATAGGTATATAGATGACAGTATACATATATTATTATATAGAGCTGTGCAAATATATATTTATATATTGGATTAGCCTCGGAAGATCTCACAGATCCGGTAAGGGTATGAACACATGGTTATATATATAAAATCTACATATATATATAACCATATGTTCAAACTAATTATTTTTGCCTTACAACTTGAGGAGCTTGGAAATCTTTGCAGCTTTTTCTAGATGATGTAAATATTAGAGGCCCATAATGAACTCTGCTATTATCTTCTTTCCGATAGTTAGCCAGGTATGACTTGAATTTAGTTAGAACACTAGTATAGTACTAAGGAGTATATTTAGTTATGCTATAAATATGCCTAAAATGTTAAGACTCTCATGGTAGGAATTGTTAATCTTTAGCAGTAAGGATTTTTAATCACAAGAGTATTTGTTTCTAGTATTATATTGTCAATAATAAAAGTATTTAACTACAGGCTTCATAGTTAATATCAAATATTCTTAGATAGGTTATGTAGCAGAGATGTAGAATTTTTATCTTGATGCAGGTTAACCTTGGTCTCGGAGGAATTTTGTCTTGTTTTTTTTCAGGAAGGACTATCATTCGGATGTTCAACACATATATGTGACATAGTAGGAGGATCAGAAACTCTGCTTCAATTGTACAAATGATGTAATCCTTGTCTAATCGCCTTTCTATGTATAATTCATGATTTAAAAAAAAGCAATCTAGAGTTTTTTCGGGATGTAGGTATGCCTACGTAAATTATGTACAAATCTTGATAGGTATCGAGTCGTGGGTATGCCTACGGAAAATATGTATTTTAACAAATCTCGACAATTGTCGAGTCGTGGGTATGCCCATGTAAATTTTTGTATAAGGTCAGGACCTATGGTCCCGAGCAAGGCTGGAGGTTTTCTCAGCCCCGCTCTTTCCTACGAGCACCTACAGTGAGTGGGGTCACATTGTAATATAATTATTTATATTAATAAAAATGTCTAGGGCTTCGGCCTTTTACCGATCAAAAATAAAAAATAAAAAAATTATACATTAACAATTATTTGTGTAAAAAAATTATGTGATTTTATTTTCTTATAATTTTTATTTTTTCTTTACAAGATATTAATATTTAAATTAAACTATATTAAATTATTATTTAATATTATTATAATAGTTTTATTTTTAAAAACTTATTAAATTTAGTTCAAAATATGGATTTATTTAAATTTCTTTATTTATAATAGTTTTAATGAAAATTCTTCATTATTATAATTATAATTATATAAATTTATATTAAATAGAATTATATTTAATAAAATATAATAAATTTATTAAAATTCTAATTATATTTCACAATATAATTACAATTGATTAGGCAAGTACTAGCTCGTACGTGGCACTTGTTTATGTGTTACATTGTCTCGTAACTTGTATCTAACCTACAAGAGAAGGCTATATATTCTATTATTTAGCTCAATTCAATTTATTATTTTAGGTATTGCGAGTCGTAATCTTGCAAAAAAAGAAAAAAAATCATTTGGCTCACAAATTTGTACACGTCCTTTTGGTTTAACTAAAAAATTATTCAGGCAAATAAATATGAACTCAAAAGTTGAACTTAAAGATTGAACCATTAATAGACTCTAAAAATAAATGAATGCATATTTTGACATTATTTAAACAAGCAAGTCAATTTTTGGTCTCATGGTCTACAATCTTTCATGAATGAGAGCTATTTTAAATTGTAGACTATGCATTAACAAATTTTCAAGGAAATAATATTGGAAGGCTTAATGCAATGCCATGATCATTATCCTTTGTAAATTAGTGCAAGTTGTGTTAAATTTGATTTTTAGTTAAGTGATTGACAAAATGTCTTAGTGAATATAGTTTTGTTGCTTGCATGTATTATTATATTTGTATAGAACTAGTCAAACTTATTATTATTTTATATTATTGGGAGTGTTGTTGCCCTTTTTCAATTGTGATTGGGTGTAGATCTTGTCATTGTTGATCTCTGTGTACCTATCTTCTCTCTCCCCTCTTCCTCTCTCCCTCCTCTTCTTTTTATTGTCTACTAGATCTGCAACATATCATCTTATGTTCTTTTTTCTCTCTGGCATCCTGATGATTGATCATGTAGTATAATCTGAAACGTTGATGACAAAAAAAATCTACAGAATCAAATCCAAAAACTGATACAAAACATTGTTGTAATGTCTTATAAAATCAAAATTAAAATCAGAAAAAAATAGACAAATTCAAAACATATAGAACTTACTTATTCAACCCTTGTTAAATATTCATTGTGCTAGAAAAATTGAAGAAATGCATTTAATATAAGGATTGATGGTTTAATAAGCATATGACTTATATATACATTCATAATAGGAATTTTTATAAAGGTGGGAGCTATATTGGACAAATACATTTATTTATTTATTTGATAGATAAGGGTCCATAGTCGAGATATTGTATTATTTATGAATTATAAGAAGAATACATTAATCCTAGTTCAAGATAGGCAAGAAAAAATCAGGAAGAAAACCTCTAGTTGTATCTAAGAAAACTTAAAAAAAAAACATAATTACATCCAAATGACACCTTACTAAACCCAATAAACGTGCATGTTACTCTCTTGGATGATTAATTTTGGTTCTCTATCTCCATAATCATGGAAGGCCCTTCCTCTTGGTGAACCATCTCTACATCCTCTGCCTCTTCCGCATCCTATTTTTCCACCTCTGAGGAATCCTCACTACCTAAACCTTCATCAAACTTCACCTGTAATATTCCTTAAAACTAATTTTATCTAAAATGTATGAAAAAATCTTCACCACCTTTTCAAGTTCATTTTCAATCTCAACATCATTTAATGTCTTTATGATGTCCTTCTTTAACACATTATTAAAAAATAAAGAGAGTAATTTTGTAATCGAGACATCCTCATATGTTTTTTTGCAAAATACATCAAATGCCTCCTTTAGAGCCTTATTAAATTGTATGTTGTCCTAAAAAGAGTCAAGAACATAAAAGTTCATACTTGTCATGTAATTTAATAAGCTTTCTTATGAATTCTTGATCCTGAGTTCCATTGGAATCTCTCCTCCCATGAACATTAGCCACTGCATAGTTAAAAAGTAATATTCCTTCCATGGTGACTGATTATTCCAAAGTGTTTTTAATTGGATCCAAGGCATGAGATAGATAATCATCTGTCTTGCTAGCCTTAAACAAATCCAAGGAACTAGAACCATCTTCCAAACTTTTCTCCTTATAATTATGAAGTAATTCTTTTTCTACTTCATATAACAACTATTGCTCATTGTTGGAATGCAAATAATTGGAAACTCTATCCTTCTCAAGTCTAAAACATTCATCTACCCTCAAAAATTAGCCTCGAAAAGAATACTTTGCAACCCTTAATTCATCTTTTCGAGTATAGAAAGTTTCAAGTTTTTCTAACATTAATTTTTCAAAGACTTCCACTTAAAGATCCAAGCAACCAACTTTTTTGCATCTTGAACTCCATCATAATCACTCTAGCTAACGTCATAAACTAATATCTCCTTGCTACAAAAAATTGAATACTTAAATGATTAACTAGTGTTATCCTTATTGGTTAGATGAGGATCTGTCTAATGTTGACTCCCTCTGCACCTGAATTTTCTATTTTTTAAATTAAGAACTAGCATCTTTATAAATTCAATTCTAGAAAGAATTTTGATTTCCTTGGAGGTTGTAATGGGCCTTGGTACTTGAGTCAAATATAGGTTCCTACCATGGAGCTATAATCATTCATTATTTGTGCTTGGGTACATTATTTAAGATTGGTTAGATATGTTTTAAAAAAAAAGTCATTGATTAGTCTGAATAAATGTAAATTCATGAAGAATTAGTATACATTAATTTCCATTTCCTCCAATTCTCAAAGATGAATCTGAAGAAAGTTCAGAATTTGTTGAGTACTATATACTTAAGAAGATGTCTGGCTTTAAATTTGTTTGTACATTACATTTTTATACTTGCGCAAGTTAAAGTATTGCATTTTTTTCAATGTTACTTTATTTTATTCTAGATTATACTCTATATGATTTAAAATGTAATCTTTTATCCAACCACTATTTTTGGTAAAGATGTATATTATATATTCCAACAAATAGAATAATAGCACACTTATGTTAGGATTAGGTAATACTGAGAGGGGGGGTGAATCAATATTACAGAACTTTGATTTTAACTTCAAACAATTATAAACAATCCAAAGTAATGCAGAAATGAAAAGAATAGATAAGCATAACACATTACTCATGACACCACGATTTGTTCTTGAGGAACCATTGGTTAAAGGGAAAACCTCGGTGGGGATGGTACCCACAAATATGTACTAAAATATAATGTCCCTGTTAGGAGTCCTAGCCCTGTTAGGAGCTGATTATTACATAGTACATTTCCTTGTTAGAGGATTACAAAAACCCTATTAGGGGCATACAAAACACCTGGTTAAAGGTGGTGAGCACACTGCTCTTACAATCAAAACTATCCCAAAATAGTTTTCAAAAGGGGAACAATACAAGCACTTATCTTGCTTAGATAGTTTCAGTTGTAGCTCAGCCTCTTACTGATCTCGCATTTGACTTCTATTATTCTATTCACAAAGTTTTCATCTATCAATCATCCATATCTTTTCTTTCACAAGAGCAATCTATATTTATACAAAATTAGCCTTCTAGTCGGCTCCACAATTGTTATACAAAACATAATAGAAACTTGTGCAGATGATATATATGGAGTCAGTGCTCTTATATCACCAAAGAGTTGGCATTATACTTTATTTACAAGTCTTAGCACATTACCATATCCATTATGCTTTCCTTAATCTTTGCAATTGTTCATGTACCCTGATATATTGTTTTGTTGTCTTTGCATACCTTCCGAAAACTGTATCTTACACACCAGCTATCCAAAACTCATGCAATCTTAACTAAAGCATGTACATATCCCAAAACACCTCTAGTTATCTTTGCAAGCCATAATACCTTGTATTTCTTCATTGCTAATCAAAATTATGGCATTGCACCCTATTTTCCTGATTCTGGACTTAGTTATTTTCATGACTGTGAATCCAGTGGCAATCTCCATAACCTGTGATCACACTATCATAAGTGTTGCCATGAATGAAAACCCATAGATGATTTCCAGTACTTCAAAACATCACATGCCAACAATCTCTCCCTTTGGCATTGATGGAAACACTTAGAAAAATGACTAAGTGTCACAAAGCAACTCTCTTCTTCTCCTCTTTTTTTTATTATTTTCTTCTCTTTGCATATTTGTTTTTCTTCCTCATTTTCCTTTTTCTTCCTCTCCCTTTGACATCAATGGTAAAGGTATTCTCAAAATGTCAAAACTAAAGCACAGGTGGTCTAGTGCTTACTTACTAGATTTAAGACATCTTGGAAAGATTTTTCCAAGGTCTTAATATCCTCAATCCATGAACTTATCAGTAGCTCACTGACATGAATTAATCCATTCAGTGCATAAGATGTTGTCTTTGCTGCCTTAACCTCAGTGAGAGTAGGTACTGTCATTGAAATTTCAAATTTTATCATCTCAGAGAGATGAGTCTCCAATATTGAGAGCTTGGGAGTTAATAGGTGCCTTAATGAACCAAATCTATCTGCAACTCTCCCTTTCTCCATTTCCAGTATCCTTATTTTATCTAGTAACCTGGATGTCTCCTTGTCAATTTCTTCCACAGTTTGTGAAGATGACTCACAACTATCCATTATTCTATTAAGACTGACTCTATCTTTTGCTATGGCCTCCTCAACATTTTTCAAATATCTGTAGGGATTTATACAATGGCTATATAGTTTCTTGCCTTGTGCCACACAACTCTTGGCTTTAAGAGTGGTAGCCTTAAGAATGTCTAAGTCCCATGAGATAGACTTATGAATTTTGCTTAGATTCTTCTCCAAGAAGTTTCTTTCAGCCTTCTCCTTTGCTATTTTTAGCAATGAGTCAAAGTGACTATCAAAGCTATCCAGTACTATACCGAGATTCTCAGTTTCATCCTTGTCTTTTGGAGAGGGTAGTAGCTTGTTTACTTTTTCTACTACCTTGCCCATTAACTTGGCTCTTTTGTCTCCTTTCTGGGCTGATCTCTCCTTAGCTTTAGCAGATGCCATGAATGAGAGTCTCATCAGTTCATCTTCATCCATGTTGTCCACATTCGAACTTACTGGTTTGGCAACACTTTCCAACAATAGGGATGAATCAAGCATGATTTTAGTGGTCTCCTCTGCATTAAGGTTATTTTTCTTGATGTCCTTCTTGTTGTAACTCCTTCTCCTATACTTTCCTCTCTTCTATCTGTTCCTGATATTTGACTTCCATTGCACTGTCCATCTTGTCCATGAATGGATCATTTATATCCTGCGAAGTGTCAAGGCTAATAGGTACACCGGTGACAAAGAAGTCTGGTTGCAAGTTAACTTGAGCACTCTTATCCACTATTTGTGAACTCTCTCCTAAACCCAAGGACATAGGTTTAGAAATTTTAGGCGATGACTCCCTTTTAGGCATGTTTTGCATTAAAACTTCATCTAATGCCTTTTGGGTATCTTTAATTACTTCATCATATCTTCTAGCCATGATTTTGACTAGTCTAGCCTTTGTTCTTAAAAGAGGTTTTAGTACTTTTATGATTCTTTCTCTTTCCTAAATAGACACAATAGGCAACACATCATCAATTGTTTTGTTTCTTATGTTCTCATCCTCTGAATGTGCTAACTATTTTCTAACTTCTAGCTTGTTGTATAGTTCTTTGGGAACACTAGATTCAAATTCCAACAAATTCTTTTTGAAAACTAAAAAATGCTCAATGATAGTGTCCTCAATGATTTCTTGATCCTCAGGGATATATCTCTCATAGTATCTTTTTATAGATGTTAAATTTCCATCTTTGATAACCCTCTTCTGTACTGATTTTATATCAGGTTTCCACAAGGTTTGTGGATTCTTTTGAACCATTTTCTCTTCCTCCTTTTCTATAACCTTTTCTTCCTTTTTCTTCCTCTTCACCTCTATTTCTTTTTCTTTTGGACTGACATTCCTAGATGATCTTCTAAGAACCTCTATAGTCACGATTTCATGTGTTTCTTCCTTTTGGAGAACTGATAAATCAATGAAGTTATCACTGGTACTTGTCTTCTCTGTTTCCAATGAGATGGGTGAATCAATGGCAACACTGGAAGATGCCTCCATCTTGTTTTTCAAGTCCAAATACTACTTCTTTGTGATTCCTACCTTCACAATAATTTCTTCTACTATCTTGCTAACTTTCCTCTTTCTTGTTACTTTCTCTTGTTCTTCTCTAACTTTTTCATATTTTTCTCTGTATGTACCCCATCTTTCTTGAGTAGGGTCATTTTCTACTACAATTACATGCTCTACTTGCATGGTCAATACCTGAACACTTACCTCATATCCCATAGGATATCACCACTTGGTTCTAGGCTCAATTGCCTCAAAGCAGACATAATCTGTTTCAACCATAAAACATATAGTATCTTCATATTTTTCCACTAGCTTTTCTGGTATTCTATATCTTTCTTTCATCTATCTCTACAAGATCTTAATCATGCCAAACAGTTCTCCATTGATCGAATCCTTTTTCTGCCTACTATAATATTCTGAGATTTGTAGACCAACGGGTTCATTGTCTTTCCATGCTCTAGGATGCACACTAGGAAAGTTGTGAATCACATGTAGGTACATGTGAACTAGTAGTGACCCAAACTCGAATGCCTTGGATTTTTCCTTCTTAATAACTTTAACATTTTCCAAAAATTGTTGTGCCAAAACTTCACAAAGGTTATATTGTTTGTTTTCTTTAACCATTCTATAGGCCATCGTGACAACTCCAGCTGACACAGAATTAAGTATGAAGCTGGAAAATAACTTGTAGCCAATCAACATTACTTCCAATCTGACATCTTGTAGGTATATATCATTTATAGTCATAGCCCTCTTGTCCCATTTGGAGTGTGTGAGGGTTTCAACATCTTTTCTTAGATTTTTCTCACTAACAAGTAGGGATCCTTCATTGTCAAGCCCTATGATATCATGGATCAACTGAGCACATATCTTTACTGGTTGATCACCTATCTATAGAAACTAATCATGAATTCTACTCAGAATGATCTTGAACCATTCGACTTCTGTGAATTTCATGAGTCGGGTTAACTTGAGTATTGAAAGGTCTTTCAAATGTTTGAATTCTTCTATTAAAGACCCATTTACATCTATCATACCATTCAACTCATAGAATATGTTGACCTCCCCAATAATCTCATACTTGTAGTGTATGTATGCCCTAATATCTTCTACATGCAACACACCTACGAGGGTTTGAGAAAATGCCCCTTCCAGATTATCCTCACAAGATTTGTATGGATGCCGCTTGAATTTATACCTAGGTCTATCTACAACATCATATATTACTAGTGCATCCATGATTACTATGAAGGATTAGGTCTAAATACCTTAAACACTTGAATCCAATGTTTGATCTCACATGAACACAAAGCTACCCGGCTCGATTACTGCTATGCTTTCACACTTCTTCTCTTACTGATTGCTGATTAACAAATGGTGTGTAAATAAAATCTCTCATGTCTTTTATCCTTCACAAGTTGAGTGTGTGCATTAAACACAAGTAGATCAACTTTGCATCTCATCCAATCAACATAGAATTAGTGAACACAGAAGATGGCTCTTCAAGTGTTGTGATTCCATCCACAGATTTGAAAAAATTTATACTCATCATACTCAAGATCGCATGAGCTTACTCTACTTATAAAAGAGCTGGATAATTTCTGTTGTTTTCATCCACTGCTCCCCATGAGGACATGAGGCCTTCTAGGTTGATGCCTCAAAAAATTCATCATGCGAAGACACAGCATCACAAGCTATCTCTCCCTGAACTACTACCTTATTTAGAACCTTTACTTGCCATATCTTTTCATTCTCTTCCTTCTTGCTTTCACTTATGTAATCCTTTAGGCTTTTACCACTATCACTAATATTCTTCCTTATGACTATAGGTGGTGGTGTTTCTAGTTTATTTGATCTTCTTGATCCTCTTCTTTTGATATCTCCATTATATCTACAAAACTTCACAATGTGACCTAGATTATTGCATTTGTAAGAGGTGGGTCATCTTCTTCTATCTTGACTGGTCTGTAGTTTACAGTACCTTGCAGTGTGTCCAAAGTTATTGCATTTATGACATGTAATCTTTGCTGCAGTTTCTTCTCTATTATAGTCTTTCTTATACCTAGATTGATTAGGTTTTCTGCAATCTACTTTTTTGTGTCCATATTCATCGCAATTAAAATAGTAGTTGGTAAAGGGTTTAGTATTACCATTACTTCTGCAATCTCTTTTCATGTGACCAATTTTGTTGCATCTGAAGCATCTACCTCTGAAAGGTCTGAATTGTTCTCTAGAATCTTCATTTGTAGGTCTCTCATTTGGAATAGATCTTTCCTCATTCTTGGCTTCATTTGGTTCTTCTTGATTTTTTGAACTTCTAGCTTCATTGGGTCCACTCATGTCACTTTTAGATTTTTGTTCATTATTTTTGTCATTTCTTATGTGTAATTCCTCAATGAGTAGTATGGCTTGAGTGAGTTCACCTTTGATGATCTGATTGTAGTTGTCCAATTCCTGATATTTATCTTTGTAATGGCCAAGTTTTGTCTTCATATTTTCTATCTGAAGGTTGGCTTTTTTTAGTGATTCTTCAACTTTGTATCTTTCATCCTTCTCATGTTGAATCTCCTTGATCATCAAGAGATTGATTTGTTCTTTTTCTTGCTCCATCTTCTTTACTTTGTCTGATTTGTCATTGTCTGAACTTCCTTTGATTTTGTCCATAAGGTCTTGTCTCTGATCCTTTACAGTCATAAGTTGTTCTTTAAGTTTCCTCATGAAACCTTCTGCTCTTCTTAATTTGAATTTTAGTTTGCTGTTTTAAACTTTCATCTTATCTAGATCCTCAAGTGCAGCATCAAAGTTTACTTGTAAATCTTCTGAATCCATTCTGATCTCCCTTAAGCTGTTAAGCTTTGTCTCAAAGGGCCACTTTCTCTGATACCAATTGTTAGGATTAGGTAATATTGAGAGGGGGGATGAATCAGTATTACAGAACTTTGATTTTAACTTCAAACAATTATAAACAATCCAAAGTAATGTAGAAATGAAAAGAATAGATAAGCATAACACATTACTCATGACACCATGATTTGTTCTCGAGGAAACCCTGGTTAAAGGGAAAACCACAGTGGGGATGGTACCCACAAATATGTACTAAAATATAATGTCCCTATTTGGAGCTGATTATTACATAGTACATTTCCTTGTTAGAAGATTACAAAAACCCTATTAGGGGTATACAAAACACCTGGTTAAAGGTGGTGAGCACACTGCTCTTACAATCAAAATTGTCCCAAAATAGTTTTTAAAAGGGGAACAATACAAGAACTTATCTTTCTTAGATAGTTCCAGTTGTAGCTTGGCCTCTTACTAATCTTGCATCTGAATTTTTCTATTCTATTTGCAAACTTGTCATCTATCAATCATCCATATCTTTTCTTTCATAAGAACAATCTATATTTATACAAAATTAGCCTTCCACTTGGCTCCACAATTGTTATACAAAACATAATAGAAACTTGTGCAGATGATATCTATGGAGTCGGTGCTCTTATATCACCAAAGAGTCATCATTATACTTTATTTAAAAGTCTTAGCACGTTACCATATCCATTATGCTTTCCTTAATCTTCGCAACTGTTCATGTACCCTAATATACTATTTTGTTGTCTTCGCATACCTTCTGAACACTATATCTTACACACCAACTATTTAAAACTCATGCGATCTTAACTGAAGCATGTACATATCCCAAAATACCTCCAATTATCTTTTCAAGCCATAATACCTTGTATTTATTCATCGCTAACCAAAACTGTGGCACTGCACCCTGTTTTCCTAATTTTGGACTTAGTTATTTTCATGACTATGAATCCAGTGGCAATCTCCACAACATGTGATCACACTATCATAAGTGTTGCCATGAATGACAACCCTTAGATGATTTCCAGTACTTAAAAACATCACATGCCAACAACTTATTCATCAAACAAATATTGCACACATTTCATATTTGGTTCACCCTTATGTGCACAATTATAGTGGCTCTTATCAAAGTTAGTTTGGAAATTCCTTTTATTTTTTGTACATATCCATTGAAATGCTATTGCGTAGATGTCATGAACTTTGGCAACATATTCTTATGTATTGGGTAAATTAAAAAGAATGTGCCAAAAAAACAACATATAAATTCACATATATATTTTAATTAAAAAATTATTATATTTCTTTTAAAAATTATTAATAAACAATATAGAAAATAAAATATTTTACCATAATAACTAACCTAAGTGAAGATTACCATACATAACTAGCCATCTTATGGAACCATGTCTATTAGGTTTCTTGACAAGATATGAAATCACAGAGTTCGCAATCATTTTGTAACTCATTTTATAGATATAAAATTGTATGTATACATTTATTAATTTTTTTTATTATAAAAAAAATTAGATTTATAATACTAAAAAGACAATCTTACGATAGATATCAATATACATAAGTTAAAGTTTAAAATGTTCTCTTACACCAAATCTTAATACACAAAAACCAAAATGATTCAGATCATATAAAATGAATTTTTTAAAAATGGCACACCTGAAGAAAATAGAAACAATAAGAAAATAATGAAATTACCAAAAATGAAATAACTTGTTGATAGAACATTACGTTATTTAAGTTTATGTTATGAAGATAGAATGTTTTAACCTTTGTTCTCTTAATTTCACTTTAAATTTGAGAATTGTCAAAATATTAAATATTAATTTTTTTTTAGTAATAATAAGAAAGTTTGAATTTAAATTAAAAATTACATATAAATAATAGAATATTAGAAATTAGAGTAAAAAAATTATATTAGAAAAAATATGTGTATGTCTATGTGTATATATAGATATATCTACATGTATATACATACACATATATACACATATACAATGAATAATTTCCAAAATAAAAGACTTATATATATATATATATATATATATATATATATATATATATATATATATATATATATATATATATATATATATATATATATATATATATATATATATATATATATATATATATATATATATATATATATATATATATATATATAACACTAGTTTTTAATATAAACTTATGTGTATCTTTTAAAAGAAATGATGGGTAGATTGTTTTTCCTTGTGGGAGTAATTTGAATAGAAATGTAGATTGTTATGTAGGATCTTGTGTTGAAGTGATTTGATGATATCTCTATAGGTAAATATTTTTATTAATCTATTTACTTATGTTCATTAATATTATTTATTTTTTTGGGAAATTGTTTTGTCCTTGTTTAGTAAGATTTAGGTGGTTGACTGAATATTTATGGTTTCCCAAGCTTCCTACTTCTCTTTTTGGATGTCCTCCAAAAAGGGTTATGATGAGTTTTAAAAATAGCTCAGAAATTCTTTTGGACTAATTGGGATGGAAAATTAGGTTTCAAAGGTCCCTCTTGGCTATATTGTATACAAGATTAAGAAAAAGGTGGGTTGGGATTATTAGATGCAAAGTCCCAATGGGCCTATTTATCAACAAAGTGGATAGTTATAGTAGTGACAAGTGAAGAACCTTGGAAAATCTTGGTTTGACACTATGTCATTCTTGTTGTTGCTAATAAAAAATCAAAAGATGTTGGATAGATTAATAAGATTTTTATGGTGACCTTATTTCATTAAAAGGCTTCATTTCCCTTTCAATTTATCTAGAAGGCTTGGCAACAAGGCAATAAATTTTTAACTTGGAAGGAATCCCTTCAACGTGGCTTTAGTTTTGCCACTTCTTCTATCTAGTGGAATAAACTTGTTCAATACTGTAAACAAACATTGGTTGTTAAATTTCATAAACAAGCTCATTATCTTATGAGAAAGTTGTACAACAATTTTCTCATTTGTGGGATTTCAATTCACTTGATCAGGTTGATTGGCAAAGACTAAAAAATTCTTTCAATCTAAAAAATAGGTTTAAAGGATTTGTGATATTTGTGAAATCCTTGAATCCTTTAGATCTTCTTATGAAGTTATGTACTCCTCTTTAATGCAATGCATTCAAAGATTGGGTTTGGCAAGGGAATATCCTTTTTTTCTATTTTCCTTTGAAGATAAATGATTTTAAATTTATTCCTAGTATGAAATTAGTGCCTAAACAAAAAATAAGATTGTAAATTTAAAGAGAAGAAGAGAAGGAATCTTAATGCTCAAATTTAATTAAGGTCTAGAGTTGAGGCAATGCTCAAATATTGGCATGGAAAATCTTACATTTTAAATTTCTTGTTTGGGATAGATTGAAGTATCTTAAGATTCAAATAACTAGGTGTCCATTTTTCCAAAGAGCTAATAGTATAAAACATATTTTTTTGGGACATTTTTTAGCAAAGGAAAAATGGAGAGTTATTTCAATTAATCTTTCTTCTATTTTTTATCATGTTTTGAGTTGGAAATAAATTGTTTTGGGTCTTGCATATCATAAGAATGTCATTCTTGATTCTATGAGATAAACTATTTTTTTTCATATTTGGAAAAGTATATGTTTAAGTTGTAATTTCAAATCAAATTGCTCATCATGAAGTAGAAATTCTACAATTTTACTGTGGCATCATATTAGAACTTGCCTCTGTATTTTTAAGAAAAAGAGCATGCTACCAACACCAAACAGTTGGAAGTGATTAAATACCAACTTATGCACTTATGAGGATCTGATGCTGGAGGTTCTAGGTGTAATCACCCAAAATGGTCACCTAGACTATTAGCCCCTTGCTAGCATTATTTGCTAAAATCATGAATTGCTTATTCTTGATCAAATCCTAATTCTATCATTTATTTGATTATATTCTATGGATTAACCATTTTATCCTAAGTCTTTATTTAATTAAAAGGAATTTCCTCCCCTTTTATTAAATAAAAAGCCCCCACTTTTCCTCTTATCCTAAGTTGCACAAATAAAGCATTATTCTTATTTTATAAAAAGAAGAAAAGGCCTTTTTGTCTCATATGGACACAAAAGTCAACTCTTATCTTCTCATTGGAGGAGATTTGTGCACATGGATTGCTCCTCTTTCAAGCTCCACCCTTGATTAAATCTTTTTCCTCTTAATCTCCATGGTCCATTCCTTTTCAATTCTTTTAAAAGGAGAGCTCTCTTCTCATTCTAGGATCCCAAATTTTTATGCTAATCTTATGCTGCAAGATTTCTTGGAGACTTTGGAGCTTTTGGAGACCTTCTTGCATCTAGCTTTCATTCTTGCATCATAGCTTAGTTTCTTTCATTGCATTCTTAATCTAGTTTCCTTTCATGCTCTAGATTAGCTCACATAGCTTAATTAGCAAAGATTTTTAATACTTCTATCTTTCCTTTCATATCTTAGCTTGCATTTTCATTTCTAAGCATTGCATTGCATTTCCATCTTGATTCTTGAGGATATTGGCATTCTTTCCCTTGTCTCATTGAATCTCCCATTGTATGGTTTACTAGCAAGGTTATAGGCTTAATAGCTCTAGCTGAGAGCATTCTTAACACCCTTGCACTCCATGCCTAAGGAGCTCTAGGTCTCTTTCTCAAGGTTTCCCACTCATGGATTCTGTTGGAAGTAATGACTTAGAGAAGTGTATATTTTAGTGTGTACATTTTTGGTGCCCACTGTGGGGTGGAACAACTCTATTTTATCCTTTTTATGCATTTCTGCTACATGTTTCGACTGTTTTTAATTTTTTTTTATGATTTTTGTGCATTGTCCATACTTTCGTGTGTCACTATTATAGAATATCATGTGAAGTTTCTCACTATATTGCATGAAGTTTTGCTGGTACTAGCACTTCTGCATACGACAAAGGTGTTTTATTACACTGGCCTGTGTACTTTCTCACGTGAGCCCATGTACTTTCTTGCGTGAGCCTTCATACTTTCTCACGTGGGTTTGTGCTTTCTCACGCATGATTCGATACTTTATTGCGCAGCTCTAAGTACTATCTCATGTGGAATTCCATGACAGTAGAGACCTAAAATTCCAGAGTTGCTAGTTTTGCTTGTTGTTTTCAGGTTTTCTATTTTTGGATTTCTGATTTGTTGTAGTTAGATAGAGGTTTACTTGTAGATTTTACTTGGTTTTGATGTGCTAACCATTGTGGAGCTAACAAGTTGTGCTTGTAGGTGCTCTCATTGATTGAATATTTACCAAAAGAATGCATGTCAAAGCTCCAAATGCAAAAGGGCTACTAATTGTTTTTGCAGGGCTGCCCAAAAGCATAAAAACCAATCAAGTGCTTGTTTAATTGCTTTCATTTTAAGTGTGAAATATACTAGTTGTTTCTTTTTTAGGCACTTAATATCTTATTGTATGAATCTTTTGGTGGTAGGAGAGTATGCTCCTCACCCTTGTGGTGGACCAGAAATCTTGACCCATCTTTGGATTTTGAAAGAAAGAGGGTAATTGAGCTTTACTTGGTGTGTTTGGGAAATTTTTTTGAGATAGGAGAGTATGCTCTTCACCCTTGTGGTGAACCAGAAATCTTGACCCTCAAAGGTTAATCTAGTCTTTGTTTAGTTTAAGATCCTTTAGCGGGCCTACTCTTGAGCAATCAAGAGGAACAACCCAAGTGGGGACAAGCTTTTCGTCGACTATTTTGACCCACTATAAACTCAAGGCTATCAAGGACACAAAACCTTGGTAGACGTAGTACTTGTCTTCGCTTAATGTGAGTACTTGTGGGATTGTGAGCATGAGGAAAATGTTGAGCAAGAATTCTTAAGGTACTCTTGTGGCCGCGAGGTCCGTTACTTGCCGCAAGGTAAGGAGTCCCTTCGGGGAGCAAGAGGAGTATTATGAACGAAAGCCCTTACTAAGAACCATAGATAGAAGCTACCCAATTTTCCACTTAACATCTTGGTGCAAGGATTGATCCTAGTGGACTAACCCAGATCACCCCAAGACTACTCACCATCTGTGTTCCTTTGGTTGTGTCATTGGCATTTCCATGACAAAGCCAACATCTATTGTGGGAAACCACTTTGTGTGAGGTGATGAGACATCAAGTGTGGGCCAAGTTGTTAAGTATTGAGCCTTTGTCCTTCTAGGCTAGTAAGTGTTTGAAGTGTTCTCACTGTGATCTACCCGTGCAAACATTCTTGAACATTAAACATCACGGTAGTGCTCATAGAATTTTTCATTTTGATATCACAATTGTTTGTCTTGGTAAGGTTGCTTTTGCCCTTACGTAAGTGTTTTATGACATGTTTGATCACCTACTATTTGCAAACTTGTCTATTTCTTGATATTACTGTGCTTGAAACCAAGAAATTGTACTTGCAACTTACAACATTGACCAAATTGCTTTCAAAACTAAGTTTTTCACATTCACTGGTCAAGAGTTGTACGATACTAAAACATCATCACACACCCTCCTAAGAATTATCATGCGATACATCGTTCCTGATTCTTTATTGCATGCATACTATAAACTCTCTCGCATTACCTACTTGGACTCTGTCATACTGTCTCATGCAAAATATCGTCCTACCAAATTGTATCATCCTACTTTTCTGAGAAATATCATCCAGAGTTATTCTGCTGTCCTGCTGTTGTTGCAATCCGAAGCTATTAAACTTGAATTTTAACCTATCACAAATTGTCTTTTCATGTTCTTAACTAAAGCTGGTTTGTTATCTGCATGCTTAGGTTTTTTCTAGACTAAAAAAATGAGCTAAAACTATTGGGTTTGAGCCTAGCAAATGCTACTCTTGATCACTTGTGAAACCACGGTCACCTCTATAGCTACTTGCTAATCGAGCTTCTTGCTCACCTCTTGGCTTGAGTCAATTGATTGCTGTAAGTTCTTGAGCATTTTTTACGAGCCATCTCTATTGTTCTATTTTGACAAGTGATCTTCATTAGCTTTTCTTATCTCAATATCTAAAAAACTTTGTCTCATTCTATTAGTAAACCAACAATTACAACTCAGTCTCAATTTGAGCAGGAGAGTCACCCTCCATTCAATTATACACAGTTACCTTCTCCAACCAGACGCTCACAAGTGCCAAATAGAAATGATGGTTCTAGTCCTAACCAATCTGAGGATTCTAAGGTCACCCCATGGTACAAAGGAGGCTTCCTTTTTTCTACATTCAAGACATCCAAAAGCATAGACAATGTCTCACTCACTCTGACCGAACAAGAAAAGTTTCACCATTTGCAAGAACATTTTGAGCATAAGGACAAACAAGTGCATTTAGACAAAATGGATGCTGCTCGATGCATGGCTATGAGAGGAATGTCTCACAAGCAACTCAAGACTAGTGGCTATGAGCATAGACCACTTTTTGGTACTAATGGAAACTATGGCAACAACATGCCACCAAGGTCTCCTCCAAGATGAAATTTTGTTGTACCTTCTTCACCTCCTAGACCTCCTCCCTCTCATCATGAGGAAGAGGCTACCGATGAGATTTCTAGTGAGGAGCTTATGAGATTTGAACAAGACGAGGTCTCCCAATGAATGATTCATAAGCTTTTAGAGTGTAATGGGGACCAATATTTTCAATCCATGACTTCTAGAGGATACAAGCTTCCTCCTAGTTATGATGTTCGATAAATTATCCAAGAAAGAGTGCCAATAGAATTGGAAATCCTTAGAGAGGAATTACAATAGACAAATCAACATCTCGCCCATATGGCAATAGAAAGGGAGCCTCCAAAGGTATCTTTTGTAGAATCTATTTGTGCTCTTCCCTTTGATAGGAGTCTATACATGGTCCCGTTTCCTAGGGATATTGAGGTTCCCAAGTATGACAAGTATGATGGAAAGGGTGACCCCCATGACCATATGCATCACTTTTACACTCTTAGCATGGAATTCCTTCATGAGGACACATTTCTTCTATGACTATTCCCTAGGAGTTTAAGAGGACAAGCTTTAGAATGGTTTGCAAAGTTGACACCGCCTCTTAAGACCTTTGATGAGCTGGCTAGGTGCTTCACCCAGCATTATTCATACAACATCTAACAACCTATCACCATGATAGATCTAAGTGCTCTAAGGCAAAATCAAAGTGAGCCATTTTCCACTTACTTACAACATTGGAGGTCATTGTATTCTTGATATCCTCGTCAGCTACCTGAAGGGGAAAAGATTGACATTTTCATCAACACTCTTGTGCTTGAGCTGTATTATGATCTAAGGAAACAACTGTTCTCCTCTTTCAATGACATGGTTGAAAGTGCATATCAGATTGAGGATGTGGCCATAAGAAAGGGGGATATTGTTATTAATAAAGATACTAGAGGCAATGACAAGGACAAGAGAAAACCTTGGAATAGAAACAAGTATGTGGTTAATGATGGGGTTGTGGATGTCCCAAAAGCTAAAGAGCCTACTTTCAACCTCTCTAATGCTATCTACATAGCAAAAAAATAAGAGGCTACCAATGCTCACAGTGCTCCTAAGCCTCAGTATGCAGACAAGCCAAAGAAGCAATACCACCGATGGGTCTACACCAAGTTGGTTGAAACATATGATGTGATTCTTAAGACTTTGGTTGCCAAAAATTATCTTATGCTTCCTAAAAATTCTCATCCTTATGATCCACTAGTTAAGCCTGATTGGTGGAGAGAAGATCATTTCTGCCACTATCATAGAAATAAGGGACACAAGATGGACAATTGTTTTAAGCTTAAAGATGCTATCCAATATCTCATTGATGGAGGCATCATTCTCATAAATGGCTTAGTTAAAAATTTTGATCACAAGGCTTTCAAGACCCCTCTACCTGAGTACGAAAAGGGGGAATCCTCTCAAGCAAATAAGAAGAATCATGACGCAAAGATCAACTATACATATACTCCCGATTCACCTATGATCAACATGGTAGAGCCCGTTGAGAGTGTTCTTATGATGAGATCTCAAGCTGATAATGATGCCAATCATGGTATGCCAAAGTTGGTCTTGCAACACTGGATGGTTCATCTTGCCGAAGTGAGACACTGAATGCTGTTACTAGGGGGCAAGCCAAAATTGTCCTTAAAACTGCACATGATCCCAAGCAAACCTCTTCTTCCAAATAAGTAGCTCCTTTAGTCTTGTCTAGCTATGACCTTGTGCACTAGTTGCAATGGACACCCACCCAGATATCCATTTTTGAGTTGCTTGAGTTATCCCCTTTGCACAAGGAGATCCTTGAGAAAGCTCTATGTACAAAAAATGTCCCCAATGGCATTGATCCAGATCGGTTCCAGGCTATGGTCAACCATATCTCATCTCCCCACTATCTATCCTTTTCTGTAGAGGATGACACATCTCTCAGTCACCCCCATAATCTTGCTTTACACATCGAAGTCCAAGTCTACCATACTCAAGTCTGCTAAATCCTGATAGACAATGGTGTAGGGTTAAATATTGTTTCTTTCCATGTGGTGCAACAGTTGGGTTTTTATGAATTTGTGGTAGATCCTAAGCGAAAGATTACTATAAAAACATACAATGAAGTGGAAAGATCTTCCAAGGGTCTTGTTGTGCTACTTGTCCAAGTGGGCCCTATCATGAAAGATATTGTGTTCCAAGTGTTGGACATCCTACTCGCATATAACATTCTCTTGGGTCATCCTTGGATCCATGACATGCAAGCTGTCCCTTCCACCTACCATCAGTGTGTCAAATTCCCATACAATGGCACTAAAGTTGTGATTCCTGGGGATAATGCTATAGCCATCAATACTCTAACTACTGCTAAGACATTTGTTCCTCACAAAAAACCTTCTCATGATCCTAATGCATCCTTGATTGCTACTGAGAAAAAATTAAAGATGATGAGTATTGGTATGGGTGAATACACACTTGATTCCATTGCTGCTATGCCTACTTCTCCTAAATCATATGGGAGACCCTATGACAAGACAAAGCCTTCCACTTTCGCTATGACAGTCTTTGATACCTTTGTTCATTCATCCATACCCCTAGAGGTCCATACCCCTAGAGGTAGAATAAGAAGAACATGCTTTTAGGTAGTGGATCTACAGAGAGGAATAGGGCAGTACGACAATTGCTACTCCTATCTCCCCTAAGCACTATGGTAAAGGCTATAAATTTTTGCAGCAAATGGGCTATCAAGGTCACAGACCTATAAATGATAATGGACATGCCCTAGTTGAGACTTTGAGTCATACCAATGGTTGACCCTCTAAAGATACCACAGGTCTAGGATACGGTGCCAACAATGACCTCCCTGATTGTTCCACAAATGCTCCCATAATCAGTGATTCAGACACATATATAGATGAGTCACCACTGCACACTATGGCTCAAATAGTAGACAGTCTCCCTTCTACGTCACTCCTTTGGGGAGAAGAACACATACTTGATGAGGACACAGCTAAAGCCTTTATGCCTAGAAGTAGACAATGCAAAAATATCTTGTGGTTGGTAGATAGAGGAGATCTCACACATAATGACTTGGGTGCCTCTACTTCTTGGTGTCCTAAGCCTACTTGGTGCAAACATCCCAGTAGAAGCTCAATAATGGATTCAAATGAGTATGAATGGGATACTCTCTCAGAGGGATCTTCCATGATGGATATGGAAGTTGATGTGGTTCATACTTATAGTACCCAACCTGATGTAGTTGATGAGTCTCATGTAGGGCCTGATGAGTTCAATCCACGTATTGCTTTAGTGGACCACGCTGGTCCTTCTATGAAAAATCTAGATCTTAACACTTTTGGAGCCTACTCTATAGGCTCAACCTCTCTCATCACCAAAGATGACACATATCACATATATGCTCTTGAACCTATCACTTCACTTCCTCTCATACACTTGGATCTCATAGATTGGTCTGCATAGGATCAATGACCCACATTGCCTTCTTTCCAAAATGACTGAGATCACCTACTACCTCAATGCCATTAAACCTGTTATTTCTTCCACCAGTGAACTAGTGACAAACATGATTGAATTAGATATCAAGTACCTCAGTCATAAAATCAAAAGGAAAAAGCAATTGTCGGATGGAAAAAACCACATTGTGGCGGTATCTAAACCTAAAAATAGTAAAAGTAAAGACGTATCTAAGGGTGAAAACCTCTTCGAGGCACCCGAGGATGAGGTACTTGGTAGTCTGCCCAGCTATTTTCAAGAAAGATCTTTAGTTCTAATAGAGCCTACGCAGCCAATCAACTTAGAGACAAAAGACTCTACTAAGATAATACATGTGGCTTAGTCCCTTTCAATAGAGGAGAAAGAACAATTTGCCACATTCTTTCAAGAGAAAAAGATCAACTTTGCATGGGCATATTTTGACATGATAGGTTTAGACATTGAGCTTATCATGCACCATCTCTCCATTGCTCCAGGGGTGAAACTTGTCAAGCAGAAGCTCAAAAAGATGCATCCCCATGTAAAATTACTGGTTAAAGTTGAAATTGAGAAGCTTCTAAAAGATTACTTTATCAGAGCTATCGACTACACTAAGTGGATTTCTAACATTGTCCCTATTTCCAAACATGACAAGTCCATTTGTGTATGCACTGATTTTAGGGACATGAATAAAGCATGCCCTAAGGATGATTTTCCACTTCCAAACATTGACATGATAGTGGACATGACGGTGGGCTATGAAATGTACTCCCTTATGGATGGCTTCTCTGGATATAATTAGATTAGAATTTCCCCTGAAGATGAAGAGAAGACAACATTCACTTGTGCATGGGGTACATTTTGTTGGAATGTCATGCCCTCTAGTCTTAAGAATGCTGATGCAACCTATCAAAGGGCTATGACCACTATATTCCATGATATGATGCATAAGAACATGGAAGACTACGTTGATGACACACTTGCTAAATCTCAACAAAGGAGCACACATCTATCCGATTTGAGTTTGATATTGGACTACATGGAATGATTCCAACTCAGATTAAATCCTAAAAAATATGCTTTTGGTGTCACTTCTGGGAAACTGCTAGTGTACATCATATCAGCAAAAGGAATCGAAGTAGACCCATAAAAGGTGCAAGCTATCATGGAGATGCCACCTCCTCGCAACATCAAACAATTAAGGGGTCTCCAGGGCCATCTCCAGTCTATTCGGTGGTTCATTTCTCAGTTAGCTGATAGAGCTCAACCCTTCAATCTGAATTTGCATAAAGGAGCTACTTGTATATGGAATGAGGAGTGTCAAAAGAACCTGGACCAGATCAAGGATTACCTAGCATGACCTCCTATTCTTATGCCACCTATCCAAGGGAAACCTTTGATACTGTACATTTCTACTACGACAAGTTCCTTAGGTGCTCTCCTTGCACAACATGATGATATGGGAAAAGAATGAGCTATCTACTATATCAGTCACACTCTGGTTGCTTATGAACTCAATTACACCAACATTGAAAAGGCTTTTTTAGTAGTGGTGTTTGCATCTCAAAAACTCAAACATTACATGCTTGCACATACTATGCAGCTGGTTGCCAAAATTGATCCTTTAAAGTATCTTCTGAGTAAAGCTGTGCTTATTGGATGACTTGCTAAATGGATGTTGATTCTCTCAGAATTTGACATTCAATATGTTGAAAGAAAAGCTATTAAAGGGAAAGCAATTGCAAATCAATTAGCTGAGTTCCCCATGACTGATAATGCTCCTCTTTAGATAGACTTCCTAGATGCTTCAATCATGTATATCATAAGGTGTGCATGGAAAATGTTCTTTGATAGTTCTTATACATAGAATGGGGCTGGTGCTGGAATCTTGTTTGTTACCCCTCATGGATACACCATTCCTAAATCCTATAAACTCCTCTTTCCATGCACGCTGAATACAAAGCCCTTCTGAATGGTGTTAAGCTTGCCCTTGAATGGAGGATCACTGTGATGCATATCTTTGGAGATTCTTAGCTTGTCAAAAACCAAGTAAATGATGATTACCAAACAAAATATGACAAGTTGATTCCCTACAAGAGGATGATAGACTCACTTAGGAATTATTTCACATTTGTCACATTCCAAAAAATTCCTAGAGCTGAGAACAAGGCTGCTGATGCCATGGCTACTTTGGCATCCATTCTGCAACTGGAAGAGCACGAATCACACTTTGAGTTCTTGGTGGAAGAATTGCACTACCCTGCCTAAAATTCCCTTGATGACCATGTCATTTACACTATGGTTAGTCATGACTCCTCCCGCTATGCCACCATCTTTTCCTATCTCCAAGATCAAGTTATCCCTAAAAATTTAATGCGTAATGAGAAGCGCTAGCTCATCCGTAATGCCTCACACTTTACCCTCATCTCTGGTGACTTGTATAGGAAGGGTCTAGATGAAACTCTCCTTAGGTGTCTAGAAATAGAGGAGTTAGACAAAGCACTAGCTGAAGTCCATGACAACATATGTGGGTCACACTCTAACAGTCTTGCGCTAGCTCAAAAATTGCTTAGGGCTGGTTACTATTCACCTACTATGCAAACTGATGTTGTTCAATATGCCAAGTCTTGCAAGAAGTGTCAGCTACAAGAGAATCTCATTCATGCTCCTAGATGTGAGCTTATTCCCTCTGTTACCTACTGGCCATTTCAGCAATGGGCCTTTGACTTGGTAGGCAAAATTTATCCTAGTTCTTCAAGTGGGCATAAGTTCATTACAACTACTAAATATTTCACTAAATGGGTTGAAGCTATCCCACTGTCTGTAGCTACAGGAAAACATGTTGCCCTGTTTATTTTGAATCACATCATTTGCCGCTATGGTATCCCTTCTTCCATAGTTATGAATAATGGTGGCCAATTTAAAAACAAAGAACTGAAACACTTGTGAAAAAAGTTCAAAATTAAACAACATTGGTCTTCTATCTACTACCCTCAAGGGAATGACCAAGCTGAGGCCTCAAACAAAACATTGCTGAAAATTCTCCATAAAAAAATGCACAAATCAGGCAAGGATTGGCATCTGCAGATCAATCCTGTGCTATGGGCTTACAAAACTTCCATCCACACTCCTATAGGTGCAACACCTTTTTCCTTGGTCTATGGTTCTGAGGTTGTCTTACCATTAGAGGTTGAAATACCTTCACTAAGAGTCTCTTTGCATGGTTTTATTACTGATGAAGACCAAAGGGCCATGAGAGTGCATGAGCTCACTACTTTGGAAGAACATTGCAAGGCCACTTTTGATCACGTGCATACCTATCAGAAGAGAATTTCTACTACTTACAATAAGAAAGTTCATCCTAGAGAGTTCCAAGTGGGTGAGCTAGTTCTCAGAGAAAATCCCAAAAATTAGCAGAATAGGGAGCAGAAAGGCAAGTTTGAGCCAGATTGGTTAGGGCCTTATATTATCACAACAACATTTGGGTCTAGAGCCTATCAGCTATCTACCTCTAAGGGAGAAGAGCTTACTGAGCCTATCAATGTTCTACATCTGAAGAAGTTCTATGCCTAAGGTTCTTGAGCTCTTTGTACATATTTATTGATCCTGCAAAAATTCAAAAAAATTCATATATGATGCTGAAAAAATCCTAAAAAGCATAAAAAGTACTAAAAAAATGAGCATCCTAGTGAAAACCTAGCAATAGGCACTTTGATGTCTCACCAAAAAAATCAAAAAATTCAAAAATTCAAAAAAAATAGAATAAGTGCCTTGGTGAAAACTTGGAGATAGGCGCCTTGGTAGCAAAAATACAAAAAAATTTTCAAAAAAGGTCCTGAAAAAATCCATCAAGTGGTGAAAACCTAGAAATAGGTGTTGCTTGAGACCCTTGCACCTATGTCTATTAGTCTTTCATGGCGCTCCTTCGCTCCACTTCTCGCTTTGCCTCTCCTAGCCTGGAATTAACTCTTGTCTTAGTCTAGGGGGCATATGTTGTTCTGGCTTATCTTGGGTCTCTTTGTGCGTCTGGGTTTCTTGGGCAACTTGGTTCCAATGGTGTTTTTCAACACCTTTCCAATTGTGTTTTTCAACACTTCCCTAGCATCGAGTGTTTCTCAACACTTATCAGATATCCTACTCGCAATCTCAGATGATGCAATATTTCTCATTGGTAGATGCAATACTCAAGGTTTGACTCTATGACCTACACACACACACTTAAACACTTGATTTGCTGAGATATATTTGACTTTATTTCTTTGTGTGCTGTCTATGATGATTTCTCTACTGAGTGTTCTATCCCTAATAGTTTTTGATGATGCCGAGCTAGAAGACTGGGGCATGAGGACATGTTTTATTTGCTTTTTGCCTGTGGGTATATTTTGTTGATCTTGGTTGTCATGAGCATTTATGCTTGTTCCACTTGACTCTAGGATCTACAAGGTATTATCCTTGACTATTTTTTCCACAAATGCATGCTTATAGTCATCTTGACTTTCTTGTGTCTCGATGCGAGCATAATCTTGCTATATCAAACATAGGGAACCTCACTACACTAGTCATCTTGACCTACATGTCTTTGGTGCCTAGGTGGGATTCCCACATTCTATTTGATATAGATCATATTCAGGTTCACATAGTTATACTAGTGTGTATTGTATGATCTTGCGATGCTACCAATAACGCTCGATGATGAATATTAGAGTCTAATGGCTTTGTAACCTTGCAAGTAAACCACTTTTCATAATAGCTTGCATTCTTAAGTTCATAATAGTTAGTTTTGCATCTTGCATATGGAGAGAGCTCTTCTTTCATCTTTCACGGACTTGTTAGTCAAATTGCGCTCACCTTTCGCTTCTTCCCGATCATGTCTTTCGCTTCTTGTCTTTCATATCACATCATTTTCTATTCTTTTCGGGATTGAAACTAAAATTTGAGTTCACCTTGATCGTCAAAATCACATTTCTCCTTCTTCCACGCAGTTGGCTAACCTTTCGAGGCCTGATCCTTTGATCTTTGCTGGGGCATCTTCACCTCTTCATCCCCATCTCTCTCAACTTTCTAGTCTTTCACTCATTTCATTCATTTCATCTCTCTGAGGTCTTAACTGGGGCATGTTTTTCACTACTTAATGGTTATTCTCTTATCTTTCATCTTCGATTATGATTTCTAGTGATTTGATCATGTTGCTCTTGTTTTTGCCTTCCCTCTACCTGATTTCGCTTTCAATTCTGAGGGGGCAAACACATCATATCCTATCAGCTATTCTCCAGAGCATATGCTTGACCATTCAATTTTCTCTGATCAATCTATCTCTTTGCGCTTGACATATTGGTTCTCATCTCAAGTCCTGATATTGTTCATCTCTCTCCTAAGTGTTTAGTATTGTCACTACCAGGCTAACCATGCAGGATTTGCTATCTCTTTGCACTTCATACTTTGGAGTCAGATCTCTATTGCCTTCTTGGTTGATCTATTCTTTAATGTAATGTGTTCCCAGATCGATCACACATTAGTCAAAGAGGGGCAAATGTAATCACCCAAAAATGGTCACCTAGACTATTAGCCCCTTGCTAGCATTATTTGCTAAAATCATGAATTGCTTATTCTTGATCAAATCCTAATTCTATCATTTATTCGATTATATTCTATGGATTAACCATTTTATCCTAAGTCTTTATTTAATTAAAAGGAATTTCCTCCCCTTTTATTAAATTAAAAGCCCCCACTTTTCCTCTTACCATAAGTTGCACAAATAAAGCATTATTCTTATTTTATAAAAAGAAGAAAAGGCCTTTTTTGTCTCATATGGACACAAAAGTCAACTCTTATTTTCTCATTAGAGGAGATTTGTGCACATGGATTGCTCCTCTTTCAAACTCCACCCTTGATTAAATCTTTTGCCTCTTAATCTCCATGGTCCATTCCTTTTCAATTCCTTTAAAAGGAGAGCTCTCTTCTCATTCTAGGATCCCAAGTTTTTATGCTAATCTTATGCTACAAGATTTCTTGGAGACTTTGGAGCTTTTGGAGACCTTCTTGCATCTAGCTTTCATTCTTGCATCATAGCTTAGTTTCTTTCATTACATTCTTAATCTAGTTTCCTTTCATGCTCTAGATTAGCTCACATAGCTTAATTGGCAAGGATTTGTAATACTTTTATCTTTCCTTTCATAGCTTAGCTTGCATTTTCATTTCTAAGCATTGCATTGCATTTCCATCTTGATTCTTGAGTATATTGGCATTCTTTCCCTTGTCTCATTGAATCTCCCATTGCATGGTTTACTAGCAAGGTTATAGGCTTAATAGCTCTAGCTGAGAGCATTCTTAACACCCTTGCACTCCATGCCTAAGGAGCTCTAGGTCGCTTTCTCAAGGTTTCCCACTCATGGATTCTGTTGGAAGTAATGACTTAGAGAAGTGCACATTTTAGTGTGTACATTTTTGGCGCCCACCATGGGGCGGAACAACTCTATTTTGTCCTCCTTTTTATGCATTTTTCGTTGCATGTTTCGGCTATTTTAATTTTTTTTTACGATTTTCATGCACTATCTATACTTTTGTGCATCACTGTTATGGAATCTCGTGTGAAGTTTCTCACTATATTGCGTGAATTTTTGTTGGTACTAGCACTTTTACACGTGACAAAGGTGTTTTATTGCGCTGGCCTATGTACTTTCTCATGCGAGCCCATGTAATTTCTCGCGTGAGCCTTCGTACTTTCTCACATGGCTCTAAGTACTGTCTCACGTGGAATTCCACAACAGAAGAGACCTAGAATTCTAGAGTTTCTAGTTTTGCTTGCTGTTTTTAGGTTTTCTATTTTCGGGTTTCTGATTTGCTGTAGTTAGATAGAGGTTTACTTGCAGATTTTACTTGGTTTTGATGTGCTAACCATTGTGGAGCTAACAAGTCATGCTTGTAGGTGCTCTCATTGATTGAATATTTACCAAAAGAACACATATCAAAGCTCCAAATGCAAAAGGGCTACTAATTATTTTTGCAGGGCTGCCCAAAAGCATAAAAACCAATCAAGTGCTTGTTTAATTGCTTTCATTTTAAGTGCGACATATACTAGTTGTTTCCTTTTTAAGCACTTAATATCTTATTGTATGAATCTTTTGGTGGTAGGAGAGTATGCTCTTCACCCTTGTGGTGAACCAAAAATCTTGACCCATCTTTGGATTTTGAGAGAAAGAGGGTAATTGAGCTTTTCTTGGTGTGTTTGGGAAATTTTTTTGAGATAGGAGAGTATGCTCTTCACCCTTGTGGTGAACCAAAAGTCTCAACCCTCAAAGGTTAATCTAGTCTTTGTTTAGTTTAAGATCCTTTAGCGGGCCTGCTCTTGAGCAATCAAGAGGAACGACCCAAGTCTAGCATAAGAAAACCCCAACCTATTACAACCAGAGACCAAGAATATTAGTATTAAAAAGACTAATAAAATAATTATATTTCTCCTTTAATTTTTTGGGCACATTGACCCAGTTGTATGAGGGTTCAACTGTGGCCACCTCGAGCCTTTCTTCTTTTTCTCCTCCATCTTCTTTGCTTGTTCATTCATATTTTCCTTTTTCATCATCTCACATTCCCAAAGGAAATTGATAGGGATCTCCTAACTGAGTCATCTTGAATCACAACCAAGGCCTCCTTCCTAGACATAATAATGTTTCCTTTAACCTTAACTAAGGGTAGGCTACTGAACTCCTTCTCCCTTTCCACTAGGATCTCCACTATCAAGTAGGATTTCATACAACACTGAATCCACATGGATAAATTCCTCTTCATGCACTCAACCATCTCACATGCTCTTGCAAGGTAGGTTTTATGTTTCTTCCATCACAACTGACTTGTTCTTGAAGATCTAGAACCATAACTCATCCATCGACCCTTTTGATTCAATAATTCTAGTCCAATAGACCTAGTGAATTCTTATAGCCCTATCCAGTCACTTTTTTAGGCCTAACTCTCAAACTTCACAAAAAAACCCCAAAATAGAGCTTAGATCTGGATACCCTTTTGTGAATTAAAAAATATTCTCAAGTTCAGAGCCTTTTGTATAGTACTTCAATACTATTAGCGATCGGGTCCTTAAAGGTAGGGCTAATAGCCTGGTTTTAGGAGCTCTTCTCACAACCAGATGAAATTGATTCACCGACCTCCATCATTTCTTGTAGTGGTTCTTTAGGACCATCCTCCAATCATTGGAACCTCTTGTTCAATCCTACCCTGCAATCTAATGTCTTGGTTGCTCAATTGTCCCTAGCCGAGCTATGGCCTAGCTCGCCTAGGGAAAGAGCTCAAAATCCACCATCTTCTTTCCTAAAACTAAAACAAAAAATATAATGTAAAATGACCCCTTCATCATTTCACCAAGGTTCAAGCCCTTGCCATGGGTATACATGGAATGAGATTCATTTTACTTTATACAGTCATGTTTGGTCCAAAGAACACAATATAGGAAGAAGATTTGCATACAACAACCAAAATGGAAAAAAATCCTAAATTCCTACTTCACAAAGCTTCAAAATAACACTAAGTAGCTAATTAGATTGAAACATAAGAATATTAAATCCTCTATTATTCTTGGAACAAGAACAAAAGTTAAACACAGTCACTATTCATTGTGAACGCTTATCTTCTTCATAAAAAATGAAGGCCAACCCTTCTCCACATTTCCCAAAGTCCTTAAATAGGTATGGGTCTTTGGTTACATGTTTCTACACCAGTATGAACCATCCATAATTGCCTTCTAACTAGTTTTTACAACCTTACAAAAAGTTGTTGAGCAACATTTCAAAAGTTTCAAAGTTGCTCAAGTAACTTTTGCACTTTTTGCACATTGTTGCAATTCTTTCTCACTCTTCAACCTAACTCTATGGAAGGAGTCTAAAATAACTTAAAACATGACTTGGAGCTTAAGGACTCACCAAAAATTTCCTTCTAAGGACTTCAACCACCTAATGCACTCCTAGATCCACTATACTTATCAGGAGATGATTGAGAGCAGTAGGATTCCAAATGCATAAAAGACCCAAATCAATCTCACTAAGACATAAAAAAATGGTCCAATCCTTTACCAAATTTCTAAACAAACATGTAATATTTAACACAAAAAAATAGGGCTTGAACCCTAGTGCTCCTTCACCATACTCCCCAGGAGCAAGGAATTCAAGTTACTCTAGGAACTAGTATGTCAGGATCTATTCCCAATTTCTTAAATTCTTCTTCAACAACCCATGTGGCCTTTGCTTCTGGAAGAGTGTGCCACTTGACCAAGTGTTCCTTATAAATACCAAGCTTGGTCTTTTTCTTAATTCTGGAGTCTAATACTCTTTCTGCCTTTGGCTTGGTTGAAGGTGGTAAAGACACATCTTTGGCCATTTGTCCTTTTTCTTTGGTGACCATTGTATCAATTGGTATGGGTCCCTTGTAAGAAACTAGATCTTGGAAATTGAAAACTGGTGAAATTAACAACTCTGTGGGTAGATCAAGCTTATAGGAATTCTCTCCATACTTTGCTAACACCCTATTGTTGGAGATTTGCCAGCAAGCCAATGTTGATTGTATGTTTATCAGTGATGACAACATATAGTAAGTAGCATGCGTTGAAGACTTATGTAATAATCTTTGAGTATATGTTGCATGGAAATGTCATCAACATGATATCATGGACACAAAGGTTAACTGTTAGTACAGATAGTTATATAGCAACTTGTGTCAGTAGTGTTCTTGACAGAGTTACAGGCAGTGTTCTATGAGTGATTGTTTGTACAGTCATCATGGAGCCTTGTGCCTTTGGATATGTGATATAGATATATTAGTGATGTTACATTTATAGACATAGAGTCTGATGATAAGTAGAAGTGAAGTTATGTAGTCACTATTCATCAGTAGCATTTTCTTGTGTTTATTCAAAAGAGATGACAGAGATTTTATTGGTTCAGGAGTTGCGCCTATCATTTCGGTATGTGCCCTTGGATTCATGCTTGGAGAAGAGTTAGTAATGTTTGGTTATGAATGCATGATGTAATTCAGCTTAAGGAGAAATTTTTAGTTGCTTTGGTAGAGCCGACAGTGTGTAGCGTGTGTCTACATTTATTAATATTGGATAGGTCCCAGATTGTGTTGCGTGCTTAGTAGAGCTGACATAATTATTATTGGAGTATATTATGGTTTCTCTAATATGATTTCAAGGTGGTTCTAATAGACCAACTTGATTATATCATTTAGTGGAAAGATATTTATAGGTAGTCATTTGTGATTGTTAAGTGTTGTTCAGAGTTAATTGTGAAGAGCAAAGCAGAGTGTGTAAAGTGTTGAGCTATCAGCAGAAGGTCTATGTGACCAAGTAAAGTGTTTGTGCTATACATTGGAACTAATCCAGACAGTAGGTCAAAGTGCAGTTCACCAAGATCTAGATATAGTTTGTATATGTTATTCAGAAGGTTGTAGCCTTCACCCCTTTGAGTAGTGTGCTCTCAGACAGTGCGTCCTCACCCCTAATAGGGTTAATTGTAAAGGACTCCTAATAGGGTTTGACCCTTGACAGGTCACTGTACTAAATATATTTTAAAGAAACTCCTAACATGGTTAAGGATCTTCTAACAAGGATCATAAAACACTAGTGTAGATTATTAGTGGGTGTCAATTCCCATTGAGGTTTTTACCTATTTGGGTTTCCTCCTAACCAAAATATTGGTGTTGTGTTCAAGTGTTCTTTCATTATGTTTATGCTTTCTTTTTAAGTATACTTAATTGGATAAAGAATTGAAACTTGTAGATAACTGATTCACCCCCCCCCCCCTCTCAGTTATCTCTTGGGACTATTCCTAAAAATTGGTATTAGAGCCAAGTGCCTCAGAGAGAAAGTTTAAATAGCTTGAGGTTGATCAGATGGAATTCTTTAGAAAAGACAGTCCTAAGTTTGATGGAGAGAATTATCTTGATAGGAAGAACAAGATGATGACACGTTTGCAATGCATTGCTTTTGAACTTTTTGAAGTGGCTATCAAGGAAGTTGAGATCTCCTCTCTAGCAGAGCTTGCAAAGGATGATGCTACAAGCAAGTAGAAGGATTTTTTCCATCAGAAAGCAATAGCAAAAGAAGCCCTTATCAGCGCCCTGTTTGATAGTGAGTTTTCAGAGATAAAGAAAATTGACACAACCTAAAAGATATGGAAGCATCTAGAAGACATGTTTGAAGGAGATAAACAAGCAAAGGATGCATGTAGAAAAACTTGGAAGAAAAGATATAATGCATTAGAGATGCTACCTAAAGAGAACATTAGAGCTTACAACCAAATAATTAATGAAGCAATTGTAGGAATCAGGAACAATGGTGGAGAGATTTCAAAAGAAGACATTATGGATAAATTGATGACCACTCTCACAACAAAGTATGAAAACAAGATCAACATACTTGATGAGACCATGCAACTTACATCAAATTTCAAAAGAGAGACCTTGATCAACAAAATTTCAGCTTTTGAGATTTCAAGATTGAAGACATAACCTAAAAGTGAAACAGCCTTCAAAGCATCAGTCCATGGTAAGAAATCCTCAAACACCTCTAGTAACTTTGATGATGATGATGAAGAGAAAACACTTGATGATTTCATTTCTATGATTGCTAAAAGAGAAAAGAAAGGAAAAGGAAAATATGATGGTCAATTGCCATTTAAATGTTTTTCATGTAATAAGATTGGTCACTTTGCATCTAAGTGTCCTACAAGAGTTAAGAGGTACCAGAACAAGTACAAGCCTAAGTACATGAAGGAATGCTACTATGCTGGAGATGGAGTATCATATGAAGAATCAACAGAAGAGGAAATTGGATTCATTTCTCTTGAAGATGATAAGGAATCACAAGAATTAGCTTTGATTTCACAAGCTGACATCAAGATAGATTGGATCATTGATAGTGGTTGCTCACATCACATGACAGGTAACAAAGATAGATTTGTTCATTTGGATAGATACAAAGGAGGCATGGTCAGATTTGGAGATAACACTCCTAAAACTATCATTGGTAGAGGAGCCATCATCTTGGATGGAAAGAATAGCACTGATGATGTTCTTTATGTTGATGGTTTGAAACATAACCTACTGAGTGTTGGACAGTTTCTTGACAAAGGCTATAGATTAGAGTTCAATGGAAACAAGTGTATCATTAATAAAATGGAAGGAGAAATAATTGCATCAGGATAAAAGACTAAAGGTAATCTTTTTCAGCTTAATCTAGAAGCAAGTTGTTTTGTTGCTAAAGTAGATAACATTTGGCTATGGCACAAAAGACTATGTCATATCAAATTTGATAACATAGTTATGATCAGTATTGTTAAGGCAGTTAGAGACCTACCTTGCATAGCAAAGCTAGTTGATACTATATGCAGGGAATGTGTAATGGGAAAGCATGTGAGGAATTCATTGAGGAGCAAGCATAATTCAGCAAATAACAAGATGGATCTAATTCATACAAACCTAAATGGACCAACTTAAACAAGATCATACTACGGTGAAAGGTATTTCATTTTATTTGTAGATGATTATTCTAGAATGATGTGGGTTGTGTTCTTGAAAGATAAGTCAGAAGCATTTGAGAATTTCAAAATATTCAAAGCTAAGGTTGAGAATGAATCTAGACTTAAGATAAATTGTGTAAGGTTAGATAGAGGAGGAGAATTCACCTTTGACAAATTCTATGAGTACTGTGAAGAACATGGCATAAAGAGATAGTTAAGTGCACCTAGAACACCTCAGTAGAATGGGATTGCAGAGAGAAGAAATAGGATTATCCTTGACACAGCGCGCACCATCATGATTGAAGGAAAAGTTGCACACACCTATTAGAGAGATGTGGTCAATACAACAGTCTATACAATCAATAGAATACAATTAAGGCCTGGTGTTGACAAGAAACCTTATGAGCTATGGTTTAGTAATGTTCCCACAATGAAATACTTCAAAATCTTTGGAAGCAAGTGCTACATCAAGAGGGATGAAGTAGTGGGCAAGTTTGATGCAAGAAGTGATGAAGGTATTTTTCTTGGTTACTCTACTAAAAGTAAAGCTTATAGATGTTTTAACTTAAGATTGAAGAAGATCATTGAAAGTTCTCATGTTAAGATTGATGAAAATTTTATGGTTCAAGAAAGATATCATGATCACTCACCTATGATTGAAGAACCTAGACCCTCCACTAGTGAGACAATTGTTGAAGAGATGTTTGACAGTATCAATGTATTGTTCAATGACCCTAAAACAAGTGAAGAAGAAACTCAAAATGAAGATGAGATAGTATCACCTAAAGTTCCAAAGTTTACATTTAGAAACCATTCCAAGAATGACATCATTGGAGATAAGAGCGACAAAGTCTTAACAAGATCACAAGCAAATAATTCAGCTAGCAATGAGGTGGTATATTTACTATCTCAGATTGAACCTTTAAGTGTTGAAGATGCATGTAATGATTTAGATTGGCATGATGCTATGAAAGAAGAACTAGATTAGATTATCAAGAATGATACTCGGGAACTGGTCCCAAGACCTAGTGATAAGAATGTGATTGAAACAAAATAGATATTCAGAAACAAGATGAATGAAGATGGTATAGTAGTAAGAAATAAAGAAAGGTTAGTATGTAAGGGATATGCGCAAAGAGAAGGCATTGATTATTCAGACACATTTGCACCTGTGAGTAGATTAGAAGCTATTAAGTTGTTTCTAGTTTATGCCACAGTCAAAAACTTCAAAGTCTATCAGATGGATGTCAAGTTAGCATTCTTGAATGGAGAATTGAAAGAAGTATACATTGAGCAACCATAAGGATTCACCTTATCAGATAGACCTAATATGGTATGTAGATTGAAGAAGGCCCTCTATGGACTTAAGCAAGCCCCTAGAGCATGGTATGAGAGACTGGATGGATATCTAACAAAGATTGGATTCAAGAAACGAGTAGAAAACTGTAATCTATTCATAAGAGAAACATTTGAAGGTTTACTACTTGTAGCTATATTTGTTGATGACATTTTCTTTGGAGGTAATGACACACTTAGTGCTGAATTTGCTAAGGAGATGCAGAGTGAATTTGAAATGAGCATGATTGGACCTATCAAATACTTTTTGGAATTAAATATGCAGCAGATAGAGAAAGGTATTTTCATTAATCAGTCCAAGTACGTGAAAGAGATATTAAAGAAATTCAAGATGGATGATTACAAGCCAGTAGGGACACCTATGATAATCGGATGAAAGCTTACAAAAGAAGATGACTCACCAGCAGTAGATAACATTGTACAAGTCTATGATTGGAAAACTCATTTATCTTACTCAAACTAGACCTGATATTTCCAATGCAGTTGGCATAGTTGGAAGATTTGTAGTAGAACCTAAACAAAGTCACCTCATGGCAATAAAAAGAATATTTAGATACTATGGTCTATGATATTTGCAAGGCACTATAGACTATGGTCTATGGTATCCCAATTCAAAAAATGTTGAGATTCATGTATATACTGATGCAGATTGGGCAGGATGCGTTGATGATAGACAAAGTACATTAGGAGGAGCAGTGTTTCTTGGTGATAGACTTGTCACTTGGACAAGAAAGAAGAAAAATTGTATCTCTTAGTCAAAAACAAAAGTAGAGTATGTAGAAGCAACCCTGAATTATTCTATAATTGTTTGGATCAAGCAAATGATAAAGGATTTTGGAATTTAGATTGACTATCCTATTGTTATACATTGTGATAACACTAGCACTATTAATATGTCAAAGAACCCTATGATGCATGCAAAGACAAAACACATTGAGATCAAGTATCACTTCTTAAGAGAGAAAGTAGTAGAAAAAGAAGTTAAGTTGGACTATGTGAGTACTAAAGATAAGCTAGCAGACATATTCACAAAGCCCTTGATTGTCACTTGATTGCAAGGAATATTCTTTCCCTTTGCGATCATGCGACCACCAACCAATTCAAAGGCATGCTGTGGGTCCAGGTGGGTCCTCGTGTTAGAATATGTGCTAACATGCTTAATTCTTGTTGGTCTCTGAGGAGGGTGATGTGACCATTTGTTGATTTTTAGGGATTGCTTGATCTGCGGGGAAGGAATGAGATCGACGACTACATTTTAAACTTGTTGATTAACCATTGCTATCTGAAATTTGAATATTTTAAGGGTTTCTCAGTGACTAAAGGACTGAAAATTCAATGTTTTGGTGGTCAATCTGCACAATATGACTTTGCGCTCTCAAGTACAGTATGGCCCAAGGTATGATTGACTGCGTAAGGTGTCTGCGCCATAGTGGTGGGTAAAATAACCATTCAGGTTGCATTGTTGTTGAGATTTGCAGCGGGTAAACATGATGGGTTTCTAGTATTTTGCATGCTAGACAGGGATTGTGCCACTAATGAAGATCATTCTTGGATTTTTTTTGCTCTGAGATTGCCTAGTTTTCCCCCTTGTAGTAAATTTTGATTGAATTCGGTTGGCGAGGTAGTTGAAACCCTAATCCTGTCCTAGCTATCCAAAGCTTGATGCATCCTTTCCGAAGGATTCCAAGGTAGCTAGTGACTATATATTGCTGTTTGATGTTTGTAGAAAGGGTTGTTGATGGTCAATTGAAAAAAATTGAGTAATGAGAGCTTGGGCTCGGGGTTGGTTCTTTTTAGCATTTTATCACGTTGCAATGTATTGATTTTGCAAAGTTTAATGAGAATACACTTAAATCCCAATTTCAGACTTGTGTATGTCTTTTTGTTTCTATCGTGAATCCTTATATATTAATGTCATAAAGTGAATTAGTATATGGTATACAAAGTATATTGTGAGATTGTCTTTGAGTTCTTGCCAAAGTCAGGATTAAATCCTTAAAGATAGTATTAGAGAATTTAGGGTGAAATAAGAATTTGATGTCAGGGTATGTGAGTGAGAGGAATAATAGGAAAAGAACTTATTTTGGATTTGGGTGTGTTTAAGTTAGATTTTCAATTGATGTATGTTGTATTGTGACTCTATGCCCTAGGAGAAGACATTGGTCCATCCTCAGGAGGCATTTCCCCATCATCAATCAAACAAATATAAATGATGAAATCTTTAAGTCAATTTGTAAAGGGGATGAATGTGTAATATTTTGGAGACTCTTTTCAAAAGGTGAGTCAATGGGTACACCTGCTTGAGCATTAGTCTTAAAGTGTAGGAGGATCCTTTTTTATCCTTGTTAATTGGCCCTTTTCCTTGTAGAGTTTGGAGTGGTGATAGAGTCAGTGACATTAGTTTATCAATCATAGTGTAAATTTGCAAGTAGAAAGAAGAGGAACCAACAAAATGGTGACTCTAGTGAGGAGAGTATAGAGATAAGAGAAATTTCAGCAGATTCTCATGTTTCTCCTATTTTAGTATTTTCTATTAAGGCTTCTCAAGGTTCATTTCATAAGATTTCCCATTAAAGGTGGGTGGCAACTCAAAAGGTTAAGAACCAGTATTTATAAATTAAAAACCATGGAAAAAAGAAGGAATACTAGGTCTTTTGTCAAGAAGCATCCAGAGGTTATTTTGGAGCAGTTGCCTAGATCAGGATAGAAAAGTTGGATCAGAAGAGATGGGGAATCTACCAACACCCCTATAAGAGAAAAAAATAATGCTAGAAATAGAGCACCACATGCATCCTCTAATGAGGAAGATTCACAATACAAAATCTCTAAGTCAGATAGTGGTCGCTCTGGAGATAACTTTTATGACACCCCAGAGGCATTATTTCAAGATAAAGATTTGTTGCCTGCAGGTCAAGGTGTGCAAGCAAGAGAAAGAGGTTTTGGACCAAATCTAGATCCTGATGGGGATATGTTTTGAGAGTAGCCCATGGGACCAAGGTGGGTCCATTTCCCATATCAAAATCTTACTGATAGGGATGTGTCATCAAGCTCTGAAGACACTATGATTGACCCAAATGATTTGGGTGCATTGAGATTACAGTTAGCAGAGCAGGATGCCATTCACAAAAGATTACAAAAAGAAAGAGAGGCTGAAAAAATAAATGCATTAATAGAAAGAGAGTCTCTACTTAGAAAGATTAATGAGTTGAAGGAGAGAAACAAAATGCTTGCTTCTGCTCCTAAAACTTTGCAGCATGATGTCTTCGGTGATCTTGATGCTTTGAAAAGTGAAAGAGAGCGCTTACTACAAGACCATGAATTTGATAAAGAGGGCCTTGTGATTAGACAGGTTCAGAGCTATGCTTCTCTACTAAAGACAAAAATGAATGTGTAGTTACCAAACCTGCTATTGTTGTTAATGAAAAGAGAAAACAAAAGATGGTGGGGATTCAAATAAATGAGCCAGAGACAATATCAAAGGTCCCACCACCTATTTCAAATGAAGATGTAGATATAGAAAAGAAAAGAAAGGAGGATGATGATCTTGCAAGAGAATTAGAAAAGGCTGAAATTGAGGCTTCTATTGCAGAAAAAAGAAGAAAGATCCAGTTCTTGAGGGCTTCATCTGCAAGTACTCCTGGACCATCTGCTACTGACATAGGTATGCCATCTACAACTTCTAATGTTATTCCACTTGGTAGTAGTACTTCTCATAATCCATTGCTTACTTCATCTGCCAAGATAAAAGTTGACCCTAAGCAGCAGTCAAGTGTACAAGTAGATGGAAATGTAAATGTAAACACTAATTTAAGTTTTCAGAGAAGGCTTATGCAATTAGAGGGGTATACACAAATTAGCTTTGATGGAATACCAGGATACCCCAATACTTTTCCCACTGATATAAGAGACAAAATACCTAAATTTGCTAGTAATAATGCCATTAGTTGTGAAGAACACCTTAGGTTGTTTATCGATGTGCTAAATGACTATGAGGTTGAACATGAGGATGTGGTCATGAAATTGTTTGTTCAGTCTTTGGTGGAAGATGCTAGAGATTGGTTCAAAAGACTCCCTGACAGATGTATTGACACATGGGAATCCTTTGAGAAGTGCTTCAAGGAAAAATATGGTGATAGGCCTAATGCTAGCTTTATGTTGAATGAATTTAATACTATAAGGAAAAATCAGAATGAGTCTGCAACTGAGTTCAACATGAGATTTTAGAAGGGTATGCATAAACTGTTTCAAGTCATCAGCTTAGATGACAATGTCTAATTAACCACACACTTCAATGCCTTTGATGGTAAGATGGGATATTTTTTGAGGGACAAATATCCAAGAACTCTCATAGATGCTTTTCGGATTGCTGTCCATATTGAAAACAATATGAAAATATCAGGGAAATTGGGTGGAAAAAGGGATGACCCTAAGTTATTTGGGGATAAAAAATATAAGTGGGATAATGAGAGAAATATTGGAAATAGGAAGCAAGATGAAAACAAGTTGGATAAGGTGTTGAATGCACTAAAGGATTTAAAAACACCTAGTGTTAGAAATGAAAAGATTTCTACTAGTGACAGGCCTTATTTCAACAACAATTTAAATAGGCTACAAAATTATCCTTATAACACCCAATGGAAGGATGGAAAGCCTATTGTCCCTGCTACAAAAGGAAACAATGACAGATCTATCCTTAATCCTCTACAAAAGGCTTCTGTGAATTTCATGGAGCACACACCATGGTATGTTGCTTGCTAGTCTCCTCATTCTGCAGAGTGTTGTGTGGTTGCACAATCCATGGCTGCATATCAAGATGATGGTTCTGATAAACCTAATCAAGAAGAAACTCATGACAATATTGGGTGTAACATGGCATCTTCATATTTGGGGTATAGAGATGATTCTGATATTGGTAAAGAAAATGATGTGTGTCTGAAAAGACAAAATAAGGTTTTGTTCCATCAGGAGATATTCTCTGATAATGAAGACATTGATGAAAAGATATGTAATATGAACTCTTCCTTAGAGTCAGTGAATTTAAGAAGACCTTCAAAAGAAGAAATTGCTAGGATCATTGCAGAAATGGTAGCTCAGGTGCAAACTAGAAATATGACAAATGATACCAATGGAAAAGCTGCAGGAATGTTTATGAAGGATACCAATCCTAGGGGACCCAATGGAAACAAACCAAAGGATGGAAACTTGGTGAATTTAAAAAATGAAAGAGATAAAAAGTGGGAACCAAGGGGAGTTGGAGCTGAAAAGATCTCTGTTGTTCATGACAAAAATAATCAAAGGGAAGTAGAAGGGCCAATTAACATAATGGCTAAAACTGCAAAATTGAAAATAATAGCTACAACTAATATGTCAGAGAAATAAAAGGATACTAAAATAGTGCAGATCGAGATTCCTTCTTCTACCCCTGTTGATATGATGACAATATTGTCTCATATTACTGTCAAGGTTCCTTTGTTAGAATTATTAAGGATCCCTGAGCATAAGGATAGAGCTTTAGCATGGGTAGATAATGTTCATGATAAAAATGTTTCTTGTAATGCAAATGAGTCCCAGGATAAAGTTATGAAAAAAATGGAAGTTCAGGGAATGGTGTCTCAAATACCACCTATATATCTAGACAATTCTGTCAATGCTAGCCTTGAAAACATAGATCCATTTTTTTTGAGTATCATTGTAAATGGAATGAAATTAAGGAATTGTATGATTGATTCAGGTGCTTCAAATAATGTCATGCCTTTCAAAATCATGGATAAGTTTGGCCTTAAAGTTGATACAGTCCAAGGTAGATGTTGTGCGATGGATCAAAGAGAAGTACCAGTCATTGGGACTATTAATGCAATGCCTTATAGATTAGCAGCCTATCCAGAGAAATTTTTTACAATGAGTGTCTTGGTGGTGGATATCCCTCCTCATTATGGTATGCTATTGTCTAGGAAATGGAGTGCTGCTATGGGGGGAAGTTTGCAATGTGACTTGTCTTATGCAACTTTCAAGATTGATGATCAGTTTATTAAGATTGAGAGGGAGTCAAGAGTATGCCACATGATTGAAAGGAATATTGACAATGAGAATACATGTTTTTTGGATACTAACATCAATGCTTTCAGGGCAGAAGCCATTGTGATTGAAAAAAAACCTATTTTGCCACCAATTACTATGGAGGTAAATAGTAAATCTGAGAGGGGTGATTTGTGGGTGATGTACTTTGATGGTGCCAACTGCAAAGATGGTTCAGGAGCAGGTATTTTACTCATTTCTCCTAATGGAAATAATTACAAGTTCTCTTTCACATTAAGCTTCTCATGTACAAATAATATAGCAGAATATAAGGCATTACTGATAGGATTGAGGTTAGCACGTAAGCATGGAATTAAAAGTGTAAGGGTTGTGGGTGATTCAGAGTTAGTTGTGTCCCAAGTAAGATCAGTGTATGCTTCCAAGAACAAGAGATTGAAACAATATAGAAATGTTGTGTGGGACATGATTGAATGTTTTGATGCCTTCAATATTGTATGGAAGGATAGAAGTAATAATAAGATGGCTAACTTGTTGGCTAATATATCAATCAATCCTAGTGACATTACATTTCCTGGTCTCTCCAAGGTTGAAGTTTAGACTAGGCCAAGTATACCAGATAATGTTGAAAATTGGCAAGTCTTTGAAGATGACTAGGATATTTTGAGGTTTATGAATTGTGAAGATCAATATCATGGTCAAGAACTAGATTGCTCAGCCCTGGTTGAGATTGTAGAAGGAAAAGAGGTCATCCTTGGTAATGAGGTCCTGTAACTTAAGACTAATAAGGTTCCAAAGGGACTTGTTGTTTTAGAAACTGTATTTGATAGTTAGGACAGAGTTCACATGGATACTAAGAAGAGAGATCAAATGGATGTAGATGAAATTAACCTTGGTACACAAGAGGCACCTAAGAAGGTTTATATTGGAAAAGAGATGTCTCACAAGGTAAAAAAGTCTTTGATTGAATTTTTAAGAAAATTCAGGCATGTTTTTGCATGGTCATATGATGACCTAAAGGTTTATAGGGAATACTTGTTTCAGCATATTATCCCTTTGAAGGAGGATGCTAAGCCTTTTAGGCAAAAACAAAGGCCAATGAATCCTACCTTGGCACCCAAGATGCAAGAAGAATTAATGAAGTTGAGAGATGCTAGAATCATAAAGCTTGTGAGGCACTCTTCTTGGGTGTCAAATTTAGTTCTTGTCAGGAAGAAGAATGGAGATATTAGACTATGTGTAGACTTTAGAAATCTAAATGTTTCCTCTATGAAGGATAACTATTTCTTGCCTAATATGGAGGCTATGTTGCAAAGGGTAATTGGTTTTGATTTGATGTCTATGATGGATGGTTTTTCTGGTTACAATCAGGTTATTGTAAAGGAATTAGAATGGTTTAAGAAAGCCTTCACAACACCGTGGGGAACTTATGTTTATGTGAGAATGCCTTTTGGTCTCACAAATGTTGGTGCTACTTTTCAAAGGGCAATGGAAGTTGCCTTTGCAGATTTTATAGATGTTTTTCTTGTTGTTTATCAAGATGACTTAACTGCATATTCCAAGAAGGAAGAAGATCATTGGTCTCATCTAGAAAGGATATTTGCAAGAGCCTTGGAGTATGGCATCTCATTAAACCCAAGGAAATGTGTATTTGGTGTGACTGAGGGAAAGTTGCTTGGCCACCTAGTTGGAAAGAAAGGAGTAAGAATTGATCCTGATAGAGTGATGGAAATTGATAAGATTCAAAAGCCAAAAAATGTGAAGGGAATCCAATCCTTCTTTGGCCAGATAAATTTCCTAAGAAGATTTGTTACAAACTTTGCTGAAGTTACCAGGCCAATATCCAAAATGTTAAAAAAGGGGTCTGAGATTATATGGGAAGGTGAGCCTAATGAAGCTTTCAAGAATATCAAGCAGGCAATTAAAGATGCCCATGTGCTTAAGGCACCTGATTACGATGTTCCAATGCACATTTTTTATTTTGCATCTTTTCATACTATTGCTATAGTTTTATTGCAAAAAAATGAGGGTTTTAAGCATCCTATTACATTCTTTAGTAAATCTTTGCAAGTTGCTGAATTGAAGTATGCCATCAATGAGAAACAAGCATATGCACTTGTGAAAGCAGTGAAGACTTTCAGATGTTATTTGATGGGAACAACTATCATTGCTTTTGTACCAAGTGTTGTAGTAAAGGATATCTTTTCACAGCAAGAAGTGTCTGGGAGAAGATGCAGATGGATCAATAGAATTCAAGAGTTTAACATTGATATCCAAATTACAAAGTTGGTTAGAGGACAAGGATTGGAAAAATTGATGGCCCAGTCCAGTCTTGATGCAAATTAGATAAACCAAGTTGAGGTTGATTACACATGTGATATGGATGATTGTATCTAGTATCAAGATGTTATCTATTATTTGAGAAATATGAAATGAATAGATGATAGCAAGAAAAGGACACTGAGACTATAGGCAATCAATTATGTAATTATAAAATGCAAGTTATATAAAAGGAATTTGGATTGCATACTTTTGAAATGTTTTGATGAAAATCAGGCTGACAAATTGTTGAAAGAAATGCATGAGGGGATATGTGGTGGACATTATATGGGAAAAATACTGCTCAAAATATTTTGAGAGCGGGATTCTGGTGGCCCATAATCTTCAAGGATGCTAAACAATTGGTAATTAAGTGTGATGCTTGTTAGAGATTTTTTGGTAAGCTCAAGTTTTCAGGGAATGTACCATTGAAGCTAGCAGAAGTGCAAGCCCTTTTCTAGCAATGGGGAGTGGATTTTATAGGTGAATTCCCAAACAAGTCCAGTGGGGGACACTCTTGGATCTTAGTTGCCACTAATTATTTTACAAAATGGGTGGAGGCTATTCCTACAAGGAATGCAACAAGTAGGGTGGTGATTGATTTCCTATTGAATAATATTGTTACAAGATTTCGTTGTCCTGAAAGGATTGCCAGTGATAATGCAATGTGCTTCAGGTCTGCTGAATACAAAGAATTCTGCAAAGGTTTAGGAATCTTGTTATCATTTTACTCACCTTATCATCCACAAGGGAATGGACAGGTAGAATCAAATAACAAAAGCTTGATAAAGATTCTCAAGAGGATTCTTGAAAAGAATAAGAAGGCATGGAATTCAAAGTTGCCATTAGCTATATGGGCTGACAGGGTAACTGTGAAAAAAGAAATTGGATGTGCACCATTTGATTTTGTGTATGGAATACATGTAAGGATGCCTTGGAGAAACTTACTAGAGATATACAAGTTTGTTCAAATATATGATGAAGATCTAGAGGATGAAATGCAGTTGAGAATTAAGGATTTAATCAGGCTGGATGAAACTAGAAGAGAATCAGTTTCAAGGAATGCTAAGTTGCAGTTGCATGTCAAGAATTTGTATGACAAGAAATCTATAGAAAGGAGGTTTGAGCCTGATGACTTGGTGTTAATCTGGAATGCCAGATTGGAAGATAAATGAAGACATGGAAAGTTTGATCCAATCTGGTTAGGACCATATTTGATTCATGAGAGGTGGGGACCAGATTCCTACATTGTCAAAGAGCTCAATGGTGATATTCAAGAGTTGCCAGTTCATGGAAAATTCTTGAAGAAATACTTCAGTTGAAGTGCCTTTCTTTCCATGAATAGTAGTTGGGCTTGTATTTACTGGTGTGTTTCTTTCCTATCCTTTTTTCTTTAAGTTGTAGGGGTTTTTTCCTAGTGCTCTATGTAACTATTTTCTAGTAGGTGGTCTGCTTCCTCCAGAAATTATGATTTCTTGCATGGGCACAAGTTACCCATCATCCCCAGATAGAGCCACTGTTAGCCCATTTTCTTGTAATTGCAAAAATCCTATGAAAATGGTCTAGTTCTGCAAAATTTTGTGAAATTATCTTACCGTGCCTGCAAACTTGTTTTGATTTTCAAAGAAAATTTATGTGGATTCATGGCTTGCGCCCTTAGCCCTAGGTGGTTTATTATGTCACCAAGTTCTAGTCAAAATCACATGTGCTTAATTGTAAAAACCAGTGGGATATTCAAGTTTAAAGGTTTATAGAAAATAGCTCATGTTTTCATGATGGAGGGTTTCAAAAATTATCTAAGTATAAAAAACCTTAGTGTTTTCTATTTCTTTGATGCCTTTTCAGTTTTAAGAGAAAACCCTGGTTGTTTTCATTCTTTCACCTCTTCGCAGCTAGTCTTTGGTGTCAGGTTTTCTTGTGTGCACTGCTACGACTTAGCGGGACCCAGTTCTTCTTGGCTGCAATCGCTTGATCTCTAGTTTCTCGGGTGGTTAAGATTTTATTCCACAACCTAGCATTTTCTTTAGTCACATGTTCGCATTACCTTGGTGGTTAGTGTTATGTTTGGCAGTCTCAGCTCTTAAGCAGTTAGAGTTTGAGCATGATCTACGATTTTCGTGATGCCTTAAAGAAAAGTTGCAAGAGGTTTAATCCTCATGGCATTGCGATAGCAGTCCAATGAAAAGGTGATGAGGACATGTCGGTGGACCTGAAAAATTCAGGTGGAATGACAATGTAGAAAAATCTAACGGTTGTCACTTGATCGCAAGGAATATTCTTTCCCTTTGTGATCATGCCACCACTGACCGATTCAAGGTCATGCAGTGGGTCCAGGTGGGTCCGCGTGTCAGAATACGTGCTGACGTGCTCAATTCTTGTTGGTGTCTGAGGAGGGTGATGTGTAGGGACCACTTGATCTGCGGGGAAGGAATGAGATCGACAGCTACATTTTAAACTTGTTGATTAACCATTGCTATCCAAAATTTGAATATTTTAAGGGTTTCTTAGCAACTAAAGGACTGAAAATTCAATGTTTTGGTGGCTGATCTACATAATATGACTTTGGGCTCTTAGGTACAGTATGGCCTGAGGTATGATTGAGTGCATAAGGTGTCTGCGCTATAGTGGTGGGTAAAATAGCCATTCAGGTTGCATTATTGTTGAGTATTGCAGCGGGTAAACATGATGGGTTTCTAGTATTTTGCATGCTAGATAGGGATTTTGCCATTAATGAAGATCATTCTTGGATTTTTTTTGCTCTTAGATTTCTTGGTTTTCCCCCCTATAGTAACTTTTGATTGAATCTGGTTGGCGAGGTAGTTGAAACCCTAATCCTGTCCTAGCTATCTAAAGCTTGATGCATCCTTTCCGAAGGATTCCAAGGTAGCCAGTGACTATATATTATTGTTTGATGTATGTAGAAAGGGTTGTTGATGGTCAATTTAAAAAAATTGAGTAATGAGAGCTTGGGCTCGGGGTTGGTTCTTTTTAGCATTTTCTCACATGGCAATGCATTGATTCTGCAAAGTTTAATGAGAATACACTTAAATCCCAATTTCAAATTTGTGTATGTCTTCTTGTTTCTATCATGAATCCTTATATATTAATGTCATAAAGTGAATTAGTATATGGTATACAAAGTATATTGTGAGATTGTCTTTGAGTTCTTGCCAAAGTCAGGATTAAATCCTTAAAGATAGTATTAGAGAATTTAGGGTGAAATAGGAATTTGATGTCAGGGTATGTGAGTGAGAGGAATAATAGGCAAAGCACTTATTCTAGATTTGGGTGTGTTTAAGTTAGATTTTCAGTTGATGTATGTTGTATTGTGACTCTATGCCCTAGGAGAAGACACTAGTCCATCCTTAGAGGCATTGCCCCATCATCAATCAAACAAATATAAATGATGAAATCTTTAAGTCAGTTCACAAAGGGGATGAATGTGCAATATTTTGGAGACTCCTTTCAAAAGGTGAGTCAATGGGTACACCCACCTGAGCATTAGTCTCAAAGTGTAGGAGGATCCTTGTTGATCCTTGTTAATTGGCCCTTTTCCTTGTAGAGTTTGGAGTGGTGATAGAGTCAGTGACATTAGTTTATCAATCATAGTGTAAATTTGCAAGTAGAAAGAAGAGGAACCAACACCTTTCTTTATTGAGGTGTACCACTACTAAATCTCCAACTACAGATTGTAAGTCTTTCTTCTTGGCATCCACCTTGGTCTTCAATCTTTGTGTTGCTTCAATTAGTGTTTGTTTGACTTGGTCATGTATTTCCTTCATGGATTGTGTGAAGTATTGATCTGTAAACTCCCTATGATGAATCACGTAATTTTTAGATTCACCAAGATACAAATTTAAAATGAAGATCAAAATTGACGTTGCTTGGTCAAAGGTCTTCAAAATCCACCTGGATCAAGTATTCAACATTCCCAATCTTTCCCTCCATGTTTTCTAAGTATCTAAACTCATAAATGCCTCTAGGGTGCACACCATAAACTATTGCAAATGGACTTTTACCAATGGTCCTGTTGACACTGTCATTATAGGCATACTCAGTTTGTGGTAGAATTTTATCCTATACTTGGCCATACTCCTTTATCAAACATATTAATAGAATCCCTAACACTCTATTGATAACCTCTATTTGGCCATATGTTTGGGGGTGATAAGCTGACCCAAAAGATAGATTTGTTCCTAGTCTTTTCCATAGTGTTTTCCAAAAGTGTCCCATGAATTTGACATCTCTATCTCAGGAATATGTTGAGGGGTAACCCATGGAGTCTTACAATCTCCCTAAAGAATATGTGGGCTATATAATTTGCATCATGTGTTGTTTTGTATGGGATGAAGTGACTCATCTTACTGAATCTATCTACCACTACAAAAATACTATACATCCCAATGTTCTTCGAAACCCTACTATGAAGTCCATGCCGATGCACTCCCATGGCCTATTTGTAATAGGAAGTGGTTGCTAGTAATAGAACCTCTCAACCAATTCAAGGGTCTTATTCAGTCCAAAGTGACCACTAATACTTCCATTGTGATTTTCTTGTATCAAGTTTTCTCTCATAGATACTTTGGGTGCACACAATTGACCACCCCTAAACAATAATCCATTTTATAAGGTATATTCTGCAAACTGCCCATGGAAATGGTTGTTGAGGTCCATACAAACCTTATAAGCCTCTACACAATCTTCATCTTCTTTGTAAAAGTCTTTGAAACTTTCCACCCCAATTATTTGTAACTACACTTCTTGAACAGTAAGTAGCATTTGGCTCAAGACATCTACAACTTTGTTCATCTGACCCTTCTTGTGTTTTATAGTGAAGATATAGGCCTGCAAGAACTCCATCTACTTAAGGTGTCTATTGCTTAACTTTTATTGGGTGTTTATGTAGGATAAGGCCTAATTGTCTGTAAAGACTACAAATTCCTTTGAGAGAAGGTAGTGTCTCCACATCCTAAGGGCTTGGACTAGGGCATACAATTCTAGGTCATAGGAAGAGTACTTCTTCTTGGCCTCATTTATATTTTCACTGTAGAAGGCTACTAGTCTACCCTCTTGAGTAAAAAAAACCCCTATTGCTATCCCACTAGTATCACATTCTAATGTGAACAACTTCTCAAAACTAGGTAGCATAAGGATGGGTTGGGTGGCTACCCTTTCCTTCAACATTTCAAAACCCTTGTTGGCTTCTTCAGTCCACCTAAACTTGGTCTTATGCCCACCCTTTATTGTGTCTAGTATTAGAGCACAAATGACACTAATTTTCCTAATAAATTTTCATGAAAGCTTCTTACCTTAGTGCTGGTTGTTGGAACGGGGCAGGTAAGTATTGCCTCTACTTTTCTAGGATCTATCTTGAGTGGCCCTTGTGAGACCACAAATCCAAGGTAAATCAACTCCTTCTTGAGGAACTCATACTTATCTAAGTTAATTTACAATTGTTCCTCTTGCAACCTCTTCAAGACAATATGCAAATGTTCAAGGTGCTCCTCCTTGGTTATATTATCAATGAGAATGTCATCTAGATATACTATAACAAATACCCCTATGTAGTCTTTTAGCACTTCATTCATCAATCTCATGAATGTGCTTGGGGCATTGCTCAGTCTAAATGGCATATTTAGCCACTCATACAGTCCCTTTGTGGTCTTGAAGATTGTCTTCCACTCATCCTCTTCCTTTATTTGGATATGATGGTATCCACTTTTTAAATCCTTCTTTGTGAAGTACTTAGCCTCTCTAAGGCAATCCATTAGGTCTTCAATCCTAGGAATTGGAAACCTATATGTAATTGTTATCCCATTTATGGCTCTAGATTCTATGCAAAGCCTCCATTTTCCTCCCTTCTTTGATGCCAAAATAACTGGGACAACACAAGGACTTACTCTTTTCCTAATAATCCCTTGATTCAATATCTCTTGTACTTTCCTAGCTATTTCCTTATTCTGGTCTGGAGTTATTTTATAGGCTTCCAGCTTATTAGGCAATGATACACCTGACACAAAGTCAATTTTATGACTTATGGATATTAGTGGGGGAAGTACTATTGGTGAACCATCACTCACAATGTCTCTAAATTGGTCTAAGAGTCCTTGTATCTCCTTAGGTACTTGGCTTTGTAATTCTATCTTCTCCTCCTTAGGCGTAACCATTGTTGCATAACTTTCCTTATTCTCTTCTTTGAGCTCTTTCAAGAACTCCTTGCCTCCTATCACCAACACATTAGGGTTGTACTTTATTCCTTCTTCCTCAATCAAAGACTAAATCTTGTATGTTATTCCATCCTTTTGAAAATAATAGGCATTCTTCTCCCTGTCATGGATGGCTTTCCTATCAAACTGCCATGGTCTTCCTAAGAGAAGGTGGAAAGCATCCATGGGGAGTATATCATAGAGTATCTTGTCTTTATAACCTCCAATTATGAAATCAATCCAAGATTTTTCATTCACGAGGACTTGTTTTCCCTTATTCAACCAAGTTATCCTATAAGGATGGGTGTGGGGTATCTTGGTCACTCCAAGTTTGCTAATTACCTCCTTTGAGATTATATTATTTGTTGACTTTGAATCAATGATCACCCTACACATTTTGCCAAGGATTTTACGTTTGAATTTGAATAGAGACATCCTTTTTTTAGGTTCTTATCTAACTACTTCCTTGATGAGAACTCTTCTAAGCATTAGATTCTCCCCACTCTCTAAGTCCAAATTAACTTCAAGTAACTTGACATTGGTGGTATCGTCTTGCACATAGGTTACCCTTCTTTCTAATTGAGAGGAAGTTTCTCTATCTAGAAATCTATAGGAAGGGTTCCCAGACTGGTGGCATTGATAACATTTCATGTTTGCAAATGAACCTATATTGGTTCCTCCTCCAAATCTTCCTCTCTAGCCTCTACCTTCTCTTCCTCTACCTCTGCCACTAGATTCTTGGCTCTTCTATATCAATTTTTTCTCCCCTTGTGACCTTGAATCACTACCCCTACCACCATAGCTACCTTTGTGACCCCTGGAGTCTCTTCCCCTACCTTAGACTCTAGCATTAGAGTCACTCTTTCTTTTACTCTTCTCTTCAACTTTGAGAGCTAACTAATAGAACTTTTGTATAGTAGTAGATGTCAAGAGACTTAATGCCTCCCGAATGATCCATTTGAGCCCATTGAGGTAATGAGATACTTTAATGCTTTCCTCATTTGTCACTTTAGACCTCAAGAAAAGCTTATAGAATTCTTTAGTATAGGCACTCACCTCCAAATCTCTTTGTGTAAGATTCTGCCTTTTTTTATGTAACTGTATTTCATAGTCCTCAGGGATGTAAGTTTCTCTAATATTTGTAACCATACCCTTCCAAGTGGAGATTTGGTTCTTTCCTTCCTTCAATCTCTCATCTTGAATTAACTTCCACCATGTGAGAGTTGTGCCTCTCAATGTAGTCTTGGCTACTTTCACCTTTTGGGCATCTGTCACATTTTCACATTCAAAATGATTTTCTAAGCCCTCTATCCAATCCAAGACCACCTCTGGCTCCATTTTTCCATTGAATAGGGGTAGTCCTTCTAATTATTTACCACTCATGGCCTTCAAAGCCTTGAGAAATGGCTCCTCTTGAAGAACTGGATCAGGCTTTGGAACCTCATCCTCTGCTGCAACTGACTTCCCACTACAACATTTGGGGTTGAATTTTGACGCCAATTTTGATGGTAGTACCATTTGTGTGTGTGTGTGTGTGTGTTTTTTCAATTGTCCCCAATGGTGTCGTAATAGCAACGGTGTTGTCATAATGTTGACACCCGCATGATTATAAACAAAAGAAAAAGAAAAAGAAACACTCATTTATAATTTTCATGAGCTGTGAAGAGGGCACCGTGTGCAAAGAGGGAAGAGGGCACTGGAATTTTTCTTGCAAGATGCGAAGAGGGCACTGTGTGCGAAGAGGGAATAGGGCACTGGACTTTTTCTTGCGTGTCCGAAGAGGGCACTGGACTTTTTCTTGCATGCCCGAACTTGGCCATGTCTTTTTTGTTATTTGGTTTTATCATTGTATTTCACTGGTTTAAAGCTAGGGCATCCATTTCATAGAGGTTGTGAGTGTTTTATTCATTTTTTATTTGTTTAAATGTATAAAAATATTACAAGAATTGACTGAAATACTTTTGCTTGTGTGCATGAACTTGGCCATGTCTTTTTTGTTACTTGGTTTTATTGCATTGTATTTCACTGGTTTGAAGCTAGGGCATTTGTTTATTACTTGTTTACTCACTGCTTGGGGACTGTTAGTTTTGATATGGGCATACATGATGTAAATTTGGTCACTGTTCTGTTCAATTATATATATTATAAACAATTACAACAATAATCAGTTTTGTTTCTTCCTTTTCCATATAAAGTTGATAATTTTAGAATTTCATATGAATCTAGTGATGATCGAAATGCCTTGCACTCCTAAAATTTTGAGTTATAAGGTTATTGTCCTTCTCTGCAATTCATTCCAAGAAGTTGCCTAGGGAACTCCTAAATATACTTTTAGAGTTGCTATAAAGCATTAACTAATTGGAGATGAAAAATAACATATTCATTTCATGCATATGTGGTAAAACTTCATGAGATACTAAAGAAGACCTACTATTTGTCAAACAAATCTTCATTGTCCCCCACAAAAAAACTAAGTAATAACTACTCCACCCTTAATTTGTTTAACAATGCACCATATTAGATAAAGTAGGTTCTATCACACATGGCACATACTCTCTTCAAAATCACAATACGTTTCATGTGTAGTACAAAACTCATGAGATTCTAAAGAAGGCCTCACTCTTAATCAACCAAATCTTCCTTGTACCACACAAAAAACTGTGTGATAACTATGTCTACTCCAACCTTAATTGTTTAAGAATTCATCATATCAAATAAAGTATGTTTAAGAATTGTTGGGATTGGTCATTTGGCATGTATTAAACATAATAGAATTTTCAACATATTATTATCATTCTATTTCTTTGTTGTAAACATGCCATTGGTTTAGTTTTGTAAATTCTTTTTGTGTTAAATGCATTTAAAATAAAGGTCTAATTATGTAGACTACTAGCACGAAGGAAGATTTGACCTAGCAGTCTACAGAATCAGACCTCTATTTGTAGCTTTGTCTAATTCTGTATACTGCTAGGTTAAATCTTCCTTCGTGCTAGAAATCTATAGAATATTATCATGCATTTAATCTTATAAAATCATCAATTCTTAAGTATTAAGCATAGTAATAGGTCAATCTTCAGTGTCTTCATTGTGGGGGACAATGAAGATTTATCTAACAAATAGCAGGTCTTCTTTAGTATCTTATAATAATATGCTGAAAATTCTTAATCTATTTAAACAATTCTTATAGATTAGAATTGCAACATATTGGCTGACAAACAAAGTAGGTTTAGTTTTAAGATGAAGTATGTTCTCAATAAAGAATAGAATTTACAATTAATACCCAATTGTCTAATTCAATAGTCTACTCTTAAAGTGTATAAAGTAGGTTCAATTACTTCAGATAAAGTATGTTTAATCTAGTTTAATACTTTATTAACTATGTCTACTCCAACCTTAATTGTTTAAGAATTCATCATATCAGATAAAGTATGTTTAAGAATTGTTGGGACTGGTCCTTTGGTGTGTATTAAACATAATAGAATTTAATCTGTAGACATAGTTAATGCACCATATTATATAAAGTAGGTTTTATCACTAGAAAGGTCCTTGTACCACACAAAAAAAGGAATTCAATAGATTAACTAAGTAGGACCAGTCTTGACATGACTGCTAGTCCCAACAATTCTATATATACTTTATAGCTCTATTAATATGCCATTAATATGCATTACTTCAAACCTTAAGTAATGCAATAACCTTATTAGTTTAACAATGAATTACAAAGAAGGACAATAACCTTACAATTTTTTACTATTAGAATCTTCATTGTCCCCCACACAAAACTAAGTAATAACTACTCTACCCTTAATAGTGATGAAATAAAGAATTAACGTATGTTGTAATTTATTACTATTCTAAATTAGGCTATAAGACAATAGTTATCTTAATCTAATCTTTATGGCATTCTTAATTACTTCAGATTAAACCATCAATTCAATAGTAATTACAAATGACTTTATCTGTTACTTTATATCAGTGTATTAAACTGATATTAGCAATTTACAATTAATCTTGTGTGATAGAACCTACTTTATCTAATATGGTGCATTGTGAGTTTGAAGAGAGTCTATGCCATGCGTGATAGAACCTACTTTACACAATATGGTGCATTGTTAAACAAATTAAGGGTGGAGTAGTTATTACTGAGTTTTTTGTGGGGGATAATGAAGATTTGTCTGACAAATACATGCCATTGGTTCAGTTTTGTAAATTTTTTTACAAAACAAAAAAGAAAAGAAAAAGAAACACTCATTTGTAATTTTCGTGAGCTTCAAAGAGGGCACCGTGCACGAAGAGGGAAGAGGGCATTGGACTTTTGCTTGCGAGATGTGAAGAGGGCATCCATTTCACAGAGGTGGTGATTATTTTATTCATTTTTTATTAGTAATTGGCAGATTAAATGCAGATAACACCTATGCATTAAACATGCTAAACTAATAAAGGTGTTATCTGCATTTAATCTGCCAATTACTAATAGATTAAGCATATTATTACTATTCTTAATGTTCCATTTAAATGCATTTAACACAATTTTGCTTTTACAAAACTAAACCAATGGCATGTTTACAACAAAGGTCTAATAGAACTCCCAACAATTCTTAAACATACATTATCTAATATGATGAATTCTTAAACAATTAAGGTTGGAGTAGACATAGTTATCACACAGTTTTTTGTGTGGTACAAGGAAGATTTGGCTAGGTCAAATCTTCCTTCGTGCTAGCAGTCTACAAAATTAGACCTTTATTAAGAATTCATCATATCATATAAAGTATGTTTAAGAATTGTTGGGACTGGTCCTTTGGCCTGTATTAAACAGAATATAATTTTCAGCATATTATTATCATTCTATTTCTTTGTTGTAAACATGTCATTGGTTCAGTTTTGTCAAAAAAATTTGTATTAAATGCATTTAAAATAAAGGTCTAATTTTGTAGACTGCTAGCACGAAGGAAGATTTGACCTAGCCAAATAAAGGTCTAATTTTGTAGACTATTGGTCAGACAAATCTTCATTGTCTTCTGATTTTCTTCTTTATATACTAGCATTTAAATGGAACATTAAGCATAGTAATAATATGTTTAATTTATTAGTAATAATATGCTCAATCTATTAGTAATTATCTGCATTTAATCTATTAGTAATTATATGCATTTAATCTGCCAATTACTAATAGTTTTGTACTACACATGCAACGTATTGTGAGTTTGAAGATAGTTCGTGCCATGTGTGATGGTTAAGTAATGGGAAAGTTATGATGATTTAATTGTAGAACTACTGGTCCCTTGAAATGTTCAATTTTTTTTTTTCAAAAGATGCACTCTCATGGAATAAGATGACTTCAAGTTATGCACAAAACGGATCCATCTTCTATCACTATGCTCTTATCCTATGTCAAAATGGGAGATTTATGTTACAGTATAGATATCCATCAAGGCATAAATAAAATTCAACTTTTCTCTAATGTTGTAGTTGCAAGTAATAAATTTTAAATTTTATTTTCTTATTCATAGAAGCTTGTTGTATAGTTGCTTTTAATGCAGACAATTTGTGGTTTTCAAAAAAAGTTATGTGCCAATTTTCTTAGGCAAGACATTTGTGGATAGGTTTCTTATTAAGTTTGGATTGCAAATTAGCTCTGTTCTTGGTCATCCTTTATCATATATTCAATTAAAGGCACTTAAAATCAGTGAAATACTCATTTGTAATTTTTGTGAGTTGCGAAGAGGGCACCGTGCACGAAGAGGGAAGAGGGCACTAGAATTTTGCTTCCAAGTTATGATAATTGTTGTAAACATGTCATTGGTTCAGTTTTGTAATTTTTTTTTGTATTCAATGCATTTAAAATAAAGGTCTATTTCTATAGACTACTAACATGAAGAAATATTTGACCTAGCCAAATAAAAGTCTAATTCTGTAGACTATTGATTAGACAAATCTTCATTGTCTTCTTTATATACTAGCATGTATTAATTGGTTGACAAATAAAGAAGCATTTAGACAATCAGAAGACAATGAAGATAATTTTAAATTCATTTAACACAAAAACAATTACAAAACTGAACCAATGGCATGTTTACAACAAAGAAATAGAATGATTATAATATGTTGAAAATTATATTCTATTTAATACACGCCAAAGGACTAGTCCCAACAATTCTTAAACATACTTAATCTGATATGATGAATTATTAAACAATTAAGGTTAGAGTAGACATAGTTATCACACCATTTTTTGTGTGGTACAAGGAAGATTTGGCTGATTAAGAGTGAGGCCTTCTTTAGAAACTCATGAGTTTTGTACTACACATGCAACGTATTGTGAGTTTGAAGAGAGTTCATGCCATGTGTGATGGTTAAGTAATGGGAAAGTTATGATGATTTAATTGTAGAACTAGTGGTCCCTTGAAACATTCAAAAACAAATTCTCAAAAGATGCACTCTCATGGAATATGATGACTTCGGGTTATGCACAAAATGGATATATCTTCTATCACTATTCTCTTATCCTATGTCAAAATGGAATATTTATGACACAATATAGATATCCATCAAGACATAAATAAAATTCAACTTTTCTCTAATGTTGTAGTTGCAAGTAATGAATTTTAAATTTTATTTTCATCATAGAAGCTTGCAGTATAGATATCCATCATAGAAGCTTGCAGTATAGTTGCTTTTAATGCAGACAACTTGTCATTTTCAAAAAAAGTTATGTGCCAATTTTCTTAGGCAAGGCATTTGTGGATAGGTTTCTTATTAATTTTGGATTGAAAATTAGATCATGTGCTTAGTCATCCTTTATCATATATTCAATTAAAGTCACTCAAAATCAGCAAAAAATACTCTTCATCTATGTATGATTTGTGACAAAAGTTTATGCTAAGTTGGAGAGTATTTAAGTTACCACAAACATCACGACTGTTGCTTGTTGCCAGCGGGTCCCTGCTCATTCTATTTTCTGAATGAGCGATCAAATTTGGGGAAGAATCAACGTAGGCAAAGAGAAAGAGAATACTACTCGCAATCTCATTTCCAAAGTGGCCAAAGACTATGTTAGGCTGATAAAATATGGGGATTCTCTTTACCGCTACAAATCTTTGAAGGTTGCTGCACTTGGATGGATGTGTACCATTTTTAATAGAATTGGACCGAATTTGGCTTATCTCGAACATGTGAGGTAGCATATGGCAAGTTTTCCATCTATTGACCCCAATACCAAGACTATTTTGATCTGTGGGTACCCTAATGTTGGCAAGAGTTCTTTTATTAATAAGATTACTAGGGCAGATGTGGATGTGCAATCTTATGATTTTACTACTAAGTCTTTGTTTGTCGAGCATACTGATTATAAGTACTTGAGGTATCAGGTTATTGATACCCCTGGTATTTTGGACCACCCCTTGGAGGATAGGAACACCATCGAGATGCTCAATATTACTGCCTTGGCTCATTTGAAGGTGGTTGTTTTATTTTTCCTTGATGTTTCAGGGTCATGTGGTTATAGTATTGTGCAATAGGTAGCTCTGTTTCATAGCATAAAACCTTTGTTTTCCAATAAGCCTCTTATTGTAGTTTGTAATAAGATTGATTTGCAACCACTAGAGACACTACTGAAGGAGGATGCAAAATTGGTTACGGAGATGAGATCCGAGGCTGGGAAAAATATGGGTGGGTTCTTTGGGAATCAGAAGGGGGGGGGGATGATGGCGCACTAATCTCTATGAAATTTCTTTGAAGGAAGAAGGGGTGATTATGTTGAAGAATGTGGCATGCAAGAGGTTGTTGGAGTAGAGAGTGGAAATTAAGATGAAGTTGAAGAAGCTCAGTAGTTGTCTCAATAGGATTCATGTTGCAATGCCCAAGTTGCAAGATGGGAAAGAGAGGCTCCCTTGTATTTCTCAAACTATTTTGGATGCCAGGGCATGTGCTGCCAAGGAGGCCAAGAAGCTAGAGAAGGATATTGAGAATGAAAATGGTGGGGTTGGAGCTTAATCTATAAGCTTGAAGAAGTGGTATATTTTGGCAAATGAAGAGTGGAAAGAAGATGATATTCCCGAGATCATGGATGGACACAATGTTGTAGACTTTATTGATCCAGATATCTTGCAGAGGCTTGAATAAATGGAGAGGGAAGAAGGGATTAGGATGGAAACTGAGGGTGATGAGGATGATGAGATGGGGGAAGTGGAGTTGAATCCTGATGAAAAGGAAGCTCTGGGTATAATTGAGAAGAAGAAGAAGATGCCTATCATTGAACACAGATTGAAGAAGAGTACTGCAAAGAGTATGCCTACTGTACCAAGGAATTTTGACAAGAACAAGGAATATGGCTTAAACATAATTGGAAGACATCTTTCTAGCTTGGGCCTAGATCCTTCGACAACAATAGAGAGAGTTAAAAGTAGGCCAGTGTCATGAAAATGCCACAAACGAGAGAGGTCCAGTAGAGTGGATGAAAATGTTGATGCCATGGATATTGATCAGCCAAACAAGAAGAAGTATATGTTATCATGGTCAAGATCTAGGTCTAGGCCTCCTGGTGAAGTTGTTCCAAGAGATGGTTTCAAGGATTCAGCTTAGAAATTGAAAGCTATTAAACTTGGAAAGAAGGCATCAAAGAAGAGAAACAAGGGTGCTCGCAAGGGAGAGGCTGATAGAGTGATAGTGAACCTGAAACCAAAGCTTTTATTTTCTAGAAAGAGATCTATTGGGAAAATAGATAGACATTAAAACTTCAAAGGTTTTCTTCTTTAGAAAGTAGCATTTGTTCTTATCGGCTATTGGATTGAGATGCCAACTTATAGTAAATGTAGGCTATGGTTTCCATCTGCAGATATCATATCCACTGGTGATTTAGAGTATAACCTTCCTATATTCAATTTCCTCATTTAACACAACAATGTTCAATCAGACTTTATTAATGCTCAGAGAAATATTAAGCTAGGTACTGATCTCATCTTAATAATTCATAACAATAATCATAACAATGATTCTCAGGATCAATGGCGATTCCCTTCTCAAATATGATATGTCCTAGAAACTTCTCCTCCGTGACCTTGAATATATATTTCCTAGGGTTAAGAAAAATGTCAAACTAGTGACATCTATCACAAATATTGCTAAGGTTGGTAGGATGATTACGCCTATCCTGAAAAAAGATTGTCAAATCATTATGCTTTCAAATCAATTACCTATCGGCGTATCCCTTGCACCTTCTTTCGGTGCAAGTGCTAGCACGTAGTTTTTAATTATAACAAAAGTTCAATAATGGTTTTAGATGTTAACTATGACAATCTCTTGGTTTCAGGCAATGCAGAAGGAGATGCCTAGTTCAATATGCAATCTCAATTCATATGCATAGGATATTAGGTGGAGCTGAAAGACGCAACAAGTTTGCATTTTTTATAGAGGTCTTTAATTGCATATTTTAAGTTATAGACCATCGCGAACATTGTAACTTTGACCTATTAAAAAAATGTAAATGTGCTGAGTCTTCTCAGCTCCACCTACTATCCATGCATATTCTGGTTGTGTTGCACGTGCATTCTCAATTCAGAGTGGGAAATCTTATTTTTGAAGTGAGGGAGAGAAGCCAAACACATAAAGAACATGCACATAAACACGACAGCTGAAAAACATAAATGTAGATATCACAATAGCTAAAAAACATAAATATAGGCATCATGGTCACAATTGTTTGGAGACACAACATAATTGAATGCTATACCCAGACAATGCAACACAACCACTACTCCTCCGGTTCTAAGTTGACACTACGGGATCCAAAAACCATAGATAAGGAATAAATTTAGAGAGCGAAGGAGGGTCATAATGACCAAAATAATATACGGTCCCTATATTATTTTAGTTGTTATGGCCCTCCTCCTCTACTCTCTAAATTTATTCCTTATCTCTAGTTTTTGGATGCCCCAGTGTCAACTTAGAACCAGAGGAGTAGTGGTTGTGTTGCATTGTCTGGGTATAGAATTCAATTATGTTGTGTCTCCAAAAAATTGTGACCATGATGCCTACATTTATGTTTCTCAGCTGTTGTATTCCAGGACCCCTTATGACCCTTTACGATCCCTAAGAATACATCTTAGAGGTCTTAAAGTGTCATAAAGGGTCATAAGAGGATCCTAGGAGGGGCCAGATGAGCTTCCACCTTCACGTGGTTGGCCCTACTAAGTAGAGAATGTTAAACTATTCTCGAAACAAAGAGAAGCTCAATAATTTAAGGTCTCACTCCATGTACAATATATATATATATATATATATATATATATATATATATATATATATATATATATATATTTTTCGTCAGGAGCAAAAGGGAAAATCCTCGATAAAAGTAATGGTATAATTTGGATAGTAAGGATCACCAAACTTTATAAAACATACAGACCTGTCTAGTGATCATATTGCGCTGAAGGTGGCGCTTGATGCTTTGCTATTGCAACAACTACAGAATGTGATGCAAAATTAACTTCTTTAAGCCTTACCCTTGTTGTTTCAAATATATCATTTGGTTATGCACAGAGGGCACAAGAATTGGGGTACACATAGTTCATTTATGAGCTTTTTTTTGGGGAAGCTAATTTCTTAGCTCTCATCTAATTCATTTATTGGGAAGCATGATTAAATTTTAGATGGTGGGGGTGATCTTGGCTGCATGAACAAATTTCAAAAAACAAATCAAAGAATGTGTGTGCCATCTTTTTGGTATGCACGTCAAATAATAAAAAATTGTCACCATAAATAATGTGGAGCTTGCAACATTCAGTTCCTCGCTTCAAGAGATTTTATTTTTCTTACTGATCTATGGTCTAGTTATTGCTTAGGTATATATATAGTTATCCCAACCATCGGTGATACCGACACCAAAATTGCAACACCAGTTTGTGTCACTTGATTGATGGAAGTGTGTCAGACTGATGTTTATGTTTTGATGTTTTAATCTTATGTGTTAATGAATGTTATGATGTGTTAATGAATGCTAATTAATGAGTCTTATGAATGCTAATGAATGCATGTTAATGAATGCTAATTGAAATACACCTTATATAAATGGAATAATTTGTACCTGACATACTTAAATGGAATACACCAAGAAGCACCAAATGATGAATGCTCAATTGTTGTAATGGAAAAGCATCATAACCGTCCATTTCTAGAACTTGATTTTCTAGTCTTAATGATTTTTCCATAGTTGTAATGATTTTTCTTATTTCTTTCCATTAGAGCCACTTCATATGCATAGGTGATGAATATGCAGATTTGCCTAAGCAGTACTGGGAGCGGACCCAACAATAGATGTACTATTGTGAAAACCATCACAAGTCCATTTGCTGATGGGTCATTCCCAGTGGTTTTTGGTCACATATGCATGTTTTTCACATGTTCATATACCAAATGATGAATTCTCAATTGTTGTAATGGAAAAGCATTAGAACTGTCCATTTCTAGAACTTGATTTTCTAGTCTTAATGATTCTTCTATAGTCCTATTGATTTTTCTATAGTCTTAATGATTTTTCTTTTATCCTAATGTTTGTTGCTCTTGTTAAATTAGGCCTTGAATTTGAATTTTTGTTCACTATTTTATTTCAGCTTGATATTTCATTCATTTTTCATATACACAGAGACTACACATGCTGATAAAAAAATGATCCATTTGATTGTTCATTGTTCATGATTGTAAAAGGTCAATATTTTTGATGGTACTCCTTGGTGTATTCCATTTAAAAATAATCATGTTTCTATGACTATGATAAATGTCCCTATGTGGGCCTATGAACTGCATACAACTACTCCTCTTGCAGGTATTTACACGTGTTTGAGCTTAGTTCCATGTTTTCTTTCATTCTTGCATTTGAAATGTTAATGGGTTGCATACATAGGTATTATGTGTATTGTTGTTGGTGATTATTTAATTGTAGTATTTTCATTTTTATTTATTTTTCTTTGTTTTCTTGTTGTTTCTTTTCCATTTCTACAATATGGACATGTACTTTTCTTTGAGCAGTGTGCTTTATGTTGTGGAGCCCTATGTATTACTGTAATGGCAATATTTCTGGTATGAAGGGATTGATTGTAGCCCTGCATATTGTAGTCTTTGCAGCTCCACCTACTATCCATGCATATTCTGGTTGTGTTGCACGTGCATTCTCGATTCAAAGTGAGAAAATCTTATTTTCGATGCGAGGGAGAGAAGCCAAACACATAAAAAATATGCAAATAAATATGACAGCTGAAAAATATAAATGTAGATATCACAACAACTCAAAAAAAACATAAATGTAGATATCATGGTCATAATTGTTTGGAGACACAACATAATTGAATGCTATACCTAGACGATGCAACACAACCACTACTCCTTTGGTTCTAAGTTGACACTGCAAGATCCAAAAACCATAGATAAGGAATAAATTTAGAGAGTAGAGGAGGGCTGTAACGACCAAAATAATATAGGATCCCTATATTATTTTGGTTGTTATGGCCCTCCTCCTTCGCTCTCTAAATTTATTCCTTATCTCTGATTTTTGGATCCCATAGTGTCGACTTAGAACTAGAGGAGTAGTGGTTGTGTTGCATCATTTGGGTATAGCATTCAATTATGTTGTGTCTCCAAACAATTGTGACCATGATGCCTACATTTATGTTTCTTAGCTATTGTGTCCCAGAACCCCTTATGACCCTTTACGATCCCTAATAATACATCTTAGAGGTCTTAAAGTGTCGTAAAGGGTCATAAGAGGATCCTAGGAGGGGCCAGATGAGCTTCCACCTTCACGTGGTTGGCCCTATTAAGTAGAGAATGTTAAACTATTCTCGAAACAAAGAGAAGCTCAATAATTTAAGGTCTCACTCCACGTACAACAAATATATATATATATATATATATATATATATATATATATATATATATATATATATATATATATATATATATATATATATATATATATATATATATATATATATATATATATATATATATATATAGATATTTAAAAAAATACAAAAGGCCATCACAATTACGACGGTAACCAGAGAATGACCGATGGGAAAATAGAAAAAACAACAACTATCTATTAGAAATATCTGACAGCTAGCTGTCGCATGTACAACATCTCCGTTGATAAAAACTACAAACGATGACTATCTGTTAGAAATGTCTGACAGCTAGCCGTCGCATGTACAGAATCTCTGACGCACTTTCGTCAGAATTGCGACCATAAGAAATAGACCTGAAAACATGTTCACCATGTTGGCCGCCCCTCTTTGGATGTAAATTATGATGGCCATAGTCGTCGTAATTACAATGCCTATGGTAGCCATCATTTTTTCTGACTACAAAACTGCTACGGCATGTGGTGTCTATTGATTGATGGAATAGCGTCAGAATTCCAATGGTGTGCCATCGAAAAAGGGGCTCAAATGTACTAGTGTCCCTTTCTCCTCAGTTTCTTTCACTTTCTCCCTTACTGCTTCTATTTGAAGTTGAACTTCCTCTAGCTTTGTTTCCATCTCTGCAAACTGTTCTTTTAGGAGCCTATTCTCCTCTCTCTATTCTTCCACATCCTTTGCTAAGTCTATATTGGTCACCATTTTACTTGAATCCATTGATTCAGGTGAATATAACATCAAGATTTCACAAGCCCAAGCTATTGACTCTGGTACCAATCTGAGAGGGAGCTCCTAACTGAGTCATCTTGACTCACAACCAATCATCTTGACTCACAACCAAGGCCTCCTTCCTAGACCTAATAAGGTTTCCTTTAACCTTAACTAAGGGTAGGCTACTCAACTCCTTCTCCCTTTCCACTAGGATCTCCACTATCAACTAGGATTTCATACAACACTGAATCCACATGGGTAGATTCATCTTCATACACTCAACCATCTCATAGGCTCTTGGAAGGTAGGTTTTATGCTTCTTCTATCACAATTGACTTGTTCTTGAAGATATAGAACCATAACATTATTTTGTTCCATTTTATATGTCTATTCCTCTTGACTTGGTTAGCCCTTTTGCATTAGAAAATATAAATGGAATACACCAAGGAGTGCCAAATGATGAAGATGAATTTACCACATTTTGTATCCATATATAGAACAGATGTAGTTTTCAAAATTACTATACCAATTTAGATTGGAATTTTGTGTATTTCATATAGAGAGGTTTAACTTTTGTAAAAATTTATAAAAAGTACAAGCTGGAGTAGTTTTTGAAAATACTACTCCAGCTTGTACTGATTTTATACATTGCTCCAACACCTACTTTTTTTCTTGGCATCATATTATTGTTATAGTCAAAGCATGTGTTATAATGGAAAAACATGTAACATATCTATACTTGATGATTACATATTGTTTGTGATTGACATTATTGTATTCCATTTTATATGTCTATACCTCTTGACTTGGTTAGTCTTGTTGCATTAGAAAATATAAATGGAATACACCATACACCAAGGAGTACCACATGATGAAGATCAATTTACCACATTTTGTATCCATATATAGAGCATATGTAATTTTCAAAATTACTATACCAGTTTAGATTGAAATTTTGTGTATTTCATACAGAGAGGTTTAACTTTTTGTAGCAATTTACAAAAAGTACAAGCTGAAGTAGTTTTTGAAAATACTACTCCAACTTGTACAGATTTTGTACATTGCTCCAACACCTAAGTTTTTTGCTTGGCATCATATTACTGTTATAGTCAAAGCATGTGTTGGAATGGAAACACATACAATATATCTATACCTGATGATTTTATATTTTTGCGGTTGGCATTATTCTGTTACATTTCATGTATCCATACCTCTTGACTTGGTTACTCATGTTGTATTAGAAAATATAAATGGAATACACCAAGGAGTACCACATGATGAAGATCAATTATACTGATAAATTATGTTGTTTTATTGCAAAGTATTAGAATTATACATTTTGAATTCTTCAAAACTATTCCAATAGTACCCATATGACTGCTAGACCCAAATTTTGTATTTTTCATATTACTTTTTACTGGTATTTCATATACTATAAAGCTGAATTGTTATGATACTAAGAAAGATAGGTAATTTACAATTTTGCATCCCTATATATAGAGAAGATGTGGTTTTTGAAATTACTATACCAGTTTAGATTGGAATTTTGTATTTTTCATATAGCTGAGAGGTTTAACATTTTGTAGCAATTTACCCAAACTACAAGCTAGAGTTATTTTTGAAAATACTATGCAACTTGTACAGATTTTGTAAATTTCTCCAACACTTACTTTTTTGCTTGGCATCATATTACTGTTATAGTCAAAGCATGTGTTGTAATGGAAAAGCATGTAATATATTTATACCTGATGATTGTATATTGTTTTTGATTGGCATTATTTTGTTTCATTTTATATGTCTATACTTCTTGACTTGGTTAGCCATGTTGCATTAGAAAATATAAATGTAATAGACCAAGGAGTACCACATGATGAAGATCAATTGTATGTTATCATGGTCATTTTGTGATAGATGAGAAGACTCTATGAATTTGACATGACTTTATAATAATTTTCTTGCTTGGGCTATGGCTAGAGCTCCTGAGGTTTCATGATGTCATTGCGGAAGGAAGGAGAAAAAGACCTTTGTTAATATTTTTCCATTTTTAAACTCTAAGAAAATTTCTAGAATAAAATTGATATAGTAGTTAACACTTGTTCATTTATTTGATTTGAAAATTTCTATTTCCAAAAAAAGGGAGAAGCTTAATAAAAATTCTTGCACTTGGTTAAGAGAAGGCCCTTAATATTCTTTTCCTTTCTAATCTCTCAAATAAGGTTGACTCATTGTCTTAAGGTGGTAGTGTAAGGAATGGTTGTATCTAATGATGAGTGTGAAGTTTAAAAGTGTCAGTACATAACATTGGATTGTCTAAAGATTTTCGCTTATGTGTCATAAGAGTTCATTTGTTTTGTTAAGCACATTTATATGGAGAAATAAATGTTGTTTTAAAAATAGTAGTAGGAAATATTCAATCATATTTAATTGAAAATATCATTGTGTACTAAAAGAAGGACTATATTCATGAGCAAGTTCTCTTTATTTTTATACTTGAGAATTAATTAGCAAACCTATACTTCATTCATAAGTGTACAAATAGGGTACTTTCCATTAGCAATATATGTAAATGGATAAAATGACCAACATATGAATGCATCTTGTGTACGTAAACATATATAGAGTTGCAGAGCTGCACTATTTACAGTTAAGTATATAAATGCCTTGGGATCTATATGCAAAATACATTGCTCTTATGAATATAAAAGGAAATTTGCAACAGATTAAAATGTTATTTAACATATGAATAAGTATTTGGTGAAGAATGAGAAATTGTGCTTTATGTTATTCATTTGCCTTTGCCAGAGACACAACTTAGTCTAAAACTGAAATGTAACAAATAAAATTAAGTAAGACAGAAGTAAAAATAAGGTTTAAAGCTTTATGGATTAAGAAGAGAGTCCACCTTACTTTGTCATGATTCTAAATCTTTCGATCTTACTGTTAGAGCATTGTTTCATTAGGACACTGCTATGTTTCAGATAAAATGCATCATTGATCAAATTTGAAAAATTTGAAAATACAACAGATTTTTGTAAAATATTCAGCATCTGTTTTTCATGATCTGCATGTTTTGAATCGAAAACATCCAAAAAAATTGGAAAAAAAATCACTGCGATTTCACAAATCTGAATTTTTTTTTGTTTTGAGTGCATTTTGTCTGAAACATGGCTGCCGCCGTTTGAATAGGACTTCTGAAAAACTTATAGCATGGGTTTTCTCCAATGAGCTCTCTAAATTAGACAATAATAGAATAAACATAACATATTGGCATGACTTTTGAAGAGATAAAGTTTAAAGTATATGTTGGGTCATTTATTCATCTGCAGTTTGCCTCAATTTGGGCTGCCTGTGAAAGAAGGATGATGACAACGCATACCTACTCTGCAATAGGAGGCATCCTAGCTAGACAAACTCTCACGCCTAGCACAATAGAAATATGGTAGTAATGAAAGACTGAACAATGTGCAAGTAGTCATTATTATAGATCTATTCCCTACAAGCACTAGCTAAAAAAAAATTAAAAAAAATATTTCATGCTAGGCCAAACAGTTAAAATAAAATCATGTTTGTGTAGAAGATAAAGATTGTTGCCTTATCACTTCTCTGCAAAATATAATTTCTGTACTAGCTCTTATAGAAGGGTGTGATAGGTTGTCAAGGGATAATATTAGAGGTAGGTGATGGTACTGAGTTGCATCTGTTAGCTTTGTCTGGAACAATATAGAGGTGTATATACAAGAGCCATAAATGAATCAGCTACTCACAATTTTAATCAAACATTCTCCCTGTCAATACAATTCAATGCACTTGTAAGATTGCTATACTTGTACCTATATCAATAACATAAGCAAAAATAAAACAATAAAGATAGTATTGATATACTATTAATAATTATATTCTCAGAAGTAATTTTCCTGTTCCGAAGCCATTTCCCTCTTTCAAGACAAGTAAAAATCTGTAGCATGTTCACGAGATAAATGTTTTAAGAAATTTTTTAAAAAAAATCTTATTGCTTTATGTTAGGATTACAAATTTTGATAAAACAAATTTTCTTAATGAAAAGGCTGAAAATAGATTGAGAAAGAATTAAATAAAATTGTAATGGATTTAGAAACTTCATAAAAGAACTGCTTTTCAAATAAAATAGAAAGAAGAAGAAGAATAAATGTGGGAACTTTATAATACAGTTATTAAAGAGCAAAGAAAGGAAAGATTGATTTTTTTTTTTAATAATGTATTTTTAGAAATATTTAAAATATCTAAATGTTGGTGAATTTGAAATTTTATTTAAAAATTAAGTAAATAAATATGTTTAAAAGTGTCATATTAATTAAACTAAAAGAAAGAAGAGGTTTGGGACATACTTATTTATTAGTACTTGGGATATGCTAAGCAAGTACTATTGCATCACTTTTTGGATTGTTAAGCTTAATGAGTGATTAAAGCTAATTGTATGAACCAATAACAATTTAACATATTTTATATTCTATTATAAATTTTATGTTTTTTAAGTACAAATGCAATTTTTTTAACTTTCAAAATTTTCAAAATTATTTCTTGAAGATATGATTGGTCCATTCTTCTGTTTGAGTCTTATTGCACGTATTTCTGGGAAAATAAATAACAAATTTTTTTTATATCAATAAAGTTATATTAAAAAATATATTTTATAAATTTATTTGTAGTTTATACTATTTATTTTTACAAAATATTACAATTTAAATAAAACTTGTGATATTATAATATATATTAATTTTTATATAAATTAAAATATATTAAATTAATATTTAAATTTATTATCATAGTTTTATTTCAAAAATTGATTTAAAAATTTATTATGAAATTAATAGTACAAAATAAGATATTAAATATTAATATTTAATGAATTTAAATTTTTCAAATAAACTTCACATAAAATTATCTCAACATCTATAATGAAATTTTTTTTAAGTAAATAAAATAATTTTAAATTCTTATTTTTTGTTACCAAAATTTTGCTCAATTTTATTTACTCCAATAACAATACACTAAATAGAATTAAAAATAATAAAAATGTATTAAATATTTAATATAAAATATGCTTTCATAATATAATAATATTTTTAAAGATTAAGACTTTTAGAAGGCAAAGGAAGCGAAATTGCAAATTTTGATAGCTGCTCTGCACAAGGGTTTCTTTCACCGTGACGGTGGCTTCTGCCGGCAAAAATGACTGGGACGACGAGCGCCAGCTGGGCGTCTCCGGTCACCATGGTGATCCAGGTGTAGTTTGTTTTAACCCCCTCTTTAATGCTTTTGAAATGCGTGGTTTTGGTTCTCTCGCTCTCTGCCGATTGACAGAGGTCATACCTCCCTCTCCCTCTACAGCCGAGCCATCAGATGCCATTCTTAATGGCGGATCTACTCACAAACCTAACCCTGCCGTTAAACCAAAAACCTTCTCTGAGGCGGTCGCTAATGCTGTCGGTATTGTGGATGCGAAGGCTAAGTTTAGCTTTGCTGCTACCTGCGATGCCGCCATTCCTGGTAAGGATTCTAGGGTTCCTTCGACCCCTTTCTCTATTGCTCCTAATCCTGAAATGCTTGCTAAAATTGTTAAAGAGAAAAATAGATTAAGGAACACTGCTATTTTCTGTTCAGCTGTTGAACTGGATAAATGTCCTCGAAATTTTTTTGATGACTGGTTTCATAATTTTTGGAATATTAAAATGGGTTTTCATATATCCTTTTGCCGGCAAATCCAGAAAGGTTTATTTGTGATTTTCTTTGTTAATTGTGAATCTCAAGCTGAAGTCCTAAAAAAGCAATATTGGACTGTTGGTTCCACTTCTTTCCGTGCTTTGGCTTGGTCTCCTAAGGTTGTGCACGAAGAGGTTCTTGCCCTCTCGACTCCTAGGATATTGGTTAAAAATGTCCCTCTTTTTTATGGAGGTTTCTACCTCAGCTACTTGAACCTTTGGGCAAAACCATCCGAATGGATGACATTGTTAGGTTGGTTTCGCATATGGACGCCATAGTCCTAATTTCTCTACAACCAGGGAAGGATATCCCTGCTGATATCACTATCAACATCATGGAAGAATCTTTTGTGTGCCCTATTGATATTTTGGGAGGTCTTAATGCTTGTTTTTTATGCAAGAAAGAGGGGCATCTTAGAAAGGATTGCCCTATTATTAAGAAGAATCAGAATCCTGCTAAAAACCCTTCGCCTTCAAATCTGCCCAACCCTGCTCTGGCTCCCTCTGGTACCAAAGACTCACAAGAGGATAAAACCCCTATTGCTCCTCCTAATCTGGACTCGGCTTCTCCTTCTACTCAAACCCCTCTCCCCTCTTCAAACATGGCTATTGATGTTTTGAACGCGAACGATGGTTTCCAGACTGTCCCTAAGAAAATGAGGCAGAAAGGTTTTACCGTTGACCCTCCTAGACCCTTGAATCCCACTTGTTTGAATATTCCCCCTCCCCAAAGCCCCCTTGTTTTCTCTCATGTGGTTGAATGTATCAGTGTCATCCCTCCTTGCTCCCCTGCCATGTGTTCTAACAACTCCAGCTTGATTATTTCCTCAGGATCATCTCGGAAGTTCCCGCAATTTTTTTTAAAGAACTAAGTGATGATTGTTCTTTAGAAATCATCCTTGCTATGCCATCCATGGAAGTGGATTCCCAATCTGAAAATGAAGACGATCCCAAAACTGATACCCTTGCTTTGAAACGAAGGGGAAGACCTCTTGGATCTAAGAATAAAACCTCTGGTAAGAAAAATGGGGATAGTTCTAATAAGTCTATACCCTTAGCTGATGAAACTGGTACTGTGTCCCCTAATCCCTCTATTGTTTCCTCATGAATTGCATATCCTGGAATGTGAGGGGTCTTGAATCCCCGAATAGGAAATATGTTATTAAGCATTTTCTTAATTCCTTTAGCTCTCTGGATTTTCTCATGTTGCAAGAAGTTAAAGCCATCGGTTTCATGCTTGAAACCAACCTTAACTTTATATGGAATAATGCGATCAAATTTTGCACTAAGCATAATAGAGGCAGAGGTGGAATTGCTCTGCTCATCAGTCCCAATTGGGGGAATTATATCACTGCCAATGGTACCTCACCCTGCCAGAGAGCTGTCTGGATCACTATTAACCATAATAATCACATTTTTGGCATTTGCTCTATTTATGCCCCCAATGACTCTAAGGAGAGGGCTAGCCTTTGGGATCGGTTAACTACCCTCCCTGATATCCCCTGGCTAGTTAGAGGGGATTTTAATATGGTGGAGTCCCAAGAAGACAAGTCTGGAGGTAACCCTTTCTTTTGGAAAAATAATGAAAGGACTCACTAGAATAAGTTGATTAACTATAAGTCCCTATTTGACCCCTTAGCCGGCAATAAGGCCTCTAATCCCGGTTTATGGCAAACCTGGTGCAATTTTTAGCAGGGCCCCTCCCGGATCCACTCCAGACTTGACCATTTTTATGGTAATAAATTTTTTTTCTCCTTCCTCCCTGATACTCAGAATAACATTGTCCTTGTTACGGCTACTACCCTCTTCGATCACCATCCCATCTCTACCCGTGTCAGCCTCAACCTCGCCCCTGTTCACCCTAGAACGATTAGCCCCAAGTTCATTTTGAATACTAGCCTCCTTCATGATGAAGATGTCCTTGCTGCTATTCAAATTATTCGCAATATCAATAAACTCAATTTCCCTAACTGCTCCATGATCGACAATTGGATGATGAGTCTCCCAGCTTGGCAATGCCTCCTTAAGACTATTGGTCAGAAGAATGCCAAGGATTTTAGGTTCGTTGAAAAACGTCTTTTCTTTGATCTCCAAGAGGCTGAGAATAATGTTCATAGTGATTCCTCCAATATTAACCTTGTCTCCCATTTGATTTCTGCTAAGGATGCCCTGAGGAAACATCAACAATTTAGGATCCGTGGTGCTAAGATCAGGTCTCGTGCTCATTGGCTCCAAAATGGGGACCGTGGTTCCAAGTTCTTCTTTAACCTTTTAAAGCATAAGCAATCCAAGGAGTCTATCGACAAACTCTTAATTGATAACCAAGATACTTCGGACCCTATTATTATTAACCGTGCTTTTGCCGATTATTACAAGAGTCTCTTCTCTTCTGAGGACTCCAATGAGGCTGCTGATCTTAGGAATAAGTGCAAGCCTCTTATCCCCAATAAATTAGACGATGATGATATTGCTACCTTATCTAATAATATTTATTTGGATGAAGTGGAAAAGGCTATCAAATCTCTCATTAATGATAAGGTCCCTGGCCCTGATGGGCTCCTTGTTGAATTTTATAAAGCCAACATCAATTGGATTTGTAAAGATCATCAAGATATCTACAAGGAAGCTTTGGCTAAGGGTTCCCTTGGCCCTAAGATTAATAGGGGCATCTTTAAACTTCTTCCCAAGGATGGGGACAAAGCTCTTATTAAAAACTGGAGACCTATCACCCTCCTCAATGTTTCTTATAAGATTTTGGCCAAGATCCTGGCCCTCAGACTTGTGAATATCCTTCCTAATTTTATCGGTGCTACCCAGACTGGTTTCATCAAAGGTAGATATATTTTGGAAAACTTAATTACTAGTTGGGAAGCCATGGATTGGAAGAATTGCTCTCACCAGAACTTGGCGATAGTGCTTCTTGACTTCGAAAAAGCCTATGATAGGGTTGAATGGAATTTTATCCTCATGATGCTTGAGGCCTTTGGTTTCCTGACCTTTTTTTGCAATTTGGTTCATGTTCTGCTTAAGGATGCCTCTGCCCAGGTTGAGGTCAATGGATCCCTCTCTGATCCCTTCCCCCTTGGTCGATCCATCAGACAAGGCTATCGCTTAGCCCCTGCTCTATTTTTTATAGCCTCATAAGCCCTTTATTACATCCTTAGAGACATTAATCTTTCCCTTGATGTTAGAGGCCTTTATCTCCCTAATAATGATGAGCTTATCAATTGTTAGTTTGCTAATGATACTGCCATATTTTTTGAGCTTAGTGACTATAACTTTGAAGCCTTACAAACCAAACTTAATATGTTTTGTTCTATCTTTAGTGCTCGTATTTCCCAATCTAAATCTATTTGTCTTGGGTGGGATGAGAAACCTCTTGATTGGTTCACTCAGTCTAACTTCCAATGGGGAGGACCTCATAAAATTATTAAATATTTGGGCATCCCTTTTTCTGTTGAGCCTTCCCTCAAAGACATGTGGTCTTGGATTAATGATAAAATTAATAAGAAGTTGAATAAATGGCATAATAGATCTTTATCTTTGGCTAGCAGAATACAAGTTTGTCAGAAGATGTTGTCTTCTTACAGCATATATTACTCCTCTGCATGGATGTTTAGCAATTACCAAATTCTGGAAATCCAAAAGGCCATTAGGAACTTTCTCTGGTATGATGGCAAAGGCAATAGAAAAATGCATGCAGTCAAATGGGACTGGTGTCATACTGATAAACTCCTTGGGGGGGATGGGGCTTAAAGACCTTAAAACTCAAGGTATTGCTTTATCTGCCAAATGGATCTTTCATTCTATGGATGGGAATGATCCATGGAAAGTGTTGGTTAGACATAATATTGAAAGAGGCTTCCCCAAAAAAGCTAAAACTTGGAAAAACCTACCTTTTTGTGATTTAATTGTTGGCAATTTCCCGATCAACGTTCAAGGCTCTGCTGTCTTCAGATCCATATGGAGAGCCTGGGACCATGTCAGGAAATTTGTCACCAATAAGAACTTCCATGATGATAAGCATCTATATGGTGAAAGGTCCATTTGGTGGAACTTGCACCTGGCTGGTAAACCCCTAGCCCTCTCCCAAGGATGTTCTACTAGGCTGTGGTCTAAAATGGAGATTTCCCAGCTTGTTGATCTTTTTGAAAATGATAAACTCATCAATTGGGATGAGCTTAAGAACAGATTCAATATTTCGGATTCCCAAAAGAAGACCTATAACATGGTTGTCAACACTACCAAAGATCTGCCTAATAACTGTCATGTGGACTCTCATCAGTACTTAAAATGCAAATGGCCGGATGGGGTCATTATGGCTAATCTCAAAGCTAAGAATATCTATAAAATCATTGATCATAATGATAATATTATTACTCATATCAATACTATTTGGTATTCCTCTCTCGATTCTGTGTCTTGGAGGAAGTATTTTGATGTTCTTTGGAAAGGTCATGTTGAACCTAAAATCAAATGTTTCAAGTGGTTGGCTCTGCTTGACAGACTCCCTATTAGAAAAGATGGTCACATGAATGTTATCTGTAGCCTTTGCAAACTTCCTGAATCTAGTAGACATATTTTTTTTTATTGCATTTTTGCTAAAGAGATCTGGAACATGTTTGGCATTATTTATCCTTTAAATGTGAATATTCTGGAAATTATTACTGGTCATATTGTTGGGTTAAAAAGGATGCAAATTTATTTTGGAATATGCTGTCTTCTAACATCCTTTGGCAGATCTGGAAGTGCAGGAATGAGGAAAGGTATCAAAGAAACCCTAGAATTCTTACTGAGTTTTTTCGAAAACTCACATATTTTAAAATTTTTCTTCAGGTCCACACCACTATGATGATGGAGAAAGACAAGCTGAAGAGATTCTTGAGGGACGGACATGCCACCTTCTTCGTTTATGAGCTGAAACATGGCTACAAATGGAGGAGGACTTTTGATGATCTCCAAATGTTTGAACAAACCTGCAAAAGACTGAACCAAGAAATCAGAAAGAACCTTAACTCCAGGAAGGATGAGATCTTCATGCTTATGCAAATCCAAGAGTGAAAGAACATCATTTGGATGGAGGGCCCTCTGGGTTGGACTGCTTGGGTTGATACCCATTATGATATTTTACACTAGTTTCTTCCTTTCTTTGTATTATGCATATATACTTGATACTCTGAGTTCGTGGTGAGGTTGGGCCTCTTTTTTGATACTCTCAGTTGATTCTACTGTAATTTTTTGATCTACCTATATATAATATAAAAAAATATTTTTAAAATATATGTAACAGTTTACATTATATAAAAATAAAATAAAATTTATATAATACTCAACCAATATATTTAATATAAATTAATAAATTATAATATGTATTATTAATTCTTTCTTTTTAATTTGATTTTCTCTTTTTTTTTTCAATAAATTAATTTATATAATATAATATTAAATTTATAATTAAATTTAATATTTAATATTTAATTATAATTATAATTAAAAACTATACTAGAAGCAAGTACTAGCCACTACGTGCCACTTGTTAATTTTATTTTACATCAGCATTTTATTCAAAGAAAAATATATAAGTAATATTATTGCTGAACTTAAAAGATTATGAAGGAAGAGGAGATAGTAAATAAATTATGCAAAATTATCATCTAGCAACAAAATTAGATATTAAATAACTCAATCATACTTTATGAGTAACCACTTAGTTTCAAAATTAAAATATAATTGAATAACAAATAAAGAGCTATTTTAATTATTCATGGTGCTTATAAATAAAATTAACCTCAAAGAAATAAATGGAGTATGTAAATTCAATAATGGAGCATCCTCTTTGACTTTGTTTTCTCCTTTAGTTAGATAGTAAAGTATCCTAACTTTGACTTAATTGTCTTAGCTAATCAATATGTGTATATATTGTATATTAGAAATGAGGATTATTTTTAAGTCTACAATTTTGTTCATAAAGAAAAATAAATGTATATATGATGTTATTAATACGTATTTAAATTTTTTGAGGATTCATATACCTACCCTATTCTAAGAATTTTTACCCCTTGAATATGGGAACACATGTATGTTTAAGGACTCTCTTTTTAGGGAGGTATTAGTATTAATTACAATGTAAGATGGCTCTATGAAAACTACTTTTCTTAGTCCAAGCTGATGTCTTAACCATTTACTGTACCTATGGCATATGGATAAACTTATTGATGTTTGATTAGGTATTAAGGGTTGGGGTTGGAATAGAAGATTATTTTGAAATACCTCAAGTCAAATGTAAGTAATTGTGATGTTCTCATTGCAATTGTGATTCCTAAAGAGGGAAGAGTGTTGCTTCAATCAATAATTTTGCAAGGCTTCGTTTGATAAATATTTTTTTGAAATAATATAGGAAAAAATAATTGTCATGTATTTCTAGGCAAAAATTCAAGGCATGACATCCATATGGATGCTAACATTACTAATATTGATATTAGGGAATGCCATTTATGGAGTTAGTATGTTAAAATTAATTAAGTGAAATATTTACTTTCTTTTATATAATATTGTGATCATTGATAAATGTAATATTAGTTGTGGTATTCCTGGTGATGTTAGTTGAGATGCAGACATTGGAATATAATAACATAGATAATAACACAAATATGGGTGGTTTTGCATGCAAAATTTGACTTAAAATTTTGGGCATTACAAATGGTATCATTGTACTAGGTTGCCACACTAGGGCTTCATTTGGGTCCAAGTTACATGTAGAAAACTTACAAGACATTGTGTGGAAGTAGGTTAAATAAGTACAATGTATTTTAAATGAAAGAGAATTTTATGTTATATCAAATTTGGAGAAAGAGTACTCATGGAATCTTTCCTAAATTATGTAACCACTAAAACTAAACTATATTAAGAACTTCATGTTCAAGGTAAATAATCTATATTAAATAGTAATTAGTTGGATGATGGTAATGGAGGAATCTTATGAAAATCATTTTCAAAATGAGAAAATATGGTGGCCCACTAGGCAAAATATTAGCTCAACTAGGAGATGTAACATGCTCTCTCAAAGTCTACTTATAACATTTAAACCTTGTAATCATAGGTAAAAGTTGGTGACTTGGTGACTTGGTGACTTGGTGACTTGGTGTTTTGTTGCTCGGTGCTTGGTTACTGACGAGGTCTCGGTGTTCATGCATGTTGCTCAGTCGCTGAAGTGGCTTGGTTGCTGGAGGACTCGGTCACTGAAGGCAGCTTAGTCTTTGAAGGAGACTTGACATTTTTGGTGCTAGGTAATGCTTGTGGAACTCAGTTGGTATGTTTGCTCGGTAGATTTCCTGGCACTCGCTAGTTTGGATTACCGACGGTTGTTCTTGGAGATTCGGCTTGGTCAACTGGTGCATTTAATCTGGGTCACATTCCTCAAGTTATGGATTGACCATTGGACGTGTGGGGACCTAGATCTGGTGTGTTGCATTCTTCTATGTGCATCTGGAGGCCGACTTGGTGAATTAGATATTTGTGAAGTTATTTGTGAGCCGACTAATGTTTGGCATTTAATATTTGTATCTTTGGGAGTCGATTGGCTTTTGGGATTTAATTGTTTGTAAAGCCGACTTGTGGCTAGAAATTAGTATTTAAGAAGATGTTTGGGTAGTTGTTTAGGAGTAGCAGATGGTAGTGGATCTGTGAAAGCTTGAGTTGTTGAGAAGCAGAGATCTAGGATTAGATTAGATCTAGCAAAGTTAGTAGCTTGCGAGCTTAGGTAGCAGAAGATTGCTTAGTGACCTACGGGTACAAGTTCAGATTCTTCTTGCAGTGCCTACCAGTGTCCTATTGTGTTACAGACCTGAGCTAGCTGGAGTTGGTGAAGTTGTGGAAAAGATCTTGCATGATCTTGCAGATCAGATTTTTATTTGATAGTTTGTGATAGCAAAGCTAGTGGTTGAGACTTGGAGACAAGGAGATTGCTTGGAAGGTTGCGAGTACAAGTATAGATCTGCTTTAGGGTTCCATTGGTTGCTGATTGCATCAGGACTAAACTAGTTGAAGGTGTATTGGATCCTGTGTGATCTTGCTGAATTATTTCTTGCATTGTAATTGCTCGTAACCGGGAAGGCCTTACAGCCTGTCACATTGCATGTAATCAGTTGATTGATGAATAAAATACCAGTTTTATATCAGATCTTGTGTTTAAGTTGTGTAATTCTACTGTGTAATGGTTTGGCTGCAAGGACAGACAATCCTTAATTGGATCCTCCTACCTTGACTACATCAGGTGGTATCAGAGCGAGAGTTTGATCTTGTTGGAGTAGAAGGTTGACCTAGCAAGGTTGATCTTGCGAAGTTGATCTTGTTCGCGAAGAGATTGTGCGCAATCTGAGTTGTAGATCTGTGGTGCTGCACTTGAGAAATCATGGCCTAGTTGTTCATGCAAGGTGGTAGGTTGCGATCTGACTTGCATACAACTTGGAGGTTGTCTCAAGGTGGTCGGTGTTAGGTTTGTTGCAAAGGGTTTTCGAAGATCTTTGGAGGTGTCTCTGAGAGGATTGAACCCTGGTGCAATTGCAGATCTCCGTGATGTGGTGGAGATGAAGATTTTTGAGAGGTTTGCTCGATTGGAAGCGAAATTGTTGAACCGAGTTAAGAACCTTGCAAAGGAAAGTGTTGATGAGCTTTGTAGAGCTTACCAGAGTTGGAGCATGCCGATCTAGAGGAAAGTTTCCTGGCATGTTAGAAGAATGGTCCAAGAGAGAAGACATGCAGAGGTATGCGAGGTTGGTTTTGATGGTCAGTTGGTGGATTCTACCATAAAACCTGCAGAGAAACTTGTGGTTGTTGCTGAGTTACCTGTGCTTACCGACAGTGTTGTTGACCTTGTTGAGGCTGGTGAGAAGATTGGTTTTCATGTTTAGTCGGTTGTGCTTGACATGGAAATTGCAGAGCATCTAGTTGTGCTTGATTAGACTGTTGTTGGTGAAGAGTTACCTATTCATGCTGAATACCGTTGTGATGATGGTGTTGTCAAATTGCTTTTGTTCGGTGTTGTGATGCACATGTTGTTTGTTGGTTGCAGACTTGAGTTGCTAGTTGACAGTGATAAGTCCGGTGATGAGATTTTGAGATGGGATGCAGACTTGATACTCGGTGGTGGGTGGAGAGTTCAGTTTGTTCTGGATGTTGGACATGCTGATTGGTTGAGTTGTAGATTGGTTCTCTTTCCTGTGATGGAGTGGAAACCTTAGTGAAGATGAAGTGGAGTTGGTGGTTTTCAGATGTTCCCTTTGGTGAGAAAGTGTGTGACACACTTTTCTTTGTACCCTGGGAGTCTGATGCAGTGGCATCCTAGCTTATTGCTCGGTGCTTGAAGATTCTGGTAGTTTTGGTAACTGTCTGGTGGAGTTCAGTTACTTGGTTGTTAATCTCGGTAGAAGACTGGAGTTTCTCGGTCTTGGTGGTGATTCTGAGTTGGAAGTTTTGGTGGATCTCGGTGGATGTTGGTCACTTGGTGACTTGGTGTTTTGTTGCTTGGTGCTCGGTTACCGACGGGGTCTTGGTGTTCATGCCTATTGCTTGGTCACTGAAGTGGCTCAGTCACTGGAGGACTTGGTCACTGAAGGCAGCTCGGTCATTGAAGGAGACTTGACATTTCTGGTGCTTGGTAATGCTTGTGGAACTCGGTTGGTATGTTAGCTCGGTAGATTTCCTGGCACTCGCTAGTTTGGATTACCAACGGTTGTTCTTGGAGATTCGACTTGGTCGATTGGTGCATTTAATCTGGGTCGTGTTCCTCAAGTTATGGATTGACCGTTGGATGTGTGGGGACCTAGATCTGGCATGTTGCAATCTTCTATGTGGATCTAGAGGCCGACTTGGTGAATTAGATATTTGTGAAGTTATTTGTGAGCCGACTGATGTTTGGCATTTAATATTTGTATCTTTGGGAGCCGACTGGCTTTTGGGATTTAATTGTTTGTAAAGTTGACTTGTGGCTGGCAATTAGTATTTAAGATGTTTGGGTAGTTGTTTAGGAGTAGCAGATGGTAGTGGATCTGTGAAAGCATGAGTTGTTGAGAAGCAGAGATCTAGGATTAGATTAGATCTAGCAGAGTTAGTAGCTTGCAAGCTTAGGTAGCAGAAGATTGCTTCGTGACCTGCAGGTACAAGTTTAGATTCTTCTTGCAATGCCTACCAGTGTCTTGTTGTGTTACAGACCTGGGCTAGTTGGAGTTGGTGAAGTTGTGGAAAAGATCTTGCATGATCTTGTAGATCAGATTGTTATCTGATAGTTTGTGATAGCAGAGCTAGTGGTTGAGACTTGGAGATAATGAGATTGCTTGGAAGGTTGCGAGTACAAGTATGGATCTGCTTTAGGGTTCCATCGGTTGCTGATTGCATCAAGGAATGAACTAGCTGAAGGTGTACTGGATCCTGTGTGATCTTGCAAAACTGTTTCTTGCATTGTATTTGGCCGTAACTGGGAAGGCCTTACAATCCGACACATTGCATGTAATCAGTTGATTCATGAATAAAATACCAGTTTTATATCAGATCTTGTGTTTAAGTTGTGTAATTCTATTGTGTAATGGTTTGGTTGCAAGGTCAGACAGTCCTTAATTGGATCCTCCTACCTTGACTGCATCAAGATGTCCCCCTTTTTCCCTTATACTTCTTGTACCCCTATTTTCTATATGTTTTTGCTTCTATTTTCTCTTTCCCCGAGACCTTGGGCACATAATCTCTTTCACCTTAGGAAAGATATTTTTAGGCTAGGCTCGAGCCCAACAAGGGGGGGGGATCAACTTTCAGGGACAACATCTTGGAAGTAGAAGAAATAGAGAAGATACCATAAGGATTGTCCTTCCAAATAAGCTCATCCAACCAATCCTCCAAGAGAACCATAGCTCTGAAGGCATCCTGAATAAGAGAGAACACCTGATCAATTTCTTTCAAGTTAACCCACTCTCCATTAAGCCAATAATCTGCCATCAGACTACCAAAAGTATCCTAGTAGACTTGCATAAAAGGGGATAGAGAAGGAAGTTGGTTTAAAGAGGAGCCTCACTAGACTCCCTAAGTTAAACGGTAACTTTAAAATGATTATGGCTAGACTTGCTTATCCTCCTTAGGAAATTATTAAATAAGTTCAATTCAATTGGATTGCAAAAATATGAGTTATTGGAAGGGTTAACCAAAGACGTTGACACCATGGATGGTACTCATCTATCTCTAACTCACTGATGAAACCATAGAATCTGCTTCATATTGCACCAAAATTAGCATTAAAATTCATGATTGATGTGTGTGCATGCACATACACATGTCCATATAAAAAACTTAAGAACTCCACCCCTAGTCCAAATTACATTGGGGCTAGGGTCATGCAAGATAATTGTAAAGGGATTTTTTTAGGGGATATGATAAGTGAGTCTAGATGTATGAATGTTGTCCATATTTTTAGCTCTCTAGTCTGGAGTTAACATTAGAGTGATGGTGACCATGTTCACAAATGGACTATATCACTCGATGTAGGAGAGGATGACACAAACTTTGAAGTTTGTTTAGTTCACATCAGGTTCACCAAAATGTAGAAAAGGGGATTTTCCATCCTTGAGATTGTTGGAATTCTAAGGGGTGAATGACCCAATAGTACCTCACTTTACTAGCATTTTGTTGGGCTAGGAAGATTAATTAAATTAGAAGAACTACTAACTAGCTAGATACATAAATTGAAATATGAATATAACTTAACAATATGAAATGATAGAAATGTTTAGACTATAAAAATTAAAAGAGAAAGTAACCAAGATTGATTGATAGGCTCTATCTGCTCTCTTTCAAGGATGCACGCATGAGTCAAGCCTACAATGGTAATTTAGGATGTCAGTGTGACACACACACACATCCAATATGAATAGGGGACAATAGTTGTACCAGAAAGGTACAAGACAACTTAACAACTAAATAGAGTAACAACTAAACTAAAAACAATGATAGGAAATACAAAATAATTGAAGTATGACGCTTTAATGGAAAGTAAAGAGTAAGGGAGATTACAACCATCCAATGATGAAGACTCCCAGTGTGCTACTCCATTCTCCTCCATTCTGCATCAAATGGTCTTAAAAGTGGACTAGGAAAGAAATATTGGATTTTCTATTTTAAGTAGTGAATAAGAGCATCTTGGAAGAAGAGTATGTCTTCCAAATAGACTTTTTAGTTTACAAGTTGATTAGTTAAAAGGTGGGAGTTACACTTACTTGCATGACCATGACTTGAAAGGCCATAGTTTCTAGGAAACCATAAATGGTTATTTGGATGATACATTTCTTATATAGGCCTTCAAATATATATTTTATGTTAGATATGCTATTAGGTATTTTAAGTTTGGAGTGTTGGTGTGGTTATTGACATGTTGTTTAAGTGTTGAAATCAGTCCTAAATTATTTGTGGATCTTCTCATTGTATTGTAGCACTATTTCTAAATTAATATGGCGAGTTCTATGTTTAAGACTAAATTTCTTACTTGTAAGTGTTTTCCTAGGATATATGTTTTGACATTTCTTCTTCTTACTACTATTTTTATTAGTAGATTGACTATTTTTTACTTATGATTTATATCAATACATAAGACTAGATTGAAGAAATGTTTATTTCTTTAAAGAAAAATGTTAATCCATATGTTTAATATATCTTGTATTTCTTTTCTCATGTAGGATGCTTTAGACACATTAGAAAGGGAGGAGAATATATATATATATATATATATGTATATATATATATATATATATATATATGTATATATATATATATATATATATATATATATATATATATATGTATATATATGTATATATATGTATATATATGTATATATGTATATTATGTATATATGTATATATATGTATATATGTATATATATGTATATATGTATATATATATAGATATGTATGTATCTATATATACATATATGTATATATATATGTATATATG
>BSBK01003620.1:2500-30000 GCA_027943335.1 Chamaecyparis obtusa
GTAAAGTTAGGTAGTGGCTAATGAGGAAATACGATTGAAAGCAATGACTAACGTGCATGTAGGTAACGAGTATGATAAAGACTGGGTTGTGAACTATTGAGGGATAACGCTGAGAGTGAAGAAGAATGTCGAGAGTAAAGGATAATGCAGAGCTAGACAAAAAGAGAAATAACAAACATGAACTAACAGAAAATAATGAGAGCTTAGTATTGTAATGAAACTTCAAAAAACAAAAAAATGCTCACTACTTGCCAAAAGTTGGTCCAAATGCAACACTCAAAAAGATTGTAGGGTTGGGTGGGAAAGTCAACAAATACAGTTCTTTAAAAAAATACAGTTTTTAAATAAAATGTTCGTAAAAAAATAGAGATTTTAAATAAAAAGATACTAAAAAATACAAAAATGTTATTACAAAGATATATAGATAAAGAGTTAATAGAGATTTAAATAAAAGAGGGCAACAAAATAACATTTTTTATTATATAAAATAGGTTTTGATGGGTACCTGAAACCCGGAACAAGTTAAGATATAACAAAAGAATGTTGCAACTATTGCATCAGATGCAAATGAATAGATAAGAATGTAAACCTGTAAATAAATTTGTGAGTACAAAATCTCTAACTTTGCGTTTACACAACTAAGGTTAGACTTAAAAAAATGATAGAAAACCAAAATAACTCTCTGACAAAAAGCCTTCCAAAGAGGATTACTAACTCAAAAAATGGATATTAAATAAAACCTACAAACACAATGAGTTAAAGACAAAGATTTCATCCTCTCTTCTCAAAACATGTCTCCAAAACAAGGTGTGCTCCAAAGAATGGCAACCTTCATCAAATTTTACTCAAACAAGGAATAATAACCTACTTTGATACCATGAAAGGAAAAATAAAGAGAAAAGAAATGAACAAGAATCCAAGAGAGTTTGTTAATGAAAAACATGTTACCATGAAAAATGCAAATACTTGATCAATCACCCAAAGAGCCAAGAAAAATACACAAGAACTTTTGTAAGGGTAAAAGAAAAGAAAAAACCCTTGTGAATTATGAATGAGGCAAAGCCTAGAGAGAGAGAGAGAGAGAGAGAGAGAGGCTCTTTACAATAACATCAATGTGTGTAGAAATGAAAGAGGAGTGTCCCTTAAATAGAGATGAGGAGAGGAGTTACAAAGTAACTCACAAATCTATGAATGCCACAATTCATATAAGTGTGTGCAAAGTACCAAAATCCTCTTGAGGATAAAGTATTTTCCTTAATAAAATAATTGCAAAGAAATGACATGTCCTCACACTTGTACTAGAGGAAAAAATACATGTAGTAATTCCTTGGAAAATCCCTTTGTTTAATACAATCAGGGAAAGATTAATCTTCTAACAGATTGAATTACCTTTTGATGAACAAATGAATAATTTTCTACAAAATCAATGACTGATAGAATAGTTCCAAGTGGGAAATTGTCTCTTAATGTTTGGAATAGTTGTGCTTGCCACTTAGCAAAAAATTGATGATGTATGTAGGGTTGAATCAAGTTTCAAAAAAAATCCATAAACATTCCAATAGGTATCTCCTCTTCAACATATTCTAATCTTTTGGATTCTTTCCCAAATTTTATTTCACCATTTACATACTTGTAACACTTGCAATTTACCATCTTTTTCACATCATTATCTTCATTTCTAAAAGGGAAACTATCCAAATCACCACATGTTTCACAAATTCCTTTTATGCAATTTATTTGACTAGTTACATCATCTCTTTTGTCACATAAAATGAATTATATGAACTTACTTTGTCTAATAGGAGGAGCATTTTGAAAACCATAAGTGTCTTCTAAAATCTTTTGAAAAATCTAATAGTGAAGATCAAATTCAATATGATAATGATAATAACAAGTTTTAAACACTTTGTGTAATGGCGTAAAATTTACACCCCATTGTAGAAGCCATTTTTTAATTTTTTCCACCTTAGCACAAGGCACAAACTCTAGTCACATTGTCATCCTCATCACCCTACCAACTTATCATCTAGCTAAATTCCATGCAATTAAGCCTTGGTAGCCTTTAGACATGTGTGCACCGTGAAGATGTTTACTTGACATGCTAGCATCTATGAATTTGTAGATGTACAGAAGATTGTTTGAGTATTACAAACATACCACCCTAAAGATGTAAAACCCATAATGATGACTTTTCCTGTGTAGATTCCATTCAAGTTATTTAAAAACCCTTCCCTTGCATGCATTTTTTCTTCTTGCACATTCATTCAATCTTCTAGGCTATCAATCTAAGCTTATTGCATCTTCCTAGGTATTCTTCACAAGCTTCATACCACTGTTTTGTACCTATACACCCATTTTTTATTGTAGGTTTCACCATCATTGAGAAGCTTCAAACTTCCATACTTGACTTCACATTACACAGTTGAGCTCTTTCTCTCCATTAGGGAGTTCTTACCATATCCTTTTTGTTCTTGAGAATGTTATCTCTATCTTAGCATCTCTATTTAGCTTCATTAATATTATTATTTCATTCTATCTATCTATAATTTCTATTATCATGTCTAAAAAGGCTATCTGTGGAGGTGGAAACAACAAAGCAGGGGTTTGACTCAGGCAAACCTCTTAAGCGACCACAACCATTTTTCCTCTTTGCTTGTGTGCAAGTTTTCTGCATTGCAAGTTCATGGGTTTTAAAGCTTTAATTGGAACGTATTATTAGTCATCAAATTAGGTCTCATTATCTCTATCCTTTTCTTTCATATCATTTACTCATAAAACAATCATAATATAGTTAACCTTTCATCTTGTTGAATCATTTTCACTAGATAGTTTTAATATGTTCAATTTATTATCTTTCCTTTTGCTTCAAGTATTTAGAATAGATTTATTTCATCTATTTACATTATATTTAGTCACCTTTTTTATTCTTTCATAGATTAGTTATCTATTTCACATCTTTCATTTCATTTTTGTTGAGTCTATATTTTGTCCATACAAGACACCAGTGTAGCATATTGGTGTCTAACTATTACACCATTGTATCTAGGATATGTTGTTGTATGTGGAAGTGAGCTTGAGACTTTGTTCTTTTAGTTAATTCTTTTATTTTTAATCATCATAATATTTAAGTATATTCATCTTCTTAAGTTATTTGCATTTAGTCAACTTAGTCACACTTAAACACTTACACATAATCATTTAATCAACACTCAATCAAACCCAACCATACCAAGAAGTCTCCTACATCTAGTCTTTGGTCTCCTTAGCACTCCCAGCTAGCAAAGTGAGGTGGTTTGAAGTGAATTATGTATCCCTTGAATCCTTAACTGGTTTCTGGATTGGTGCATTATTTTCTTCCCCATACTTTGTTTTTCCTCACATAATATGGCTTCAATCTTTTAAACAATGTTTGTCCAATCTTTATATTGGGATTTGAACTAAAAAATGACACATACATTTCATGTTTCATTGTGTCCAACCAATGTTTTGTATGTAATTTGCTTTCATTAGGTATAATCCTATGTCTATTAACATCTCTATTACTTGATGAAGGAAGGGTATTATCATTATAAAATGATGTGATAAAATTCCTAATTCTATCCTCAATCCTATCAGAACAAGGACCTCTACACATAATTACCCAATTTCCATAAGGTACTATCATCCAAAATCATTCTCCTTTTAATATATCATGATATTGTTTTCCTACTAAAACCAATCTCATATGAAACTAAAGGGATTTGTCTTTTTTGAGACATATTGTTACCTGCAAGGGATGTCGATATCACTCTTCTTGTAATGGTCTTATCTTTATATCAAGATAGATTCCCTAAAGATCCCAAACCCTTAACATTTCAATAATATCTTTTTGCATGATAGAAAAAAAATTATATTTCAATGATGTGACTATACCCAACAATTTTAATGGCTTTTACAACTTATTTTGTAAAAGTTAAAATTGAAAGAAATTGGGCTTGTTCAAGTATTTCAAGATTATAAAATTTATCCATTATTTCCTTTTCCATCCTATTCATTGACCTCCTCTTAGTCTAACAAGTTTTTTCAACAAGTGATCTCAATTCACCCACATCTATTTCAAGTAAATGATCTAGCTTTCTATAATTAATTTTTCTTTTTATAGTTTGAGCTAGATGTATATGTTCATCCATACTAGTAGGAGGAAGTAATACCGACCCTCCTCCAACATCCATTGCTTGAGATTTCGTAGGACCTTCTCCAACATCTATTACTTGAACTTGGGTTGAGCCTTCTCCAACATCCATTTCTTCAACTTTGGTTGACCCTCTTGCCTAAGCTTCTCCTTCATCTTGTACTTGTTGATTACAAGCTACAAAAAAACAAATTAGAACAATTTAGAGAAAACTAAAAATAGAGACATATAAAGAGACTAAAAAGATAATAGAGAGACCTAAATAGAGTAAAAATACTATAAAGAGACCTAAATAGATTTAAAAGACTATTAAATATAGTAAATGGACCTAAATAGAGAGTGAGAGAGAGAGAGAGAGAGAGATTTCATCATAAGGGGAGGGGGTATTATGAAAATTACATTACAAGTGCATAAATTTTGAAAGAAGATAAAATACACAAAATAATATTTACATGGAAAAAACATGTTGAAATTATACCAAGAAAAAAACCACGGGAAAATATCTTTCAATTTTATTGCTTAGGAATTTTAATAGTTACAAAAATGTTCAAATCGTATCTCTAAACATGACTTTTGTAATGCCCCACCAGGGAACCCAAGAGAGATTAACCTACACATGCCACTAAGTTTACAGAATAATTTTTTTCTTAAGAATTTACAAACAATAATGAATAACAAAGTCGAAGCAATATAACATAAAGACAATACTTACACATAAATGAAACTCATTTATAGATTACAAATCCCAAGGGTTCCTTGACATAGAATTACATAAATATAAATTAATCTATTAAGTATAATAACCATTCAAATAAAGTACATCATCTCATAAAATAATACCCAAATACAACTGAATCATAAGGTATACATGATAACCCACATCCACTACATAGTTCGCAAGATATGTAAATATAATCTAAGTACAAAGTAAAATATAATAAAAGAAACATAAGATTAAGTCTCCAGTGATAAATAATAAGATACAACTATAACAAGGATCATCCAACACTGGTACAATAACATTGGAATCTTGAATGGTAAAAGAATCACTACCACCCGACCACGTGGAACCCAAGGTCCACTCCCACCATGTTGAGGAGATACCAACAAATCTCACACAGATAACAAACACCAAAATCCAATCACAATACAACACCTAAGCAAAGGATCATGAAGGCTCTCTATCTCAAGAGGTACAAATCAAAATGCAAACGTAAACATACTAATCCCAAAGGTAACCAACACATGTAGGAAACCTAAGATGCATAAAGGAAAGTGTCATCACATGATGTTAGAATGATTTTAGAATAACTAAGAGGTGGGATGAATCAGTTATCCTTAGTTCCAAATGTACCAATTGAACCTTTAAACACTTCAAATAACTTAGATCTAATCAACAATTCACTCAGTCTCTATAGCATATAACCAATAACATAAACTTGCAGTCCACTGTCCAAAAGTAATCAACTTGAAAAATATAAAACACTTATCAATAAACCACATCAAATAAAATTCACATAAGTATGACACCAGGATTTAACGTGGAAACCCAATTTGGGAAAAACCACCAGTAACATGCTACCAATTATTCACTTTTCTAAAGTGAGCTCTATGAGGAGCCAACCCTGTTAAAGGTTACAATACACATTGTTAGGTGTGATCTTGTTAAAGGATTTAATCACCCTATTAGGAGTGGCCTTGTTAGAGGAATTAAGAACATCCCATTAGAATTTCACCTTGATTAAAGGATTTACAAATGACTACTAGGTCAACCTTGATTAAAATATTTCAACTGATACAATGGTTAGAACGTAACAACAAGTTTTGATCTGATACATACAACTCACTTTGCAAATACAGATCCATGTAGCTCATATGTTGATCCTCTGACTAACCTTCATTATCATCTCCATCTCTAATCTTCTTGGAAACCCTTCAAGAAATCACCTCTTCACAACTCTTCTCAGATCTTCTCAACTCTTCTCATCCTTCTGCTCAGGTTCACCAATCAACAGAATTAACCTCTTGCATAACCTACAATTAGGTTATCCTTATACCTCCTTAATTAGGTAGCTTGATCTTTTTCCACTTAAGAGTCACCGTAGATCTTAGTTTATGGTCTAATTCATTGAATCCTTCCAATATTTCATTCTCTTTATTACCTTCTAGATACTTCTCAAAAATTCTCCTTGAATCCATGCATAGGAATGTGCAAACATAGTTTACCCTACATTAAATGCTCTAGGTCATTCATCCTTATCTTCAACATGCTTTACATATTCCAAGAATTCAACTATGTTGGCTGGGAATCTTAATCCCTTCACAAACTGTAAAATGTTAACACTCGATCATCACTGTGTTCTTCTACTCAGTCTTCACTGGATAACTCAATCATCACTTACCTATTCTTCTTGGCACTCATTGTCTTTTCTCGGTTCAATTTTTGATACTCGATTATTACTAATTCTCATTCAATACTATATTTTCTCAGCTTATACTGATGTTCAGTCAACACTAGCATCACTCAGCTTATACTTTAAGTTCCTTAATCTTCTATTTTTCTTGGTCAAACCTATGCTTTTAGTCTTTCTTTCCTCATCTCTTTTATGCTTCAAATCAACTATCTTCTTCACTTAGTATTATAGATAAACAACACATTATCTTGCTAATGTTCCAACTAATCAAGTGCATATTATAGTTTCTCATAACTCAGCATTTTCACTAGGTCTTCTTGTTATCTCCTCTTTTCAAATCCTCTTCATCAATCAAATGATATGGCACTCTACTAGATAACAATTATCTCACCAATTAAGGTTTGACATCAATGACAATATAACAATTTTTTCAATGGTAGCATCCAACAATCCCCCTCTTTGGCATTGATGGCAACACCACACACTTAAGTTACCATACAATCCAAAAAAATTATGCATTTGAAGAAACTTTTGTAAAATCTCTCTATGTTCTATCATCAGATCTTCATTAATATCCTTATCTTCATTCTGATTTTGTGGTCCAACAATCTCCTCGATCTTATCTTTCATTTCATTCTAATTCTCATCCAATTAGCTCCCTCTTTGATAGATCTCTCTTTGTTCCTTCAACTATTCATGTGCTTACTTATCATAGAATCTCCTTCTCTTTATATCTAATATCTCCCTCTTTCATTCTTTCATCTACTTATGGTAACTTCTACTGAATCTCTCCCTATTTGACAATAATGCCAAAGAAATTTTCAACTTTCTCATTCATCTCCACCATGTAGATATCTTCATGTCAGCTTTCTAAACTATATGATCCCTTTGTCATCTTGCTTATGACTGATCAACATCTTGTGCTTTAATCTTCACAACTTTAGGCATCTCCTAAAGTGTGACCTCCCCACATCAATCTATTAGATATTCTAAGTAATATATTTGATGCAATACCCCATTTGATTTAGGTAGCCTTAGTTAGGGGAATCACCCCTAATTTACCTCTTAGATACTCATGTTTATCCTTAGGTAAAGCTTTAGTGAATATATCTGCTAACTTCTCCTTTGTATTCATATATTCAAGTCTCACTTCTTTGTCTTGAACTAACTCTCTCAAGTAATGATACTTGATAGCAATATGCTTGGTCTTAGTGTGCATCACAAGGTTATTTGATATATTAATAGTACTTGTGTTATCACAAAAAATAACAACTATCTCAATGATCTCTTCCTTCATACCTTTCAACAATTGCTTGATCTACACTATGTTTGAACAACTAACTGATGTTGCAACATATTCAGCTTCTGATGTAGATTGAGAAATGTAGTTATTTCTCTTGCTTGTCCATGAGACTAACCTATTTCCTAGAAAGAATGCACCACCACTTGTACTCTTTCTATCATCCACATTTCTTGCCCAATCTGCATCAGTATAAACTTTCAATTCAAAGTTATCATTCTTCTTGTAATATAATCCATAATCCTCTATTCCTTTCAGATATCTCAGTATCCTTTTTATTGCCATCATGTGATTTTTCTTAGGATTTGCAGAAAATCTTGCAACAATCGCAACTGCTAGTGCAATATATAGTCTGTTGTGAACAACATATTGTAGTTTTCCAATCATTAACCTATACAAGGTTTGATTCACTTCTATTGTATCATTATTCTTTGATAGTTTGTATCTAATAGCCATAGGTGTACTTACTGGTCTTGAGTCCTCCATGCTAAAGGTTTTCAATATCTCCTTGATATATTTAGATTGAGTAATGTAGATACCTTTCTTCATTTGATAAACTTGCAAACCAACAAAGAATTTGATTTCTCCAAACATAGACATCTCAAATTTCATTTGCATCTCATTTGAAAATGTTTGGCACAATGCATCTTGACCTCCAAATATGATATCATCAATGAATATTTTAGCTAACAATATACCTTTGCCTCTTTTAGTCTTTAAGTACAAATTATTGTTGTCATTTGTTCTTGCAAAACTAATTTTGACCAGATAATTATACAATCTTTCATACCATGCTCTAGGGTCTTGTTTCAATCTATACAATGATCTGTGTAGCTTACATACCATGTTCCTCTTGCTTGGATTAACAAATCCTTCTATTTGTTCAATGTATGCTTCTTCTTCCAATATTTCATTCAGAAATGCAAATTTGGCATCCATCTGATACACTTTGAATCTTTTGTAGGTAGAATATGCAAGTATAGTTCTAACTCCTTCCAATCTAGCAACTAGGGAAAATGTCTCTCTATCGTTAATGCCTTCTTCTTATGCACATCCTTTGCAAACCAATCTAGCCTTGTTTCTTGTGACTTCTCCATGCTCATTCAGCTTATTTTTTAACACCCACTTAGTTCCAATAAAATTCTTATCCTTTGGTATAGGTACTAGTGTACAAGTTTTGTTCTTCTTATTGCTTGAATCCAATCTTCATTATACAAAGCATCTTTCACTAATTTGGGTTCAAATTCACATAATAAGCATGTTTGGTTTTTTAACTTGTTTCTTGTCATGACTCTTGAATCTTTTGCTCCAATGATTTGATCTAGTTTATGATATCTTCTCACATATTTTGCTAATGTAGGCTCTGGTCTCCTTTCTTGTTGTTGTTCTTCAAGTTCATGTTGCAGTTTCATTTGGTATCTCTTCTTCCTCTTCTGATTGCTCAACAGTTACTTTTTTATGCTTGACATCTTGTTGTAACTCGGCAGATTCTTGTTGTTGCTCAGCAACTTTGTTCTATGGTTTAGGTAAATTGTTGGGCTCTCCTTCATTCATGTATACAAATGATATGTAATCTTTAAGTTCTTCCTTGCATTCAACTTTATTCTTTTCTACATATTCATCAACTTTTACATGTGCACTTTCCACAACTTTGTTAGTGTTAGAATTCAAACACTTATAAGCTTTTCTCTTAGTGGAATAAGCTAGGAATATGCCTTCATCACTTTTAGCATCAAGTTTTCCATTCCTATTATCCTTCTGTAGACACTTAAAAATCCTTTAGAAAATAAATTATTTTTATTTTCTGAAAAATCCCTGATGACATCATCATTTATTAATTAATTATTTATTTAATTAATTTATTTATTTTTATGTCATTAAATCCCTTTATCTTAATTAAAAATATTTAATTAAGAAATCCCTCCCAAAAATGTTTAAATCTTATTTAAACATTAATCCCCTATTTATTAATTATTTTAATTAATAAATTGACCAAAAATCCCCCAAAAAATAATTAATTTATTTTTTGACCAAAAGTTAGCCTTTTTTCCTAAAACCACTAACCTCTTCCAAAATCTTCTAATCCCTTCTTAATTTCGATTAAAAGGCTAATCCCACCTTTGCTAACCCTAATCTCAACTCAAAATATTTAATTAAGATTAAATATTTAATTTTCATATTTATTGAAAATATTTCAATAAATATTCCCAAAACTTAAGCTTTTGGAATTGATAAACTTTTATTCCATAAAACCAAGGAGAATTCTAGACTCTTCTAGAATCTTCTCAACCCAACCTCTTCACCCATCCTAATCCTAAAATCCCCTAATCCTAATCCTAATCCTCCCCCTAACCTTGTCACATTCCCTAAACAAGGTTAGCCAACTCCTAAGCTTGACCCAAAGTCAACAAACTTCTAGAGGCTTCTCTTACATGCATTAAGTGCATTTAAAGCCTCCTTATCCCTCTTACATGCATTTATGATGCATTTAAGAAGCCCCTCACCCCTTTCTTACACCCTTTGACCTTAGGCACATTTCCCAAATTGTGCACATTCCTCCCATCTTTCAACCCAATGCCCTTGTGACACTTGTCACAAGGAGGTGGCCTTGAACTAGCACAATCCATGTGCTCCCCTTTGAATGAATCTTGGCCTCTCTTAAGGATTTTGATCCTAGCCACTCATTCATCCTCCCAAAAGTCTATAAATAGTCCTCATTTCCAAGAGCAAAATATCCATTCACCTTTCATTTTATGCATTGTTATCATGTCCATTTAGCTCTAGACTTAGCATAAGCAATACTAATTGTTAGTTTCTTTTTATCATCTTCAAGCTTTCTTAAAGAACATCATAGCTTAGCAATAATGGATTAACATAGTTTCTTTTATTGTTTTGCATAGCATATAGCATCATATCACACCTATATTTGGTCTAAAATCAATCTTAGTATGCATTAGAATATGCTCCAAGTGCTTAGAGAGCACACCCACATCCCTCTAATTGAAGCGAATCAAACATTTGCTCTATAGCACTTGTTTTTTTTAGCAACAATCTTGAGGTAGCTTTGGTTTTGTTTTCATGTCTTATGCTATTTTTTTAGTTCATGAATATGTTAGATTAGTCTAATGTTTGAATGTTTCAGCCTTTCAAGACAGGTAACAGGTTCAAAATCATAGTCTACATTCTGGCACGCCCGATGGGACTCTCTTCACGGGTTCTTTGCAAACATTCTGATGGGTTTTAGACCATTTTCAGATTTTTCAAGCTTATAGGTGGACGGAGCACTTCGATCCCTTCTTCTTCTTCTTCTTGTCTATATTCTTCTTCCTCTTCTTGTCTATATTCTTCTTCTATTCTGTCTCCTTCTTCTTCTTCTTCTAGCAAGGAGGTCATGGCCATTTTTTTTTCAAAAATAATAATAAAATCCATAAGGAAGCAAAATCAGACACACCTTATTTTAGTGCTTAAAATGAACCCCGAAATCATTCTTGAATGCATTAAGGACTAAAATTTGCAAAATTTGTTCTAACAAACAAAACAAAAAAATTAATCAAGGCATTTGCATCCTTGCAACATCAAGGATTTTTAACAATGCATTCATGCAAAGTAGGAATGATCATATCTTTTTGGGCATAAAAAGAACATCAAATCTGCATTCAAACGAGTCAAAACAAAATCTTGAATGAAGCTAAAAGGAAGAACTTAGGTCCTAAAGCATCACTTTCCATTTGAAAAGAAAACACAATCTTGAATGCCTTAAAGATCAAAACAAAGCTTTTTTAAAAAGTTCTTAATCAACACGCACACTCAATCTTGAATGCCCAAGTCAAAAAACTTGCAAACGCTCGATTTACTTTTTGGAGAAAGAAAAAGTCAAAATCTTAAACACTTGTGTCTTCAATTTCAAAGGTTCAAACACACTTAATCAAATTTGGAAAAATGAACAACTGCTTGATGTGCATTTAGGAGTTTTACTTTTTGCAAAATCCTGTTAAACTTAAGCAACGTAGAACACTTGGACTCGAACAAGTCCACTTCTTCTACTTTTAGCGAGGCCTGTCCAGGGAGAAGCGCTTCCTCTTTGGAGAATGACCTCAAACCGGTAGCCCCTCCGACTGGTATACAAATAAGTGAATACCAAAAGAATCACTTACATCTCCTAATCGCCGGGCGTTCATGCCAAACACGTGTCTGGGGATGGTAAACATTCCTCTCCCCCAGCATAATTGGCAAGGCTCTTAAGTGAGTCACGGATGATCAGCATAATCGGGTATGGAGACACCACGGAACTATTAAAAACCTGATAAAATAGAGGCTACCCTATCTACACCCGAAAGTATCAAAATCCTTGTGCAAGGACCGATTCCAAGGGGTTTACCGGGTCGCCTCAAGATTACTCACCATTTGTATTCCCTTTTGGGGGATACCAAGCTGTGGGCAAGCGATTTTGATACTCACCTTCCTTAGGTAGATCTGTTTGAAGTGCTTGACAGTCAAAGACCCCGTGAAAACACTTGTTGAAACATACACTTTCAAAGCTTTGTCAGAGTCAGTTGCCTTTGTTTGTATCCCGCAGGGTTGCTTTGTCCCTTGCGGAGATTGCTTTGACTTTAACTTTTGCCATTGGAAACCTTTGCCTCAAAAAAATCAGAAACCTCTTTTCCAAGTGATGCCCAGCAAGAACAAACATCCTAAAGCAAAGTTGCCCAAATCCCAAGCCTATCAAGAGCAAAAAGTTATCAAGAAGAACACCAAGAGCTATCAAGCCATTATCCAAGCAAACCAAGCAGAAGAGAAGTCCCAAACCAGACTTGAGAACATTGCCCATAACACCCGCATCAAACAGTTCACCTTCCGTTTCCGAGTTAACCATCACTTTGTCAACCTTGAGCCAGAAGATTAGCCAATCCTTGTTCATGTCTTGTTCCATCTTCAGATCCTGAAATCTTGTCTCAACAGCCTTGCATCTTAGTCTCATCCTAGTTTCATCCTTTGCATCAGCATCAAAACCTTAGTTGCATTTCAAAACATCATAAAGTTGCATATGCATTCATCTTCCTACCAGCATTCTAGAATCAATCCTTGTCATTTGCATTGTCCCTTTAGATAGAGCATTGTCCCTTCACCCCTCAATACCCATTTCACCAGCATCCCCCCATCAGCTTTCCATATCTTTCCAGTAGATCCACCATCCTTTGTTCCAAATCCAGAGATCCACCAACACTTAGTGTTCTACCTTTTGAGTTGTTCCTATCCTATATCCAAGATCAGAGACCATCATCCTCTTTTTGACACAACGTGTTGTCATAAAGAAATCAAACCTTGTCTTTGCATAGCCATCATCTCGAGCAAGAGATTGGAGTGTATTGATAAGAATCTTGTTGACCGAAGATCATCAGTCTATCTTAGGTTGACCCCATTATATCTCTGATCCTCCATTTGGGAAAGATAGCAGCTCATTTGTTGACCACTTAGTAATCTTTCACCAGCTCTCCACCAGTAACCTATCTTTCCTCCACCTAATCTTGACCCAAATCAGAGCATCCCACCAATCCTCCATCATCACCAAGCTTTTTTACCAATTTGCCACCATCTCCCACCAATCTTCCACCATCCTTGATCCAAATCCGAGCAGTTCATCCATCCTTGCATTGCATTCTAGAAAGTCATCATCTTTAGAAGTTCATCAACTTTGCATCCATCAACATCTTTTAGCCAAACATCTTGCATCCATTTAGCACTTGCATCTCCATGCCTGTTGAGACCAGATCTCAGAAAAGAAGAAGCATGAATCCTTATCCACCAACAACCTCATCCGATCCCAAACTTTTCACCAACGCCATGATGACCTATAATCCCCACATCCAAGCCAGTAACCCATGTGAAGATCCAAACATCCCTTCATCCCCCTTGGCAAACCAAGCATTTGTAAATCCTCCAGAAAGCCCATCAGCAACCAATGCCCTTGTAGCACAATATCAGCAAAGCACGTTTGTTCACTACCTACCAGAAAATACCTCCATCCCACCATCTCTCTATCCACGCATCCCCATCAAAACTATCCAAGTTCCAACACAAGCGTATTCTCCGTTTGTCCAATCATTTCCCGATCCTATCATGCAAACACCCCAAGAGCTTTCCACCACTCCCCTTTTCTTGCAAGGAAGCCTCGCCAGTCCCGCAACACAAGCTGCAGCACCATCCGCTCCATCTCATACCCCTTTTGCTTCATCATCTGCTATGGCTGCCCAAGCCCAAATCCAAACCCAAAGTCAGCTTCCACCTCTCACACAAGCTTTTACACCACCACCATTCACAAGTCAAGTAATGCCTTTCACCATCAAAGGAGCACCGTCACCCTTCACCCCCCAAGCACCCGTACCTTCTTCTTTGGGGTTAGCGCAATCGCTCCCCATTCCAACCTCATCTTTCTCTTGGGTGTTTCCTTCATTTTCCTCCTCACAAGCATCCGCTCAACCACAACCTCAACAAGCTCCTCTCTCTCAACCATCATTCGTGTCCCAAGCTCCTGTTGCTCCTACCATTCCATCATCCACTGCAGTGCACCCTAACACAAGCTCTCAATGGGGCCTTACGCAAGAAGAAATGAAGGCATGGGGGATCCCATCTCAATCCCCTACATCTATGGTTGCAAGTCAACAAACCGCCTTCACCCAAGCAGCACAGCAGCAACTACCCCAAGCACCCCCGGCTTCAAGCTATTCATCCCAAATCCCAAATACCTTCCAGCAAGTTCCACCACCTCAACAGCCAACTTTCCCCAGCTATCTTACCCCATCACCCTTTGCTTCTAGCTTTCCCGCATCTGTTCCACCTCTAAGTAACGCAGGCATGCACCCAGCTTATATCAGCCAAACCCAAAGCCAACCTCAGCAACTACCACCATCATACCCGCAAGCAGCATCGTTCCAACAGCCTCCCCCACAGCAACCACATGTCCCCTTTCAGCAAACACCCATCATTCCTCAACAACAGCAAGTCTCTTGCTATCAACCTCAGCAACAAATCCCTATCATCCCCCAGCAACAACAAGTTCCCACCCATCAGTTACAACAGGAAGTTCCAAATGTCCAATATCAGCAAGTAGTCCCACAACAACCGCCAGTTCAACAACAGCAAGTAGCCCAACAACATCAAGCGGTTCCATATCATTTACCACAATATCCCCCTATGCCACACCAGCAATATCCCCAACAACCATTGCCCCAAAATCAGTTCCAACCCATTTATCCACAGCAAGCACCATATCCAGTTCCACAGCTTCCATCACAAGCAGAAGTTCCAGTTCCCTCGCCACTCAATGCTGAGTGGGAAGCAATGAAAAATGCTCTAAAAGAGCTACAAAGTGGAACAAAGAATAAAACATACAAGTTCGAAGAGGTGTGCTCATATCCCTTCGATCGATCCATAGCAACTATCCCTTTCCCCAAGCATTTTGAGATGCCTAAGTTCGACAAGTATCGAGGGAAAGGAGATCCAGTAAACCATATCAAAGAGTTCTACATGGCGTGCCAAGAAGTGGCTTACAGTGATAACTATCTCCTGCGCCTGTTTCCCAAAAGCTTGGGAGGAACTGTTGTTGAGTGGTTTTACAAAATACCACATGGGACAATAAAAACCTTTGCTGAACTCTCTAAGAAGTTCATCACACACTATGCCCATAATGTGGAGAATGAGTTGTCCTTGCTAGACCTATGCAACTCAAAGCAGAAAGATGGAGAAAGCCTCGCAGAATACTTGCAAAGATGGCAGAATCTTACAACTAGGTTATCATATCAGCCGCCAGAGAAGCATCTAACAAAGATCTTCATTGATAACCTGCATCCAAAGCTATCCCATCACATGCGAATGAACTGTCTCCAGACATACCAAGACATCAAGAGCAAGGGCATAGGCATCGAGAAAGCTCTCCTAGATGAAGGCACTATTCATCACTTCAAGGATGATTCCAAGAATAAACCCAACAATGATAAATCCCGTTACTGGAATCGTAACAAGAATGTTGTTACAGATGGAGCCACTGACACTAAAAATGTACAATTCGTTGTGGCTAGTCCTACACCAGCTCAAACATACCAACCGCCACAAGCGCCCATCTATCAGCAACCACCAGCTCCCGCATATCAAGCACCTATTTACCAGCAGCCTCCTCAAACTCATCAACCATCTGTGCAACAGTATCAGCAGCAATACCAACAGCAGCAGCCAGCACGTCAAGGCAATCCTGTTAATGCAGTTAACGTTGCCCCAAGGCAGAACAAGCCCAACAATCAAAACAATCCAAAGAGGACTTTCACACCTTTGGGTGAGCCTCTGGATCAGATCTTTTATCGGCTAGCCAAGGCAAATATGATCACATATCCGCCCATCCCACAGAAGGATGACAACACACCAAAGTCTGATTGGTATAAAGAACATGAATACTGTGATTACCATCGTGTGAAGGGGCACACAACATTGAAGTGTATGCGGCTTAAGAACTACATCCAGGATCTCATTGATTGCAAGGAGATCCAGGTCGATGCACCAGCTCAAGCTTCACCTAACGCCGGTTTGCAAATATATCAAAATATGTTCCCTCAACACGATACCGGGAAGAATCAAGCTAACGCCAATCAGCCCCAAAATCGTGGCAAAGGCAAGCAAGAAGATCACACAACGGCCTACATCAACTATGACAAGTATGTCGGATGCATAACTCAAGTTGAGCCCATCCAAGATGAGCCCACCATCAATACCATCCACGTCAAAGGGCCGGATCGACAATGTGCTGCAACTACCCGTAGTGGTAGGATAACTGTTGCCGGTGCTCCTCCAAGGTCAGCTGCTCCTCCAAGGCCAACATCTACTGCATCCATAGCACAGTCTAACACTAGGTTAGCATCAAATGCACGCGCAACACAGCATAATGCACCAAGTGCACAATACAATATCATAGAGCATCTTGGGAACATGCCAGCCCAAATATCTATCTTGGATTTGCTCCGCACATCACCCATCCATCAGGAGATCCTGGACAAAGCTCTAAAAGAAGGCCATGTCCCCACGAATATTAACACAACTCAGTTTGAAACTCTTGTGGGACACCTATCAGCAGCATGTGCCTTATCCTTCAAAGAATCTGATATACCAGATGTCACTCCTGACCATATTCTTCCTCTCCGCATTGCCGTCATGGTCAGAGATTTCGCCATCAAACGAGTTCTGGTAGATAATGGCTCAGCCCTCAACTTGTGCACATTAAAATTCATCAAGAAGATCGGGTTCACGGAGGCCGACATACAACATGAGATGATCACTATTAAAGCATATGATAACTTGGAGCGTACCTCTGAAGGTACTATGACTTTGCCTATCCAGCTAGGCCCAGCAATGCAAGATACTCTCTGCCACGTTGTTGATCTTGACCTACCGTTCAATATCCTCCTCGGTCATCCATGGATCCATTCCATTAAGGCCGTACCATCTACTTACCATCAGTGCATCAAGTTTCCACATCAAGGCACTGAGGTTACCATCCACGCTGACCCTAACCCCTTCGCATACTGCCTTGCGATGGAAACATCTTTCCCTCATTCTACTCATTGTCCTGGAACCGATATTGGTACTTCTATTGCTAGCTCATCCCGATCCCATCGCGATCCAGAGACCATCCTCTCTTCCACCTTATCATCCATCAAGATCAACAACCAGGGTTGTGGCGAATACAGCCTCAGTGATGCATTTGCTGTAGGAGCTCTTCCACGTGATCCACATACTCAAGGGCACCCAAGTTGTCAAAACAAGCCTGTTGAAGAACATTATAAGCTCAAGCAAATCGGAAACATGACTTTTGAGTCTCATGGTACCATCAACAGCAAAGAAATGGATCCAGATATTAACAAATGGTTATACAAAGATCCCCCATCACGTGACACACAACTTCTTGAGTACTTCAAAGAGAAATATCCAATCCCCTACAAAAATGTCACAGAACACTATAACTATCAAGGTGGTGGTCTAGGACCACAAGAGGATGGAAACTTATTTCCTATCATACCATCCCAGAATCCAGAACAGCAAGGACTTGGCTTTATTACCTCTCGCCTGCTTGAACAAGAGCCCAATACCACAACTGAGGGCACTAACATGACCAACGTGAACTTTTCGAATAGCCAGGATGACCTTGTGGAAATCGAAGACATCCCCGAAGAGAAAGACATCCGATCCTATGATGATATCTTTGCCGATGACACCCTCCTGGGGACTTCTGTTCTCCAACAACTCTCCATTAACCTCATAGATCTTCCCCTCACAAACCCTGACCTCATAGATTGGGACCAACCAAGCATTGCACACATCGATGAGTTCCAAAGCGCACAAGCACTCCTAGAATTCATGGGGGCATCAGGTCCAGCAAGCAATCAAGATCCAACATCAACCTCTGTCTATCAGCTTCACCCAGAAGGATATTTTGGGGAAGAGGCAAGATTTAGTCACAAAAATGATAAAGCAAAAGAACATCATGATTCTTTATGTGAAAACCCTTCTGGGGCACATTCTGACTCCAAAACAGTAAAAATAAAGGGCGTATGTTCTAGTGAAAACTTGGCAATTCAAGCGCTAGAAGATGAAGCCTTGCCTCTTCCCCCTATCCAAGATTATAGACCAGAGCAATCTCCAATCATCATAGAAGAGACCAAGCCAATCAACTTGGGAACAGAAGAATGTCCAAGGATCACCTACATTGCAGTCAACCTAACAGAAGGAGAAGAAATGGCTCTCAGCACCTTGCTCAAGGAATCAGTTATCAACTTTGCATGGTCATACGCCCACATGCCTGGGCTTGATCCAAACCTTGTTGTTCATCATCTATCAGTAGATCCAAACGTTAAGCCAGTGAAGCAGAAGCTAAGGAAAATGCATCCAAAGGTAGCATTACTAGTTAAAGCAGAGCTTGAGAAGCTCCTTCAAGCAAAAATCATCAGAGCAATTGACTACTCAGAATGGATCTCTAACATGGTGCCAGTCACAAAGCCTTCTGGCGACATCAGAATCTGTACTGATTTCAGGGACTTGAACAAGGCATGCCCTAAGGATGATTTCCCATTGCCAAACATAGACATGCTTGTAGACCTCACAGCGGGTCACGAAATGCTATCACTCATGGATGGCTTTTCCGGTTACAACCAGATTCATATAGCAGAAGCAGATCAACATAAAATAGCATTCACAACCCCATGGGGTACCTTCTACTACAATATGATGCCCTTTGGGCTAAAGAATGCAGGAGCAACATATCAGCGAGCAATGATAGCGATCTTCCATGACATGATCCACAAGATCCTTGAAGACTATGTGGATGATATCCTTGCAAAATCCAAAACAAGGGATGAACACCTCAACATCTTAGAGTGTGTGTTTGATCATCTGAATCATTATGGCTTAAAGCTTAATCCAAAGAAATGTGTCTTTGGTGTTACATCTGGAAAGCTCCTAGGTTTCATAGTATCGCGACGAGGCATAGAGATAGACCCCAAGAAGGTCAAAGCAATAACAGAGATGCCTCCACCAAGAACACTCAAACAGCTCAGAAGCCTACAAGGAAAGCTTCAATCAATGTGTCGGTTCATTTCTCAGTTAGCAGACAAGTGCCAACCTTTTATGCATCTCCTATGCAAAGACACAAGCTTCAAATGGGATCCCATATGTCAAAGAAGCTTTGATAAGATCAAGGAGTATCTTGCCAATTCTCCAATCCTAGTACCACCAATTCCAGGACGCCCTCTCATACTCTACATCTCGGCAACCACTACAGCACTGGGGGCACTCTTAGCTCAGCATGATGATGACAACAAGGAGAGAGCCATCTATTACATCAGTCGCACTCTTGTCGGATATGAGCTTAATTATTCACCTATGGAAAAAGCATGCCTTGCAGTGGTCTTTACCACTCAAAAGCTTAGACATTACATGCTCAGTCACACAATCAAGCTCATTTCAAAGGTGGACCCCCTCAAATATCTACTATCAAAGACAACTCTCACAGGTCGTATGGCAAAATGGGTCATGATACTCAGTGAGTTTGACATCCAGTATATTGATCGCAAAGCAATCAAAGGGCAAGTCATTGCCGATCAACTAGCAGAAGCACCACTAGTGGATGCCTATCCACTAATCATGGAATTCCCTAATGAACACTTATGCATGATTGAAGAGCAGCCCATGTGGAAACTATACTTTGATGGCTCCTACACATCACATGGATCAGGGGCAGGAATCCTAATCGTCACACCTCAAGGTGACTACATCCCAAAATCATTCAAATTGGGATTCCCATGTACCAACAACATTGCAGAATATGAGGCACTCATCTTAGGTCTCAGAACAGCCATTCAATGGAATATCATAGAATTACAAGTATTTGGAGATTCACAGCTGATTATCAAACAAGTCCTAGATGAATATCAAACAAAGGATGACAAGTTGCTACCTTACAAAGAGCTGGTGGACAAACTGCAAGAGCATTTCCTACATCTACAGTTCACACAGATCCCAAGACTTCAGAACAAAGTAGCGGACGCAATGGCAACCATTGGATCCTTGTTAGAAATCCCACGCGACGCATCACAATATGAATTCCTAGTCGAGCAGCTACATACGCCAGCTTATGAGAACGCTGATGCAGAAATGGTATGTGTCTTGGTTGGTCCCCAATCCCCATGGTACCACGACATCCATGCATATCTAAAAAATGGTATCATATCTCCCCATCTCACCAATAACCAATGCCAAAACCTTATTCGCAGAGCTTCCCGCTACACTCTTGTAGCCAACACCCTATATCGTCGTGGGTATCACAATGTCCTATCTAGATGTTTAGATTCAAACGAGGCCGTCCTGGCCTTACAAGAAGTTCACGCTGGAATTTGCGGTGCCCACACGAGTGGCATGGTTCTAGCAAAGCAGCTGCTTAGAGTTGGATATTATTGGCCAACAATGGAACATGATGCATGTGATTTTGTCAAGAAATGTCTCCCATGTCAACAGCATGCCAATTTGATACATGCACCAGCACAAGATCTACAGCCTATTGCACCACCATGGCCTTTTTCATGTTGGGGCCTCGACCTCGTTGGCTTGATCACCCCCCTCTCTTCGGATGGACATAAGTATATCATAACAGCCACAGAGTACTTTACCAAATGGGTTGAAGCGATTCCACTCACCCTTACTACTGGCATCCAAATATCCAAGTTCATCCTCTATCATATCATTTGTCGCTTCGGCATACCATCTACCATCTTCACAGACCATGGCACACCTTTTGAAAACCAGCATGTGGATGATCTATGTGCCAGACTCCACATCCATCACCGTTTCTCCAGTCCATATTTCCCTCAAGGAAATGGCCAAGTTGAGGCAACTAACAAAACTATCTTGAAAATCCTCAAGAAGGTTGTCAATGATTCTGGTCGTGACTGGCACCTCCAAATCAATCCCGCCCTTTGGGCCTACCGCACTTCTTATCGCACTCCCACAGGCACCACCCCATACTCCCTTGTATATGGTGCTAAAGCTGTTCTACCGATCGAGGTTGAGCTCCCCTCATTGCGAGTCTCCATGAAGAACTACACCACTGATGAAGATTATCGTGTAGCCCATCTCACACAGCTAGACCTGTTAGATGAAAAGAGACAGCAAGCATATGATCACCTGGTGGCATACCAAAATCGACTCAAAAGGAGTTATAACAAAAAGGTCCATCCTAGACAATTCCAGGTCGGTGACATGGTCCTTAAAGAAAATCAGAAGGTCCTAGCAAATAGAGAAAAGAAAGGCAAGTTTGAGCCTACTTGGTTGGGCCCCTATGTTGTCACCGCATCCTTTGGCTCAGGAGCCTATCAGCTATCAACACCAGAAGGTGAGCCCTTGAATGATCCTATCAACATCATCCATCTGAAGAGGTTCTATGCCTGAACCTGATCCTGCATATATCAAAAAATCCAAAAACATTCAAAAAAGCAAAAAAAGTAAAAAAGAAAAGAGAAAGAGAAAATGATCGTCCAAACGGTGAAAACTTGGCAATTCAAGCGCCTTGGACAAGTATGTTGGTGAAAACCTGGTAAACAGGTGCCAACATAGTAAACTGGGCTATTTATCTATTCAGTTGTCCTTTCAGCTACCGTCCTCTTCCTCCATCCATAACAGATCTCCCAGCAGTTCCATCTCCCCTATCTTCCACGCATTCAGCTCCCATCTTCCTCCAACCCATCTGCAATCCATATTTTTTTCCAAAGCTTTGTACCATATCTTGTACCATATCCTTTTCCCTTTCCTGTATAGCGCATTCCTCTCTGTATTTATCCTTCTTGTCTCCGTCCTAGTGAGAGTCCCGCTGAGTGTGATCTTCCTATCCCCAATCCTGAGCTTCTGTACATATCCCTTGTGCATATCATTCCTCCTTGTTGTACATAACCTTTGTCCATCCTGCAGCAGCATTTGATCAAATATCTTGTCCCATCCCCAGCCTCAGAAAACTTTTAGTCCCACTCAGGCCTTGTGCTTCAGCAACATCAATTGTCGACTTATCCTTGCTCATCCTGATTATTCCTTGAACTTCAGCTTTTGCCAGCGAACAACTACACTTATTCTCTCACCAACCCATGGGTCCTTGAGGATATATCGTTCCTCCTATCTGACCCAATCTTCCATCCTGGTCCTTGAGGATATATCTCCTCCTGTCCGACCAATCTTCCCACCATCAATCACATCAAATCTCTCTCCTTGGCAAAGGATGTCTTTTTGGAGTTTTCATTTTGACCTTGGATTTTGTCCTTTGGGTCTTGTTAATCTTTTACAGCCTCTCATTGTTCTCTACTCAACGTCACCACGATCCTTTATATCATGGTGTGCTGCGAATGAGGATAATCTGGGGCAAGGTCTTTTGATCTTTTGCTTCTGCCTGTGAGTCAGTCGTGTGTTTGTGGTTTCTTCAGCATCATTTCCACCATGCCTCCTTCGGGTTTCATGTGCGATGCTGGGGCAACCCTGCGTGTCTTTTTCACGTCAGTCCTATGCAACACTGGTGACAAGGCCTCGTGATCCCAGTATCCTTGGCAGGTCTCTAGCATTGCTATATTAAACTAGGTTGTGCTCTCCACATTTGCACTTGGAGCTTCCCCATCTCCCCTGCATCCTGCATCATATAGATTAATCTTGCATCCTCATGTAGCTGCATCCTGCATTTTGCATTCCATCTCATCTTGCATTCACTCATCTTTGCTCTTGGAAGCTTGGTTATTTATCTCCCCTTCTTCCTAGGTCCTTCTTTCTCTGTTTCCTTTCGAGAAAATTTCACAATGTTTGCTCCTTGCGTTATTTTCTCGAGGGGGCACAATCCCTTATTCCTCTAAATTCTAGCCTTGGGCATCTTATTTTCTTGTCTTTGACGCCATGCCACTTGCGACATCGCATCAAAGAGGGGCAAAATGTAGACACCTAAAAATCTTTTAGAAAATAAATTATTTTTATTTTCTGAAAAATCCCTGATGACATCATCATTTATTAATTAATTATTTATTTAATTAATTTATTTATTTTTATGTCATTAAATCCCTTTATCTTAATTAAAAATATTTAATTAAGAAATCCCTCCCAAAAATGTTTAAATCTTATTTAAACATTAATCCCTTATTTATTAATTATTTTAATTAATAAATTGACCAAAAATCCCCCAAAAAATAATTAATTTATTTTTTGACCAAAAGTTAGCATTTTTTCCTAAAACCACTAACCTCTTCCAAAATCTTCTAATCCCTTCTTAATTTCGATTAAAAGGCTAATCCCACCTTTTCTAACCCTAATCTCAACTCAAAATATTTAATTAAGATTAAATATTTAATTTTCATATTTATTGAAAATATTTCAATAAATATTCCCAAAACTTAAGCTTTTGGAATGAATAAACTTTTATTCCATAAAACCAAGGAGAATTCTAGACTCTTCTAGAATCTTCTCAACCCAACCTCTTCACCCATCCTAATCCTAAAATCCCCTAATCCTAATCCTAATCCTCCTCCTAACCTTGTCACATTCCCTAAACAAGGTTAGCCAACTCCTAAGCTTGACCCAAAGTCAACAAACTTCTAGAAGCTTCTCTTACATGCATTAAGTGCATTTAAAGCCTCCTTATCCCTCTTACATGCATTTATGATGCATTTAAGAAGCCCCTCACCCCTTTCTTACACCCTTTGACCTTAGGCACATTTCCCAAATTGTGCACATTCCTCCCATCTTTCAACCCAATGCCCTTGTGACACTTGTCACAAGGAGGTGGCCTTGAACTAGCACAATCCATGTGCTCCCCTTTGAATGAATCTTGGCCTCTCTTAAGGATTTTGATCCTAGCCACTCATTCATCCTCCCAAAAGTCTATAAATAGTCCTCATTTCCAAGAGCAAAATATCCATTCACCTTTCATTTTATGCATTGTTATCATGTCCATTTAGCTCTAGACTTAGCATAAGCAATACTAATTGTTAGTTTCTTTTTATCATCTTCAAGCTTTCTTAAAGAACATCATAGCTTAGCAATAATGGATTAACATAGTTTCTTTTATTGTTTTGCATAGCATATAGCATCATATCACACCTATATTTGGTCTAAAATCAATCTTAGTATGCATTAGAATATGCTCCAAGTGCTTAGAGAGCACACCCACATCCCTCTAATTGAAGCGAATCAAACATTTGCTCTATAGCACTTGTTTTTTTTAGCAACAATCTTGAGGTAGCTTTGGTTTTGTTTTCATGTCTTATGCTATTTTTTTAGTTCATGAATATGTTAGATTAGTCTAATGTTTGAATGTTTCAGCCTTTCAAGACAGGTAACAGGTTCAAAATCATAGTCTACACCTTCAGTATATAACATTTTCTTCCAAAGACTTTAAAGTATTTCAAATTAGGTGCATAACCATACCATAACTCAAAAGGTGTAGCATGTGTACCTTTCTTGACTTGTACATGGTTCAAGGTATAGATAGTTGTACTTATAGCTTCTCTCCAATACTTTTGTGCAACATTTTTCTCTATCATCAATGTTCTAGCACAATTCATGATTGATCTATTCCTTCTTTCAATTATGTCATTATGTGGAGGAGTCCTTGGTGTAGACATCTATCTCTTAATTCCTCTATCATTGCAAAATATGTTGAACTCATTAGATATGGAATCACCTCCTTTGTCAGATCTCAAAAATTTTGAGCTCTTACTTTTTCAGATTTTTCTTTAAGAAACATCACAATCATCATTCTAGAGTAATCATCAACAAATAGAATAAAATATTTGTCACCATAGTAGCTTTGCACTCTAATAGGTCCACAAAGGTCAGTATGAACCAATTCCAAAATATCATCAGAAGTATAAGTTTTTCTCTTGAAACTAGACTTTTTCATTTTGCCCAATTGACATTGCTTACATATCACATTATCAGGTTTCTTCAATCTTGGTAACCCTCTTACTCTTTTCATCTTACCAATTCTTACCAAATTATCAAAGTTCACATGACACAACCTCTTATGCCATAACCATATATCATCCAGTTTTACAAACAAACATGTCTCATCATATAGGTCTAGATAGAACAAGTTACCTCTTGTTGGTTCTCCACTTCAAATTAGTTCACCAGTAGCATCAAATATCTTAGCCTTTTTGTGATGGAATTAAACTTGGTATCCATAACTATTCAACTATGCAACACTAAACAAGTTATAGTTAAGTCCTTCAACCCAATAAGCATTATCACATATGATCTTATCATTCAATCTTATTGATCCTTTACCTTTCACAAGACATGGTTCATCATTACCAAACTTAACACGACTACCTTTGTAATGATTTAAGGTTTCAAACTTACTTTTATCACCACTCATATCATGTGAGAAACCACTATCAATTATCCATCTATCACCTTTACTCACATATGAAATAAGTGTAGTTTTCTCATCTTCATCAGAATCATCTTTCATAGCAACATAAACAACTTCTACATCATGATCATCAGATTCATCAGATTCACTAGCAATTTCTTCTTCAGCAATATAAAAAAATTTCTTAACTTTGTCATTGTAGTCCCTATACCTTCTTTAGTCTTTGTCATCCCTTTTTTCTTTGTACTTTCTTTCCCTTCTTTCATCCTTGTCATTTCTATCAAGACATCTTGTTGCAATATGGCCAACTTTGTTACATCAAAAATAGATTATAGGAAGTTTACCTTTGAATTTTTCTTTTCCTCTAGGTAGTCTTCTAGCCATTAGTGCCCTGAGATCATCAAGGTCATCATTAGATGTGTCACTATCACTATTCACACATATTTATTTTCCTTTATTAGACTTATGAAGAACCAATTGATATTTGAATGCAGATTCAACAGTAGGAGAGGTAAAATTACCAAAATTTGATAACTCAAAAGTAGTAAGTCTACCAACTAGACCTTCCAAAGTTAAGTTGTTATCAGGAGCACATCTCAATTCTTGTATTGTAGAAACTCTAATAGCATAAATAGGAATTAGGGTTCTTAATACCTTGCTAATAATAGTTTCATCATCAATATTTCCATTATATCCTCTAATAGCATTCACAACCTCTTTAACTCGGCCACAATATTGTACAATAGTCTCACCTTCTAGCATTCTCATTTCATCAAACTTACCTCTCAAGCTTTCAAATTTGGATCTTAGTACATTTGTGTCTCTACCATAGATATTTTTTAGTGTGTCCCACATTTTCTTTGTAGTGGTATAGTCCTTTATGTCTTCAAATTTAGTATAACTTAGGGTTGATGCAATCTCTAACATTGCTTGTTTATGTTCTTGCTTTTCCTTCATTTTTTGGGTTGTCAAAGGTGTAGGTGCTACTATGTGATCATTTTTCCACATAGTATTTTATTGCATCTCCAATTCTAGCTAGATGTAGCTTCATCAAACTTTTCTATGCAGGGAAGTTCTCCTTGTTCAGCTTTGGTACCTCCTTTTTGTACATCTTGATCTTTAGCTCCAAATACCTTCAAACTTGTCCTTACAAGCACCACAAGCTCTAATACCAATTGTTAGAATGATTTTAGAATAACTGAGAGGGGGGTGAATCATTTATCCTCAAGTCTAGATGTACCAATTGAACTTTTAAACACTTCAAACAACTTAGATCTACTCAACAATCCACTCGGTCTCTATAGCATATAACCAGTAACATAAACTTGCAATCCATTGTCCAAAAGTAATCAACTTATAGAATATAAAACACTTAATATTAAAACACATCAAATAACATTCACATAATAATGACACCAAGATTTAACATGGAAACCCAATTTGGGAAAAACCATCAGTAATATGCTACCAATTTTTTACTCTTCAGAAGTGAGCTCTATGAGGAGCCAACCCTGCTAAAGATTACAATACACACTATTAGGTGTGACCTTATTAAAGGATTAAATCACCCTATTAGGAGTGACCTTGTTAGAGGACTTAAGAACATCCCATTAGAATTTCACCTTGATTAAAGGATTTACAAATGATTGTTAGGTCTGTTAGAAATAGGAAATACTGAGAGGGGGG
>BSBK01003620.1:40000-112500 GCA_027943335.1 Chamaecyparis obtusa
ATATACTTGACAACTGCATTCTCAAGATTTATCTTTTCAAATTTGTTATACATCTAATAATACTTGTTCAACTTGGTGAAATCTCCATTATTGATGATTAAGGGGTTAAATTTTCTATCTTAGGCTTCCATTGCTTCTTCTTGTTGATGACTGCCTCTTCTTCTACTTGTGACTAACTTTGCACTTGACCTCTCATTCTTTTAATAGGTGTGGATTCCTCTTCCTATACTCTTTTCCTTTCCACATGAGTGAAAATGGTTTTCTATCTTTTTCCTGGTCCACTAGCCATTTCTTTGACTCTCTTAGCAGGTGTAGTGGAAGTAGATCTTGTTGATTTTCTTGTGGATGTTGTTGGTGGCTTAGCACATGACATGCTCATTTCACTTTCCTCTATAATATCATAATCAATATTTTGAATATCTAGTGTAGAGGTTTCTTTGGTTTCTTTGGTTTTCAATGGTGGTACTGTCAATACTTCATTTTGACCAATATCTCTCATTATTGATCTTGTTTGTTTTGTAATATTGAATTCATCTTCTTTCATTCCTGATTCTTTTAAGATTTTCTTTATTTTTGTTTCCACCCTTTTCTTTGCTGACTTTTGTAGTTGGGTCTGATATGTTGTGCTTGATATTTCCTTAGATCTTCCAAATCTAGGACTCTTGGAATCTAATATGGATTTAAGGATTCTGCTTTCATAGCCTTCAATAACTTCTTCAGATACTTCATAATCAAGTGGGTCTATGAATTCAAATCTAGGTTCTACTACTTCTATATAGATAAAATTTATTTCAACTAGAAAGCATAAATCATTCTTATACTTCTCAACCATAGAGGGTGGAATTCTTGATCTTTTTCTCATTTCATTGTTGTGCTCTCATTGACTTTATCAATACGATATCTTAGATATAAATTTTTTATTCTTTCCATAGTACATCTCCCATCATTCCAATCTACTCATATAGTGTAAGGAAATCTTCTCAAAAGATGGAAAAACATATAAGTAATCAAAGATGAAAATCTAAATTGAGAGTTCCTTGTCTTCTTGATCTTCTCAAGGTTTTCAATCAGTTGTATTCTCATAATTTCACTCATATCAACTTCAACTTTCTCAACGCACATTAAGTAGGCTTCTTGTACCATTCTTGTTGCTATGTCATCTTCTCTAGAACTGGCACATAGCTTAGTAGCCATTATCTTGCAAACATATCTTACATCATTTTGTTCAATTTTGCTTACCACAATTCATCTCCCATTGTATGTAGACTTAGTATTTTCTATGACTATTTTTTTCACATTTTTCTCATTTAGTGGGATTACACCTTGGTTGGAAATACTTGTTACTTCATGAATTAGATCTTTTGTGATTTCTATCACTCTATCATCTAACCAAAATTTCCCATCATGCATTATGGTCAGTATGATCTTGTTCCATTCTTCATTCGAAAACTCGTAATGAAACATGTACTTCACAATATCTAATTGACCTAAATGACTGTAACCTTCCTTGTAAGTCATGTTCTGATTGTAAATTTTATCATACTCCACAGCCATAATGTTATCTCCTACAATCTCAAATTTGCATTTTAAATAACCTTTTAGATCTTCCAAATGTAAAACTTCATCTGGTGTAGATGACAAATGCAAACTAGGGTCATCCTCTATAGGTTCAACCAGCTCCCTTCTCACCTTAGGTATAGGGGTATTCTTAATATTGTGAACTAGGGTTGTATCTATTATTATACTAAAAATAGTAGCTTCAACAATAAGATCTTAGTGAAAATACCTCAATGTCATGATTTAGGGCTTCTTGCATCGATATGATAAAACTCTATCTCCAAATCCTTCAAACTACTTTCAATCTCCTCTAGCTCTCTCTCTAAAACTCTTGTAATCTTATGAATGATTTAATTTTGTCTAATAATCCACTTTTACTCATTAAATCCTTCAAAACATTCAAGTCGCATTAATTGCATAAGTGTATTCATGCCAAAAAGTTGTCTCTAACTGTTAGTGAACTTCTTTCACTTCATGTGCTTTCATACATGCTCAGAATCTTATGTGCTCTTAACCATAGCTTCCTTACATCATTAACTATCACATATTAACTTCATATGGCTTGATTCAAATTGTACTAAATCCTATGTTGTTTTGATGCTTATTCTGACATTTAATTGATGAAATTTGATGCTTAATCAGTTTGAGATGGCTTCAGAACTGATTCTAACTTAATTTCAAATGCTTCACCTAACTGACTTCTCGATACTGTGGATGCAATTGCTTGATCTATAGCTTTGACAAATATAATTTCTTCCATATTATTGCTATTTCCTTTATGGCAATTGTTTTTATCCATAATCATTTTGGTGTAGTTCATATTTCTTCTAGTATTAGGATTCCTCATATTACTCATTCTGCAATATCTTGTTGTGTGTCCTATGTTGTTACAAATCTAACAAACTATGACATTATTTCCATATCTCGGTCCTGACTGACTGATCTATGATCTACAATTTCTAGCAATATGTTCAAAATTATTGCATCTATAACACATAACTCCATTTCTTATATTTTTTGCTTCTCTAGTAGGTCTTTTATCTGCAGAGTTAGCACCTCTAAACATTCTACTATTATCTTTATTATTAGATCTATGTTACAATAAATAGCTCTATGACCAAAACCATGACAATTATAACAATAACCAAAGATAGGTTTCAATTACTTACCTGTACAATCCATTTTCATGTGTCCAAATGAATTGTATGCATAACATCTACCTTTGAATTCATTACACACTTCTTTATGTGATTCAACTTGCTTAGGTTTCTTAGATACATCTTTATATTGGTTAGACTTGGCTTTATTTTATTTACATTCTTCTTTTTTCTTAGGTTCTTGGATTATCAGATCTGGTTCTTTACACTCTTCAGTCTTCTTTGAGAATTTTTCTTCATGATATCCAAGACTAGTTTTATCATAAGTAGGTCTTTGATAAGAAATCTATTCATCAATCATTTCACTGTTGGAATACAGTTTCTCAAGATGTTTCTTAGATTGAGTTAGCCCTCCTTTCACAATAGTATTATACTTCTCAAGTTCAGCATACTACAACTTTGTAGTCTCAATTTCAGATGTTACTTTGGTAAGATTAGACCTTAGATCTACATTTTCAAATTTTAGATCTGATTCAGTTTTACTGTTATCATCTTTTGGGCTTAACTTTAGAACTATAATCTTTAGTTCATGCTTTAGGATCTCATTCTCCTTTTTCATTTTTGAAACTTCATCACTATCCTTGATATGATTTATAGGCTCTTTCTTTGATTTAAGATATTCTATCTTGTCTTTTAATTTCTCAATGTAACTTCCTAAAGAATATCAATCTACTCAAGAGCTTCTTCTAGGTTTTTCTACAACTGATCCATATCCATGGAGATCTTACTCAAGTTGTTAGGCCTTCTCCAAGTAACTATGCTCTAATACCAATTGTTAGAAATAGGAAATACTGAGAGGGGGGGTGAATCATTATTTTACAAACTTTTGCTTTTGCTCAAGTATGGATATATTTAATTAACTTGTAATTTCCATAAGAAACTAAACTGAATAAGTTGAATAGCAAACACAACCATAAAATAATATAACTCATAACACCATGTTTGTTATCAAGGAAACCCTAGACAAGGGAAAACCCCGGTGGGGATGGTACCCACAAATGATCCACAAATCAAAAGGTGTCTTGTGAAATATATTGACCCTATTAGGCATCTATTACATATGTATAATGTCTTGGTCCTTGTTAGAGGACTTAGGCCTTGTTAGAAGCCTCAACCCTATTAGGAGTTGGTATTACAAAACATGAATGTGATGAACTACAACTGATTGAATACCTAAATGACTTGAAGATCAATGATTAGAGATCATAGAGTTATTAAAATGATATGTAAGATAATTAAATCAGTTATTATGTTGTCATTGATGTCAACTAGTTTTGATAGTACTTATCATGTAAGTTACAAACATCTAAACATCTGTAAAAGGGATAAAAGATGAAGAATAGAGATATCTACATGGAGAAAGATGGATATGATAGATGAGGATAAGGAATACTTTGGGTAAATTATTGATGAGTCTATGATCTCATATTGTTGACTTGATTATGTTGGCTTAATCTATTATGAAGAAGGAAGCAAAATTGTAAAAGACAATGTGATCAGTAAATGAAGACTTCAATATACACTAAGCGAGTGTAGTGTATATCAAGTGACAGTATTAACTGAGCTTGTATTCACCGACACATTTCTTTCTTAACTGAGTATGGATGAAAGTATTAAATGCTTAGTTTAGCTAACAGAAAATGATGAGCTGAAATTGTTATGATTTCAAGATTAAGGATAAAGTTTGTTATGATATCCATGGCTGACAAAATTCAGAGAAGATCTAAAGGATGGAACTAAAATGTTTTATTGACACAACTACCAATAAAGGTTTAAGAGGCAAAATTAATGAAGAAGAATAAGCAGAAAAATCTTATGGTTGATATGAAAATGGTTTATTTATCTATATAAGATATATGAGTTTCTTTATTGAAACATGCTGGAAGAAAGGAGACTATAGAGATTTCATGTGAATATAGTCTCATGCATGCCTGATCAGACTGGTTGAAGGAGAACCAAACTACAAAATAGTACCGAACATCAGAGAGCTATTACCGAGTGAAAGTAAGTTGAGGAAGTGAATTGAAATGTTGATCAGATGATTTGTATGGGCTTAGAATAGATCTAAACATCTACAAATTGAGTTGTATTGTAATTAGATCAACTACTATTTTAGTTTAACCATTGATACAGAAAATCTCCTAACCGAGTGGACTTAACCATCTTATGTTATGCCCCTATGTCATTCAAGGAATGTACATTGTTATCTTATTGACCCCATAGTGAATGTTGGTTGAAAGTTAACTGTTAGTCTTAAATCCTCTAACAAGATCACACCTAACATTGTGTTTGTAACCTTTAACAGGGTTGGCTCTTTACTGAGCTCACTTCAGAAGAGTGAAAATTATTTTGGGTTACCGGTCCTAGGTGGTTTTTCCCTTAGCAGGGTTTCCATGTTAAATCATTATGTTATGTGTTTCTATGATGATTGTTTTATTGTCATACTTTACATACTACATATTTTATTTGGTTGGTAATCATAGTGAGTTAATTAACTAGTAATCGGTAAAAGGCACAGACAATTTAATAGTTTATGTTACCGAGCTAGAGAATTTATTAAAATTGTTTTGAGTATTACATCTTTGTATTTGGAACTATAGGATAACTGATCTAACTAATTTATCCCCCCTCACAATTATTCTAACAATTGGTATCAAAGCATTGGTTTCTTGGAACAAAGTTTTAAGGACTTTAGCAGAAAGACTACAAGATGTATAAGAGGGAAGTGTCGAAGTTAGATAAGGACAACTTTACTATATGGAAAAGTCAGATGAGACTTCACATATTTGGAACTGGTGATTCTTCTATAACCTTACTGGATAATGGCTGCATACAACCACTGACTAGACCTTTAACTCTTGATCAATTGAGAGACCGACATGAACACAACATTACTATGATAGAGATTTTTTCTTCTCTATCTAATGTTGAATTTGAGGATGTCAAGACTTGCACTATTGCAAAGCAAATTGGGGATAAACTTGCTCTAGTCTATGGTGGTGATGCAAATGTGAAGAGAGCTAGAGCTGAAAGCTTAAGAGGTAGATTTGATGATATGAAAATGAGGGAAGGAGAAAATATCACGCAATATACAAACCGAATCAAAGAGGTATTCAATACTATCCAAGGAGATGGTGGTGTCATTGATGAAGATACATTGGTAAGTAAGATTCTAAGAACCTTGTTGCTTGCATATGTAATCAGAATATTTGCTATACATGAAATGAGGTCTGCACTTGGTAGCACTCTTACTCTTGATAGTCTGATTGGTAAGTTAAAAACCTTTGAGTTGAACAATTTTAATAATAGTGTTGTACCATCTGTTGAGTCTATTTTTATGTCTTCTCTAAAGATCGGTAAATCTAGTAGTAGACATAATATAAGGAATGACAGTGATAGTGATACTAATGATGAGCTTGATGAACTTGAAGCTCTTATGGCCTGGAGACTACCCAAAGGTAAAGGTAGATATAAGGGAAAGTTACCTTTAGATTATTTTTAATTGTAAAGAAGTTGGTCATATTGCTGCTAGATGTCCCAACAGGAAAGAGGAAGATAAAGACCAAGACCGATCTGGTGATGGAAGCTATGGAAGAAGAAATAATAGAGGTTACCAATACTACAAAAAAAATAACCAAGATCACAAAGATAAGGGAAAAAAGGCATGTTATTTGGTTGAAGATGAGGACACTGACACTAATGATGATGTTGAGGTAGTGTTTGTTGCAATAAAAGATGATTTTGAAGAGGAAAGGTATGTAGAAACAACACTCATTTCTAAAGTTAGTAAAAATTATACTTGGATCATTGATAGTGGTTGTACACATCACATGACTGGTGATGAAGATAAGTTTGATCATCTTGAGCATTATAATGGAGGATCAGTAAAAATGGGTAATGACACACCTTGCATGGTTAATTTATTGATAAATGATAAAATTAGATGTGATAATGCTTATTGGGTAAAAGGAATGAATTATAATTTTCTAAGTGTAGCACAACTTAACAACTCAGGTCACCGAGTGGCATTTGAAAGAAAGAATGTGAGAATCTATGATGAAAGTGGAAAGCTTGTCGAAACAAGAGGACAATCAAAAGGTAACTTATTTTATCTTGACAATGTTGAGACTTCTTGTTTACTGGTGAAAAATGAAGATGCATGGTTATGGCATAAAAGTTTATGTCATGTAAATTTTGATAACATGATTAAGATCAGTAGAAAAAGAAAAGTTAGAGGACTGCCTAGCCTAACTAAACCTGATCATGTTATGTGTCATCAATGTTAGAAAGGGAAGATGACAAAATCTAGTTTTAAAAGTAAAGACTATTCAACAAAAAGAATCTTGGAGTTAGTTCACACCAACCTATGTGGTCCCATGAGAACTCAAAGCTACTATGGTGATAGATATTTTATTCTATTTGTTGATGATTTTCATGTTTTTAAAAGAGACATCTGAGGCATTTAAAATGTTTAAATGGTACAAGGCTAAAGTAGAAAAAGAAACCAAAAAAGAATTGAAATGCTTAAGGTCTGATAGAAGTGGTGAGTTTCTTTATGATGAATTCACTAACTATTGTAATGAGCATGGCATCAAAAGATAGGTTTTTGCACCTAGAACACCCTAGCAGAATGGGATTTCTAAAAGGAGGAATAGATCTATTATTGATTGTGCAAGAACACTGATGATAGAGAAAAATGTTGCACATATGTATTGGAGAGAAGCAGTTAGCACAGTTGTATATTGTTGGCAAGTTGGATATACTAGTGTATATGACTTGATATAGTGTTTTCATTATGGCAACAAAGTCATATAGTAGTTTAGAGTCAACACACTTGATGAGAAGATCATAAATTGGCTAAGTGTTGAAGATTGGATAGTGTATAGAGTACCTGAAGCTTAGAGCATCAGCGCACGTGCGTATGACCAAGTTATGGTATGCACCCTAGATTATAAGTTTGTTAGACTATATTCATGCTTAGTCTATAAGCGCATGATCAGATATGCAAGTATGACAAAGTTACAGATAGTTAAAGTTACACAGCCAGTGTGTGCCAAAGAAGAACAGAGTAAGCAGCCAACTATTAGCATTTTGATTTGTGGTTATATTCTTATGTTTTAAAGGCTATGTGCCTATTTTAATTAGGTTGCCAACATGTAATTATTTTTTTTTGTAAACATGCTTGAGCCAATTCAATTGGAAGCATTGTATATAATCGGTTAAAGGGCTGACCTAGTTATTTGTTTTGTATGCGCATATAAATATGAGATGTGCCCATTGTAATTAGTATGAGAGTTGCTATAGAATTGAGATAAGTAGAGAAGAAGTGTGTGAAGAGTCTATTAGATGTATTAGATCTTTCCAAGGGTTCAAAGCATTAGCGTATCAAAGGAACTAATCAGGCAAGCAATGTCACAGCAACAGTTCATCCAGTAGATATATTGTGTATCTAAGATCAGAAGGTTGTAGCCTTCACCACTTGAGCAATGAGTTCTAGGACAGTGCATCCACACCCCTAACAAGGTTTATTGTAAAAGACTCCTAACAGGGTTTGACCCTTGACAAGGTCTAATGTACTTAATGCATTGTACAGAAACTCCTAACAGGGTCTAACCCTTGACAAGGTCTAATGTACTTAATGCATTGTAAAGAAACTCCTAATAGGGTTAAGGATCTTCTAACAAGGATCATAAAACACCAGTATAGAATATTAGTGGGTGTCATTTCCCATCAGGGTTTTTACCTATTTGGGTTTCCCCATAACCATATTGGTGTTATGTGTTGATTTCATGTTTCATGTTTATGTGGATGTTCATTTCGGCACTTAAGTATTTAAGTTCAGCTTAAGATTAAGTAAAAAGATAAAATATAGTGAACACTTATTCACCCCCCCCCCCCCTTAGTGTTCCCATTCCTAACAATTGGTATTAGAGCTCTAGTCCTTAGAAAAGAAGTTTAACCACTTGAGGAGATCATGGACAATGCAGAAATGAAACATCTGAAAAGAAATCTTGAAGCTACTCTTGAAGACTTGGACAGATCTAAAAAATTCAGTGATGCTCAAATAGTCATCAAAAGGCTAAGAAAGGATTTGAAAGAATTCTCTACTAGTGATTTAGGGATAATGATCAAGAAACTGAATGAAGAAAATTCATCCTTGAAAGAACAACTTGAAGAATTTGATGATAAGCTAACTAACAATCAGGAAGTCTATGAAGAACAGATCAAAGAGAACCTTCAACTCAATGAAGAATTGAGGCAATCAAACATGGAAATTTTGGAGCTAAGAAATAGCAAAGAAATCTTGGAATCTGAATTGAAAGAGGCAAAGAATCACATTGATAAATTACACACCAGTTTTGATTTGATAGAATCTTAGTTGTATGCAAGAAGAGCTAGAGGAGATACTGGCTGCATTGGATACAAAAAAGCACAAAATCAGATTGACAACATGTGAGAAAGAATGAAAGCACCAAAAGACTCTACTAATACTAAGAAGACTAAAGATCAAACTAAAGATAATGGTGAACCACCTAAGAATAAGCACAAGCCAGTAGACCACACTTTTTATGCATGTAACAAGCATCGACATATAGCAAGAAAATGTACAGAGGTAAGACCTTTTAATGGTTACTATTATTCATGCAATAAATTTGGTCATAGAGCTATGGATTGCAAAACAAGTTAGAAGAACAAGACTTGGTATAATTAAAGAAATCAAAATCAGTCAAATGTAAGAAGTTCTCAGATTGTTGCATGTGAGATATGTAACTATAATGGTCACTCAGCTAGACAATGTAAAATGGTGACCCATGTCAATGCACCGAGGAATATAAGGCCTCCAATCATTTTTCAGTCTTGTAACAAGGCTGGACACATCTCAAAGTTTTGTAGATCAAGGACACAAGGTTAGGAAAGCCCTAAAAATCCTAAAGAACCAGTATTGGATCCTAAAGGAGAAGTCAAGTTTGTGAAAGCTTCAGAGGATGCGAGCTTGATTTGGTTAGAAGCAAAGAAGGATAAAGCTAATGAGAATGTATTGGATGCATTCATAGTGGATGCACCCTCTACATCTAGATGAATGGCCCTTAGTGTCATAGGGGGAGCTAATTTAGCTCTAGACCCCTGCGCGGCTGGTATACTCACTCTCAGAGTATGCACCTTTGGACTTAAGATTTTGGAGACTAGCAGAACCTATGTGCAAGAGCACACTAGCTGATTGTTTGTAGAATGAAAGTTAGAAATTTTCAAGTGATAGTCTGGTTTACATGACAAGCATTAATGGTAGATTTTCTACTTTAAAGTACATAGAAGTTTTTAAATCTCTCATTGCATTTGAATTCAGAGTGATTAGAGAGCAGAAGAGCCCTAGCATTTGATTGTGAAGGATTGAAAATTGATTCATCAAGTGACTTACTGTGCATTTGATCAGTTGTAGAAACCCTAGTTCATCGTGCCGATTCAAAATATCTTGGAAACCATTAAGAAAGTGATATACAAATAAGTGATGGCTACTCCTATAGTATTTAATGTTGTAGAGAAGAAAAGATATGTATTTAAGAGGCACCCATTTAAATCCACTTTAGATGACCTAGAAGGGGCATTCTCCTACATGCCTATGGGTGTTATGCATGTCGAGGACATTAGGGCATACATATACTGTAAGAAAGAGCTAGTAGGATTAGATAGATTAAGAACGCACATGGAAACAATGATGAAACTAGACAAAACCCTCATGGATGAGTATGCGCAATGGAATAATCACCCTATAGTGGAGTATGCTATGGCATATGAGTTCTATGAATCAGAATGGATCAAGATTCTACTTAGCAGGATTCATGATGACCTATTTTGGATAGGTGAAGTGTCGGTCAAGATTATAGGTGACCTAATTCATGAGATGATAGGCCTCTCAAAGATAAGTGTCATTCTTCTAGCGAAAAAAGATGTGAGGAAACTTGTTGAGAAAACTTGCAAGTCAAGAAGTGATAGGTACAGAATGACTATAGATTCTATTGAGCAAGATGACATCAAATTGATGTCCATGATACTTGAATATAGGTTCCAATACACCAACGGGGTGAACAGTGTGTCTGTGGCCACAATTCTTGTAGCTATAAGACTTGTGAATGAGAATGGAGAGTTTAATCTATGTGAAATCTTGCATGCACAGTTAATTGACAACATTAAGGCAATCAAGCATGACAAGACCAAGATATTTAGATTTGGGTCTTTGATCATATACATGTACTTCCATATTGTTGGAAAAGTGTCTAATTTGTATCTAGACAAATCCATTCCCATAATGCCACAGATATCTCTCAAGGCATGTACTGAGAGTACATTGAAGGACTACATGACACTAGAGTTGAAGACATTTAGAGCCAAGATACAAATGAGATTCAAAATAGAAGATAGTTTAAAAGTACAAGGGTACTATTTGTTTCATGGTTGAGATAGACACAACATGCATGGAGGCAGTTGAACCAAGGACAAAGTGGATCCATCCACTTGGATATGAGGTTGATGAAAAGGTCCTAGAAGCATATGCACAAGTATTGCTTTCAGCCCCTAAAGATCGTAATGAGCCAAGATGGGGAACCTATGAAGAGAAAACAAGAGAAGTTGATCCAGTCTTAAACAGTGCAGCAACAAAAAGGAAAGTTGCCAAGGTTACCTCAAAGATCTTGAGAATTCATGGAGTGTCTCAAGTAGACCTAGACAAAGAAAGGGAGGAGAAGATTGCTTTGGAATTAGAGAGCATAGCTGCAACAAAGACAAAATCAGAGGATCCTAAGCTAAAGAAGGTAAAAATTAAGAAATCTAATGTTTAGAAGGGTAAAACTGATGTTACTCCTTCTGCACCTAAGGAAACCATTGACCTTACTACTCCTCCTAAGTATAAAGCAATTCCTGAGAGAAAGAAAGAGATTAGTATTGGTCATCCATCCTCGTGAGTAACAAGGAATAGGAAGAACACTCAAGCTCCTCCCGAAGTAAGTTTCAAACCTAGTCTCAATGTGCTAAGTACAAGGATTGTTGATGAAGGTAGAATTGATCAAGTAGGAAAGTTCTATGAGAAATACAGTGAGATTAACAAATCAAAAATACATGGAATGATTGTCAAACATATGTTGAAGTTTAAGAAAATAGTCCTAGAACTGAAGACTATGATTCCAGACAATGTATGGAATATCTTAGAATTCCAATAGAGACAGGCTATTGAAGAGGATCTAAGGATAAGAGAAAAGATTCTAGATGAAACCCTTCCAGTATGTTCTCTAGAGGAGAAATCATTGTTGTTAGATCTATTAAAGCCACATCTTAGAACAAAGTCAAGGACCCTGCATATAATGGACAAAAACTATGAATTGGTTGCTAATGAAATAGAGAAGGCATTTGAGAAGGTCTTCATGAACAGGCACATGTATCCAGCTACTGTGCCCAAAGCTCAAGTACCCACTATGGTTGCAAAAGAGTCAAAGACTACTAATGTACCTATGACAGGTCCCTAGGACTCAACACCTGTAGTTGAAATAATATCAAAGGAAGATATGTCAGTGCCCATATTAGAGACATTCAAAGATGACTCAATTTTTATTGATAATGTTAAAGTCACTTTGGCAGCCATAGAAATGGATTTGGATAAGTTTGAAGAGGCATTTGCAAGAACACAAGAGGTTGAAACTCTTTTTAGTAACACTCCTCCCATTCATCAAGAAGAAATATTGATTGAGGATATAACATATGAGAAAGAAGAAGAAAAAGAAAAATAAGCTAAAAAACAAAAGGGAGAAGAAGAGGTAAAAGGAAGTGAGCTAAAAGATGAACCATCAGTTGAAGTGATCAAGGTAAAACAAGAAGTGATGGATAGCACTCCTATCACTCCCTCAGCAACATTATTGTCAAGTTTGACACCTGACACAACTAGTTTGGACTCATGGGGAGAAGAAGACCTGATCAAGATCAGTGTCCTAGCTATGGAAAAGGCAAAGGAGAAATAGGTAATGAGGAATCCCTTATTTGTTGAATCAGTCAACATATTGAATAGTCTATTGCCTTCAAAAAAGAAAGTGTCTAAGGTATATTCATTTGATGATGTTAGCAACATCCTCACAGTCTTCAAAACAAATTTTTCTACCTTGGAAGAGTCAGCATCTCAAGTTGCAAAAGAAAAGTATCAAAAGAAGAGACTGAGTGAATTGGTTAGAAAATTTTCACTTGACATGAGCTCACTAAAGACTAGTCAAGCATCCTTGAAGGAGTTTGCAACAAAGGGAAGAAATATTATTGCTGAGTGTATGAACTAGGACAAGTTGACTAGTGATCTGTATAAGAAGATACAAGAGGCAGAAGCTATGATAAACAGCATAAGGAAATTAGTGGAAGATCCATCCATTGATGTGAACATGTGTAATAATGTCTACCAAGGACAAATAGATAAGATTGAAAAATTTGATAAAGACATGTCAAAGATAAGGGCAAGGCAAACATAGCTCAGGAATGCTCTTGTGCCCTCACTAGATATACTCTATCAGGATATCAAGGAGATCAATGCCACCATGGTGACATATGATCAAGGTCCTAGCACAAATTTGGAGATGGAGAAGCTACAGTATGCACTATGCACCCATCTCCAGATTGTAAATTCATTGATCACATTTTGGAAGAAGGAGATCCAAAACTTGCAAATAGTATATCCGGATGTTCTCTCATAGTAAGTATTTGTAAATACAGTTTTGAAGCACCTTTGTCATTAATGTCAAAGGGGGAGTATGTATAGAATATGGGTTATAGATATTTATAAGGAGATATAAGATAGAAGTTTATGTATAAGGGAGATATAAGATGAATTTTTTTGTATAAAGGAACAGTTAGCAACTTGGCCATATTCCTTTGTTGCCATCAATGACAAAGGGGGAGATTGTTGGCAAGTTGGCTATACTAGTGTATATGACTTGATATAATGTTTTCATTATGGCAACAAAGTCATATAGTAGTTTGGAGTCAACGCACTTGATGAGAAGATCAGAAATTGGCTAAGTGTTGAAGATTGGATAGTGTACAGAGTACCTGAAGCTCAGAGCATCAAGACACATGCATACGATCAAGTTATGGTATGCACCCTAGAAGATAAGTTGGTTAGACTATATTCATGCTTATTCTATAAGTGCATGATCAAATATGCAAGTATGACAAAGTTACAGATAGTTGAAGTTACACAACCAGTGTGTGCCAGAGAAGAACAGAGTAAGCAGTCAACTATTAGCATTTTGATTTGCGGTTATATTCTTATGTTGTAAAGACTATGCGCCTATTGAAATTAGGTTGCCAACATGTAATTATGCTTTTTTGTAAACATGCTTGAGCCAATTCAATTGGAAGTGTTTGTTTGTAAATAGGCACCAAGAGCATGGTATGAAAGGTTACATACTTATCTTTTAAGTATTGGTTTTGTAAGAACTAGTGAAAACAACAATTTGTACATGAAAGGAGGATCTGATGATACTATTTTGATTACTGAAATATTTGTGGATGATATAATCTTTGGAGGAAAATATCATATTTGTAAATCTTTTGTTGATGAGATGAGAAAGGAATTTGAAATGTCAATGTTTGGAGAGATTAAATTATTTCTAGACTTGTAGGTTATTCAGTAGAATGATGGAATTTTCATCACACAATCAAAGTACATTAAGGAAGCATTGAGAACATTTGGCATGGAAGATGCTAAACCTATAGGAACACTGATGGTTATAGGATGTAAATTGACAAAAGATGATGAATCTATAGAGGTAAATCAAACATTGTACCAATCTATGATTAGTAAATTGATGTATGTAGTACACAGTAGGCCTAATATTGCACATGTAGTGGGGATTGTGGCTAGATTTTCTACCAATCCAAAGGATTCACATATGGTTGTAGTGAAAATAATCTTGAGATACCTAAAGAAAATAGATGATTATGATTTATGGTATCCTAAGGAAGGAAAATTTGAACTAAGAGTTTACAACAACGCATATTGGGCTGGAAATATAGATGATAGAAAGAGCACAAATGAAGGAGCATTTTGCTTTGGTGAAAGACTTGTAACTTGGACAAGTAAGAAACAACCTTGTATTTCTCAATCTACTATTGAAGTAGAGTATATAGTTGTTGCTACAAACTGTTCAAACATTGCTTATATCAAACAAGTGTTGGAAGGAATGAATGAGGTAATCACTGAGCTGGTGATTATATACTGTGGCAACACTAGTGCTATAAATATTTCTAAGAATCTTGTGATGCATTAAAAAATAAAGCATATATCAATTAAGTATCACTACTTAAGAGAACAAGTACAAGAGAAGCAAGTCAAACTGAAATATGTTACATCAAAAGAGCAACTTGCTGATATTTTTACCAAGCCTCTATCGAAGGACACTTTTGAATACTTGAGGACTAGACTTGGGTTCCATCCCCTGTCTACCGGTCACTAATGTGATCTGAAGGTTGCATCAGCCTATTCTTACTAGAAGATCATTCATGTTGATGCAACATAGCTCACACTTTGGATTATGTCTCAGGTTGTGAAAGATTTGAGGAGCTAGAACAAAGAATTTGCATATCAGTGTACAAAGATACATTGTCTACACCGAACAACAGAGAGTTACTTGACTATTGAAAAGCTGCATGTTTTATGTTTTTCTTTGGCATTGTTTTCAAAGGGAGAGATAAATAGTAGGAGAAATAAACAAAGAGATCAATGAAGTATCTATCTAAGGGAGAGATCATCTGAGAAAGTCATGGACAGATTTGAATATTTGTTGCTGAGAACAAAAGGAATATGAGAGTTGAAAAGATCAAATCCATAGAGGAGAGTCTGCACTTGTAATGTTGTTATGTAACATAGTGATTAAACATATTAAATCTCAAGCTAGGAAGAGCTTACCAAGCTACAACATTTACTTACATAGTTTTTGAATACATGTTTGGTATGTGTATGGCATATTTTCATATTGCTTGTGTTGCCATCAATGCCAAAGGGAGAGATTGATGAACTACAACTGATTGAATACTTGAATGACTTGAAGATCAATGATTAGAGATCACCAAGTTACTGAAATTATATGTAAGATAATTAAATCAGTTATTATATTGTCATTGATGTCAACTAGTTTTGATAGTACTTATCATGTAAGTTACAAACGTCTAAACATCTGTAAAGGGGAGAAAAGATGAAGAACTGAGATATCTACATGGAGAAAGATGGATATGACAGATGAGGATAAGGAATACTTTGGGTAACTTATTGATGAGTCTATGATCTCATATTGTTGACTTGATTATGTTGCATTAATCTATTATGAAGAAAGAAAGAAAATTGTACAAGACAATGTGGTCGGTAAATGAAGACTTTAGTATACACTGAGCTAGTGTAGTGTATACCAAGCGATAGGATTAACCGAGCTTGTATTTTTTGACACATTTCTTTGTTAACTGAGTATGGATGAAAGTATTAAATGCTTAGTTTAGCCGATAGAAAATGATGAGCTGGAATTGTTAAGATTTCAAGATTGAGGATAAAGTTTGTTATGAGATCGACAGATGACAAAATTTGAAGAAGATCTAAAGGATGAAATTGAAATGTGTTATTGACACAACTTCCAGGGAAGGTTTAAGAGGCAAAATCAATGAAGAATAATAAGTGGTAAAATCTAATGGTTGATATAAAAATAGTTTATCTATCTATATAAGAGATATGAGTTTCTTTATTAAAACATGCCAAAAGAAAGGAGACTACAAAGATTTCATGTGAATACAATTTCATGCATGCCTGATCAGACTGGTCGAAAGAGAACCGAACTGCAGAACAGTACCGAGCGTCAGAGAGCTATTACCAAGTGAAAGTAAGTCAAGGAAGTGAATTGAAATATTGATCAGAGGATTTGTATGGGCTTAGAATGGATCTAAACATCTGCAAATTGAGTTGTATTGTAATCAGATCAACTACTATTTTAGTTTAACCATTGATACAGAAAATCTCCTAATCAAGTGGACTTAACCGTCTTATGTTATGCCCCTATGTCATTCAAGGAATGTACATTGTTATCGTATTGACCTCATAGTGAATGTTGGTTGAAAGTTAACTATTAGTCTTAAATCCTCTAACAAGGTCACACCTAACAGTGTGTTTGTAACCTTTAACAGGGTTGGCTCTTCACCAAGCTCACTTTAGAAGGGTGAAAATTATTTTGGTTATCAGTCCCAAGTGGTTTTTCCCTTAGCAGGGTTTCCACATTAAATTATTATTTTATGTGTTTCTGTGATGATTGTTTTATTTTCATCCTTTACATACTGCATATTTGATTTGGTCAAAAATCATAGTGATTTAATTAACTGGTAATCGGTAAAAGGCATAGACAGTTTAATAGTTTATATTACTGAGCTACAAAATTTATTGAAATTGTTTTGAGTATTACATCTTTGTATTTGGGACTATAGGATAATTGATCTAACTAATTCACCCCCCCCCCCCTCTTAGTTATTCTTATAGAATGTATGCAAGATGAGCCTACTGCCCAAACATGCAATATACAATTATATCTTCAATACAAAAGATATAATACAAAAACCTTTTACTGATGTTGAATATCTTAAATATTCTGATCTATCTTTATCAACTCGCACTACTCTGATCATATATCAGATTTTTCATAACATTATACATAAATATTGTAGCATTACATAAGTCTTGCAACTTCGCATTACAAATTATTTTCCTTTATAGAAGCTATCACAAACATAGCTTTCCAGTCAGCTTACACATTTCCAAAACATAACATTACTTGTTGTTGACTTAGGGTTAACATCTAGGATGTCGTCCCTAATTAGTTAAGTAGTTATTTTTTATAAACAAAATAATCCCTTAACCTAAAACATTTATTTACTATTTGGTGCTCTATTATGTCGACTCAACACTATTTCTATAAAACATTAATAACTTTGTTCATACAGTCTTGCGCTCTTAGATGTAGCTTCAACATACCTTATATAATATGTGCTCAAGTTTGCTTGTGCTAGAAATACTTATGTGAACTTTGCTGATCAAATTAGCCTCTATGCTGACAGATAAATACTGTTATACTTAGACAATTTTCTTAAGTCCTCATCCAAAACTTAATCCTTAAATCACATTGTCTTAATGCTGAATAAATTTTTCCATAATGACAACATCATGATATCCTACTTAGCCAAATTGCCAACAGCTCAACCTTGATTAAAGGATTTCAACTAATACAATGGTTAGAAAGTAACAATAGGTTTTGATTTGATACATACAACTCACTTGGAAAATATAGATCCAATGTAGCTCATACGATGTCCTTTGACTAGCCTTCATTATCATCTCCATCTCTGATCTGCTTGGAAAGCATTCAAGCAATCACCTCTTCACAACTCTTCTCAAGTCTTCACGTCTCTTCTCAGCCTTCTTCTTAGGTTTTCCAATCAATAGAATCAACCTCTTGCATAACCTACAATTAGGTTATCCTTATACCTCATTAATTAGGTAGCTTGATCTTTTGTTGCTTAAGCATCATCGTAGATCTTAGGTTGTGGTTAGATTCATCGAATCCTTCTATCATTTCGATCTCCTTCTTACCTTCTATATACTTCTCAAAAATTCTCCTTGAATCCATGCATAGAAATGTGCAAATCTGGTTTACCATGCATTAAATGCTCTAGGTCATTCATCCTTATCTTTAATACACTTTACCTATTCCAAGAATTCAACTGTGTCGGTTGGGAATCTCAATCCCTTCACAAACTATAAAATTCTGACACTTGGTCATCACTGTGTTCTTCTGCTTGGTCTTCACTAGATAACTTGGTCATTGCTTAACTATTCTTCTTGGCACTCACTATCTTTGCTTAGTTCAATTTTTGATACTCGGTTATTACTGATGCTCAGTCGACACTATATTTTCTCAGATTATATTGGCACTCGATCAACACTAGCATCACTCGGCTTATACTTTAATTTCCTTAATCTTATGCTCTTTTGTTTGGTCAAGCCTATGCTTTCAGTCTTTCTTTCCTCATCTCTTTTATGCTTCAAATCAACTGTCTTCTTCACTTAGTATTATAGATAAACAACAAATTATCTTTCCAATGTACCAACTAATCAAGTACCCATTGTAGTTTCTCATAACTCAATCTTTTCACTAGGTCTTCTTGTTATCTCCTCTTTTCAAATTATCTTCATCAATCAAGTGATGTGGCACTCTACTAGATAGCAACTGTCTCACTAATTCAGGTTTGACATCAATGACAATGTAGAAATTATTTCAATTATAGCTTACAACACATGAGCTAACTCTAAGGTTATCCAAGTAGTCTCTCTAGACCTCGATGCCCTAGTGACTCTGTGGTATTCGTAATCCTCTCATATATACAAGGTACCAACTATGCTTTATCGAGTCCACATAGGTGGAAAGCATCTTCCCACAACTATCCTAGTCAAGATCTCAATCAAGTACTCGATCATGAGCAAAGCACACATTATCTTATTAATTTATTTTAAAACTCTCAATGTATTTAAGTTATCACTTTATTATATAACTTGTAAGGTGTTGGTTGGTTTCCTCATTTTAGGTGTTGTCCTTCAAAATTTTGATTTTTGATGCCTATCTCTGAGTTTCACGATTCATTCTCCAAGCATTTTTCTAGTCCTATAGCCCCAAATTGTTTAAAGTTTGAAAACCCTAGGTTTTAGGACTAATTGCCTTTAAAAATCCAAAAAAGCCCTAATATTTTCTCACCCAAGTCTATTCGGCTGTTACTTTTTCAAATCACTTAACGGCCTTTTTCAACATGTGCGCTTTATATTTCTGGGTTAGTCGCTTAGTCTCCTAAATAGTTTAGCATATTCCTTTTTAACTAGTGATTATCTAATTCCCTTTGTCGCATGATCTCCTAAGGATGGAAGAATATTCTTTGTCTTCAAACAACTCAGCAGCTGCCTTTAGTCGTCAAGTCTTTGGATGACTATTGTGAGATCTAGCAACTGCTATGATAAATTTTTGCAAAGTGACTATGGTTTCTTTATCTCCAGATCAAAATACCTTCAGTTGGGTGATCTCTAAAAGAAATAAAGAATTTATATAATATTTAGCGATTATGAGGTTCGCAGGTGATCGCTGAATCTCCAAATGCAAAGTGGTAGTCTATTTTGTAGGTCACTAGATCTCTAAGTTATTTAGCAGTTAGTTCTTTTATCCTACGACCTGGAAATTTCAATAGTCACGTGTTCTCTTGGTTCTAGTGGTTATGTTTTAAGCAGTCAGCAATTCAACAATACGGTTATCTCTAAGTCTCCCAATGAAGCGATTAAGTGATAAAAGGTGTGGTGACTTAGTGACAATCGTTGGATGAAGTTTTAATTAGTGGTTGATGTTTAATCTCATTACTTGACTGAGGTTAAGTAATTCTTTTGGTGACTTGGAGAATAAAGGTGTTCACGTAGTCTCCAGTCTCAACCATAATCAAAGGAAATATCAGGTGACTAGGAGATGTCTTCAGTCACATGGTCACCATATCAACCTAAGTTAAGAGAAAGGTTTTCAAACAGTTGTTGTTAGTCATTGATTTAATTTTGATCATGTGGTGGTCGTGTAGTCTCAGAATATAACTATAGGTTAGAAAATTGTCCAGTGACCTTGAGATTTGCCTTGTCACCCAATCTCCAAATCAAACTCAAGTTAAGAAAGTTGCTTAGTGATTACGAGACTGTCTTCAGTCGGGTAATTGCCAGATGATCCACGGTTAAGTGTTGACTGAAATTAAAAAGTTGAAAAAATATGAGTATCCGTTTGCCAAATTTTTTGATGTGTCTCTTCTTGATTGGTTGACAAAATATGAGGGATATAAACAAGTAAACGGACTTGACTATAGTCATTGGATCTCCAGAAAAGATAAATCAGATTTTTTCTATCTTTAGTCGCTGAATCTCTGAATGGGTGAGTTGGGAGGTCTCAAGAAAAAGTTTGAAAAGTCAACAGGCTTCCATGACTACGAGATTCACTGTGGTTGCTAGATCTCTTGATGGCCTTTTGTCGCTAGGTCTCGGGATAGAATTAAAAGGAAATAATTTTACAACGACTAAAGTAATGACTATAGTCGCCAAATCTTAGAATGGAAAATGTAAGTGAACAATAAGTTTCCCAGTCTCTAGATAAAATCAAAAGGGTTCAAATTATTCAGTGACTCTATAGTCGCTAGGTCTCAAGAAGAAATAAATTCATTTAATGACTAAATTTTTCTTTAGTCGCCAGATCTCTGAAAGTGTAAAGGAGGCACCAAATTTTTTAGCAATTACGAGAATGTCTTGTAGTCGCTAGGTCGCCAAAAGTTGAAATTTGATTACTTGTCATTTTCTTATCTTACAGCTAGTGAATTGAGTTTTGACTGTGCCAAGTAATGGCAGAATTAAAATAATTTTTAGCTTTATGATCTCTAACAGATTGTTGCATTCAATTCTGCTAAATAAATCTAGTTTTTCATCACTCATTTTGAATTACCAAGCATTCAAAAAGCTAGAGCGATAAAATTTCCTGAGGTTTTTCGTAGCAATTTCAAAGTTCAGAATGTTTAGAATTTGCAGAAGATTTTGAATTCTTAGACAAGATGAGCCAATTATCTATCAATGGGGCTTCTACCAGCAAAGGAGCTAAGGAGAAAGTAAAGGAAAGCTATTCGGATGAATTCCTCACCTTACTATAGGGCTCATCACAGAACAAGAAGGTTAGTGATGAGTGTTTTATAGATGAACTTGCATATTGTAGAGATGTTAGGACACTAGATGTCACTGGAATGTGTTTGTTCAAGTACTTTTATAAGAATTCTAAAAATCTGGTCCCTGTCTCAAACCCTTGGACGTTGGGGTTAGCAAAATTGATAGTTCCAGAGGTTTTCTTGGATGTAGATGTCCTAATTGTTCTATCCCATTGCTATGATCCCCTATCTAGAATAATTAGGAAGGTTGATGGTTCTCCTCTAGTCACCCTTGATTGGAATTCATTCATAAGAGCTTTTAGTATCCAACTCCCTATGGCTATTGAAATTAATTTACAGGCCCTGGCCAATAGGTATGTTAGGGAGGCTATCATTGTGGCAAAAGAAATCCAAAGCCATGTTCCCCAAGAGAACATAAATTAAATTGCACCAATGGAAGGAACAATCCCAAATGCATACAAGGACCTCCTCTTTTATATAAAGTACATTGCATATGGATTATGCAAAGTTCTAGGGATTGATGGTGGAGAGAGGATCTCCTCAAATCTCCTAATGATGGTTTTGGACTCCCAGAGTCTTCATGTGAAAAAATGATATGATTACATAGGTTATGTAATAGAAAATTTGCATGAGGGTTTACAGGCATTGAAGAACCACACGTCTGGTTCTACTCAAAGGTTTATGCACTACTATTTGTTGATGCACCTCATTTAGTATTTCAATTATGATATCATGAACATGGAGTACCTTGAGCCATAGATGGTGTATAAGGGACAACCAAATCCAGTACATTTTTGGATAAGACCTTGGAGTCCTTCCTTGAGAAGTGATTTTTGTGTATTTGAAAATTGAATAGTTCGGCCTATCCCCCTTAGTTTAGGGCTTAATCTTTCAAGGCTATCCACAAAGGTCCTATAGCTGATAAGGCCTCAACAATTTGTTGATAAGTGGACTAAGGGTCACAATTGGGCAGATATTTACTACAAAAAGGGTTATACTATGATTAGAGTATATGGATTCCCTTAGCCCCCCCACATAATACCATTCTTTGTTCCACCAAGGGTTGCATTTTTAGAATTCATCTAGCAGCTAATGCTGACTGATAAGGAGCACCTGGCTCCACATAGAAAAGGAACTTTTACTCCAAGACACTTTAGAGTGCATAATATCACAATAGGCAAGAATGCTTTTAGTAAGGTAAATGATTGGTTAGGGTAGTTCATAATGCATGCTGCTTCCCATAGGTATGTTGATATAGAGGGATTCATGGTTGCTGCCAGGAAGTATTACATCCCTAGCATCCCATTCAATAAGAGACATAAGGAGTATCATGAGGAGGATGTATTAAGAAACATAATAGAAGAAGAAGAAGTGGCAAAAAGATTTGACCAAATACATGAACTATATGCCATGGAGAAACAGTTAAGACAAAAAGGATTGGCATTCAGTGGCTTCTTCCCCAATTTTCCCTATCTCCAAAGGCTTGAACAAATGATGGCCCAATTCAATACTATGATGATGAATTTTGAAGATCAAATTAATGAAATAGACATGAAGAAGGATGCCCACTCTGAGTCAGAATGTGACAAAGATAGTGATGGTGGCTTCTAGGTGCATAGCACCCCTCCTCAAGAACAAATAATGACTGAAAAACATCAAATTGGGGAAAATATTTTTGACTTAACAGAGTTCCATAGTTCTCAAGATACAAGTGAGCCTCCTGCAAAAAAGTAGAGATTGTTAGTTGGAGAATCTTCTCAAGCAAGGAGAAAAGACAAAGTGGGAGCCCTCTTCACTCGAACTTGTGTCCATCATCACCAGTTGAGAAAGAAGATAAGAGACGAGAAAAGAAAAGAAAAATTGCAAACAGAAGATGTTGAGTTTCCCGTCACCCTGTGCCAAGATGACAAAATGTTAGAACAAGATGCATTCTTGAAGGATGACAATTTTATAAAGTTAAATGAATTCAAATGTTTCTTGATATGGCACAAGCAACAAGAAGTTGCATCCACTATCCAGATCACTAAAGTGGGTCAAGTGCCTAAGGAGGCAGTACAAACATTAAGAGAGTATGACCTAGAGACTGAAAAGATCACCCCAGAGGAAGCTAGACAACTTGTCAGAGCTAGCAATATGCTACTTGTGCTTGGGTGGAATTTGTATTCAGATTTAATTATTGATCAGATCAAAAGATAGGAGGATATAACTTTATCATCAGAGACCCAAGTAGGGGAAATTATTAGAGGATTTGGGTATAGCCCAAGAAATCAAGCATTAGCTCTATGGAGCCTATATCCTAAGGATAAAAAGCCATCAATTATAAATGTAAAAGAACAAATGGATGGTGACAAAATTGTATGGTCAATCCATAGTACAGGAGACCTTGAGATCTCTCAAGTGTTAACCCATTTTTCTATGCTTAATGTGGATAAAACAAAGCAACTATCAGAGAGGTATGGTTCCTCGTTGGAGGAATACAGTGCACTTTTGAAAGATAGAGATATCATAATAATGAAGGAAAAAGGCATTGGAGAAGTCTTTGGCAGACTTGGAGTAGCATATAATCAATACTCCTGTAGCTACCCCTGCAACTCCTGAACAACCTACATTGCTAGAGGGTAAAAGTATGAGTGAAGAAGAGGTTGATCCAGAGATGGAAAAAATAAAGTTAGAGAAGAATGAGGCTATCCTACAAGCCTTATTGAAGATCTTGCAGCACAGAGTTGATGCATTAAAGGATAAATTTGATTTGGTTTTTAGTGCTTACAATAAATTACCCAAATTGCAAGTAGAAGCAAATAGTTATGTTTCTATTTTAAATGGTTATTATGCAACTTGGTTAGTCAGAGCAACACTTTTTGAAAGATTGGTAGTTGTTCAATCTTTAAGAACTAATATTCCAAAAATTGTTTTGCAAGTGGGTGAGGAAATAAACAGAGTAAAAGCCATATTGCCACTTTTTAAAGGCAAATCAAATCAAATTGAGGCTAAGATAGCCATGCTCAGTACAGGTTTCAACAAGTTTATCCCTTACATTAAAAATGCAGATGGTGTAATGAAGAGCCTCGACAAGTGGAAATCAAATTGTGATCCCTTATTGCCTAGAAAAGAGGCATTTCTAGATGAAAGTAATGAGGTAGATGTGGAGAGATTTAATAACACTCTAGATGAAGCCATAAAGGCAGAAATGGAGCTCACTAGATTTGTGGCAGATGTCAAGGTAATAACAAATGCCAAATGGGAGAGGCAAAAAGCACAACTACAACATATCAAAAATTATAAATGGCCGACATAGGAAGAGGTCACTGAGTGGGATGAAATTACAAATCCCAAGAAAATAAAGTCTACTACAGTTGACTTTGATATTTTGGATGATGAGTAAAGAGGACAACTGGAGTACCTGACACCTAACCTCAAAGCACAGGGATGATAAGCTATTAGTAAGAATGGTGTAAGTTAGCCAGAATGGTGGTCACCATATCTCACAATGATTAAAGAAGCTATCATGAATATCTAAAGACAAAGGTGTCAGTGATCAACGAGCCAGGAAGTAGAATAGTCCAAAACATTTTTGTCTTTCCACCACCTAAGGGCTTTTTGCAATTTGTTTTATATGCTTTTTAGGGTTAGGGCTCCAACCATCTGAAGCTTTTTGCATTCTCATTGATAAGAGAATTCCAAGATGGTTGAGTTATATATATAAGTTGTATCCCCATTTTGTAAGAGTTAGAAAAAGATAACAGAAAAATTGAGTATCATTGCTATAGAACAGACTTCTAAATTTTGTGTCTGAGCTTCTGAGCATGAGTCTTTATGTGTAATTCATAGGTTCATTTTAATACAAATACACTACAATTTCTATCTTCTATTATTGTTGTTTCTTTACTTGTATGTTTACTCTTGTATGTTTTATTTGTAAGGCATTTAAAATATACTAATTGTTAAACAATTTCTTCAATTGATTATGAGTTTCTCTCAAGGAGAGAATTAAAAAATCTGTGTTATCAGTTGCAGAGAGTAAACTTATGTGTGGGGATTTTGATGATAGTAATATTAGTTTGATAAAATAGATTGCAAGGCATTCTATTCAGATTGCAGATTGTGTGTAAGGCATACTATTGTATTTCTTTTAAGATATTCCTATGGATTTGCATTTAAACTCTTTTTCCCATTGGATTAGGCACCTGTTTAGTGTTTGTTTCTTATAAGTTGTCTTTTCATGATCTTTAGAAATACTAAAATTCATTTCATTACTAGTTCCTTTACTTTTAATAATTGTCTGTACATTTTGAAGGAATTGTATCTAAGTGATATGATTCATCTTTGTTGATTATGTTAGGATTAACAAGGCAGAAATAACAATTATGTGCAAATATAACTAATATCAAAAAATAATAAACCACACAGAATAGAACACAAGACACACAAATTTAACGTGGTTCACCCAATCCCTGGGCTACATCCACCAACAGCGAGTCCAATATTATTATTATCCAGTGATTACAACCTGATTACAATCCGTAATCCCTTACAGCCCAATTCTGCCGCAAGTACTAAAATCATACATCATGAAAATCCCTAACCCTAAGCCATATTATACAATATTTTCCCGCTTTAGGGTTAGAATGAGTTATAAGTAGTCGGCCCAAATAACTGAAAAAGTAGTCGGCGAGGTCGGGAGGAAAAGTGTATAGTACTTTCCTGGATAGTACTTTCCTGATTAGTCACCACAAGCTAACAATCTCCCACTTTGTGACTGATCAGTATCCACACTATACTAAAAAACCTCCCACTTGGAGACTGATCCTGTAGCAATACCGCTACCCACATGAGGCTCCCACTAGATTGAACCACCTTGGACTCAGCTGTTCCTTTATTTTGTTCAGTCTAGAAGACCAACTGAAGCTGAACATGAGTTCAACTTCTCCCTTGTTACTACCTTTGTAAACATATCTGCTGGATTATTATCAGTATGAATCTTTTCCAGCCTTAACTGTCCATCATCCAAAACTGATCGAATGAAATGGTACCACAACTGTATGTGTTTTGTCTTTGAGTGCAAAGCAGAATTCTTTGCAAGATGAATGGTACTTTGGCTATCTGTATGTAGAAAATTATCCTTTTGTGGATGTCCCAATTCTTCCATGAAGAATTGAAGCCATATTTGCTAACTGTTGTTTCAACCCCTTAATGTGATCCATGTTAGACCCAGCTACAAGCATATCATCAACATATAAACATAAAATAATGTAGCTGTCATCATCCAACCTCTTAAAATAAACACAATGGTCAGAATGACACCGACTATATCCATGCCCATTCATAAAAGTGTCAAATTTAATATACCATTGCCGAGGTGCTTGCTTCAAGCCATATAAACTTTTCTGCAATCTGCACACCAAATTCTCCTTACCCTTGACCTTAAATCCTTGTGGCTGAACCATATATATTTCTTCATCCAAATCACCATGAAGAAAGGTTGTTTTAACATCAAGCTACTCTAAATGCAAATCTTCAGTAGCCACAATACTTAAAACAGTACGAATAGAAGTCATTTTAACAACTGGAGAAAATATCTCATCAAAATCAATACCATGTTTCTGTGCAAATCCTTTTACGACTAATCTGGCTTTAAATCTTTTCGTACCTCCATCCTCTTCTTTGATCCTGTAAACCCATTTATTCTGTAAAGCCCTTTTACCTGCAGGTAACTTAAATAAATCCCATGTCTGATTTTTCAGCAAAGAGTCCATTTCATCTGTCATTGCAGACTCCCACTGAAGCTTTGTATCCACCTGCACAGCTTCATTATAACATTCAGGTTCACCAGCATCTGTTAACATAATAGAATACAAAGATGGAGAAAATCTTTCTGGAGGTCTACTTAGCCTTGTTGACCGTCTAACACTCACTGGGGTGTGTGGTATTTGTTGTTGCTGTTGTTGCGGAGCATAAGGAACTACTGGAACATGAACTTGTGGAGTATCATCCAGTACTACATAGTCATTTTCTTTCTTCTCATGTTGCAGCAACAGATCTTTGTACAATACTTTCTCATTGAATATGACATCCCTGCTTCTTACAATTTTATGATTTTCAAAATCCCAAAGCCTATAACCAAATTCATCAATGCCATACCCAACAAATACACATTTCTTTGACTTAGCTTCCAGCTTGGTTCTATTTTCAGAGTCTAAGTGCAAAAGCTTCACAACCAAAAGTTTTGAGAAAAGAATAACTCACCTTCTTACCACTCCATGTTTCCTCTGGAATACCACAGTCCAAAGGAGTAGAGGGGCCTCTATTGATTAAATAAATAGCGGTGTTCACTACCTCTGCCCACATATTTTTGGGCAGCCTAGCATGCAACCTCATACTCCTTGCACGCTCCATTATTGTCCTGTTCATGTGTTCAGCCACTCCATTTTCTTGTGGAGTCCTTGGTACAGTTTTATGCCTACGAATACCATTAGAGGAACAATATTCTTCAAATTCTGTGCTGCAATACTCACCACCATTATTAGATCTGAGACATTTTAACTTTTTACCAGTCTCATTCCCAACCAAGCATTTCCATTTCTTAAAAGTTTGAAATACATCAGATTTCTGTCTAAGGAAATAAATCCATACTTTTCTTGTTGCATCATCTATAAATGTAACATAATACAGAGAGCCACCAAGGGAAGATATCTGAGCTGGTCCCCATACATCTGTATGCACAAGCTCTAATCTCTCATTTTTCTTTTCCTTCCCACTCTTCACAAAACTAACTCTCTTTTGTTTTCCATAAACACAACTTTCACAGAAATCCATATTGACACATTTCAGACCAGGTAAAACTTTCTTTGAATGAAGTAATTTCATACCTTTTTCACTCATGTGCCCAAGTCTGTTGTGCCACAGTGCTGTGTCAGAATCTACAGCAACAGTTTGATGTTCTTCCTGCTCAACTGCAGCCACTGTTCCTAAACATTCATTATCTTCTGAAACAATTAAAGTAGAAGGAACAGTATGACCTGTACAAAGATATAAGGTGCCTACTTTCACACCTTTTGCTACTACTAAGGAACCTTTTGAAACCTTCCAATTTTTATCATTAAAAGTAACTGTGCAACCCTCATCACCCAGTTGCCCTGCTGAAATTAAATTCCTACTCAGCCTTGGAACATGTCTTACCTCTTGTAGTAGCCAATGATTCCCATTCTACAACTTAATCTTAATTTTTCCCTTTCCAACAATCTGACAGGGTTCATTATCTCCCAAATAAACTAGCCCAAAATCCCCTTGGACATAATCAACAAAATAACTTCTATGGGGTGTAGCATGAAATGAAGCCCCAGAATCTAAAACCCATGAATCATCAATACTTTCTAAGGACAAGAGCAAAGAATCTTCCTCAAATTTGTTACTTACCACATTTGCCTCCTTGTTTCCATCATTTTTGTCTCCTTGATCTTTCTTCCGAGACCAACAATCTTTCTTCTTATGACCTGGTTTTCCACAGTACCAGCAATCATTTGGCCCTTTAGATTCGAACCTCTTTCCCTTTGATTTTCCTTTTGATTTCCCATGATTTCCAGAGTTGTTTCCTCGATCTCTTGTTCTGCCTCTACTTTCTGTGTTCAATACACTACCCGATGTGGATGCCCCTGAGCTTTTCCTACAAATTTCCTCACTCAATATAACACCAATAACATCATCATACTTTAGGGTATTAGAACTAGAAATAGAATTACTAACATCCATTACCAAGCCATTCCAGCTTTCTGGCAAAGAACACAAAATCAAGAGAGCCCTAACCTCTTCATCAAAAGTAATTTTAACTGAGGTTAATTGACTTGTAACTGTATTAAACTCATTCAAATGATCAGTAACTGATCCACCTTCTACCATTTTCATATTAAATAAACGCTTCATAAGAAATACCTTGTTTGAAGCTGAAGGCTTTTCATACAACTTCGCTAGGGTTTCCATCAGATCTTTAGCTATCTTTGCTTCAGTAATATTGAATGCCACCGATTGTGCCAGGCATAGATGAATAATCCCCAGTGCCTTCCTATCCAAAATATCCCAATCCTTTTGAGACATTGATTGCTCTTTCTTGGCTACTCCCTCTAATGGCCGCCATAGATCCTTTTGATAGAGATAATCCTCCATTTGCATCTTCCATAACTGGAAGTTCTGCCCATTAAACTTATCAACCTTCAGTCTACCCTCGTTTTCCATTTCTCCCACTTAACCGAGAGACTCTCCCACTAACTCGTGAGACCTGCTTCAGAGAATAGATGAAAGAACGAATGAAATAACCTCGCTCTGATACCACTTGTTAGGATTAACAAGGCAGAAATAACAATTATGTGCAAATATAACTAATATCATAAAATAATAAACCACATAGAATAGAACACAAGACACACAAATTTAACGTGGTTCACCCAATCCCTGGGCTACATCCACCAACAGCGAGTCCAATATTATTATTATCCAGTGATTACAACCTGATTACAATCCGTAATCCCTTACAGCCCAATTTTGCCGCAAGTACTAAAATCATACATCATGAAAATCCCTAACCCTAAGCCATATTATACAATATTTTTCCACTTTAGGGTTAGAATGAGTTATAAGTAGTCGGCCCAAATAACCAAAAAAGTAGTTGGCGAGGTCGGGAGGAAAAGTGTACAGTACTTTCCTGGATAGTACTTTCCTGATTAGTCACCACAAGCTAACAGATTACTTAAAGAGTCAATCACTAGGTTGCCCCTCCTTAAAGGGAAGAAGGATGAATGTCCTTATACCACTATTTCATGCTATTACACTTGTAGTTTCTATCCTAATATTTTGCATCAGGGTATTCTGAGCTGTTTGCAGAGTGATAATGTTTTATTGAAATAATTTGAGGAATCAATAGCATAGCAGTGAAGAACTAATCCACCATTTGAATGTTTACTTGATATATAGTAAATCATTATATGAAATACCTGGCTGAGTCCTATGGAGCTCGAAGCAGAAGGAGGATCCTATCCAATCCTCATTAATTAGACTCTTTCTTGCAAACTTGAGTGTTCATAAAACTAAGAATCAAGCCTTCATATTTATCCAAGTTTGATCCCACAAGAAAATGCTCTAACAAACTGGTGACTCTACTGGGGATAAAATCTTTTACAAACTTATAAGTAACGCAAGTTCCAAGTTGAGTTTGACTCCTGGCCTTCTTATTCCATACTAGTTAGTCACCATTGAAGATCAGAGTTGTCGCTTCATCTCTCTATATCTTGACCCTTTATGATTTTATCTTATATATATTCTACCAAGGATAATATCTCCAAATCCCCAACCAAATTGTGTGGTGACTCTTTACAAAATCTTTGCGCTAGTGCTCCATAAGAGACCCTCTATTTCATAATGACCCATAGGAATACAAGGTCCTATAGAAAAGAACATCTAGAAGAAAATTTAGAAGGAGAACTTCCAACTACCTCAAGGTGAAATCAAATGAGGAGGGAAAGAAATAATAATGACATGTCTTTCACATGGAAATAGAAAGGAAATGTGAGGATAGAGGATCTTGTTCAAACAAACCAAGAGGGAAACACATCAGAATATGAGGAGGTAGTTGATTTGGGCTTAAATCAATATGAAGATTACTATTCACCCTCTGAAAAGGATGGAGGGAGAGCACGACCCCACAGAAGAGGAATCCCTAGAAATAATAGAAGATCTAGAAGCCAAAGTAGGAATAGACAAGACTTTTTTCCTTCTTTTCCCCTTGGTTCCTCCTTACAGGGTCAGCAAGTGCCTAATGATCACCAAGAGGAAGTCCTTGCCCAAAATTCTTCATCAGAAACAACCCTCCCAGACTCTGAAGAAATTTTTGAGGAAGTGTTTGAATTAGAAAGGAAGATATGAGAGCAAGCTACAATAAGGCAAAGAATAGAGAAAGAGAAAGAAGAAAAGATTAGACATGATGTGATAAGAGCTGAACAATTGAAGAAACAATTGTTGGATTATGAAGCTATAAATTATGTTCCCATATTAGAACAAACAAAGGAACAACTCATTATCCAAGAAGTACATGAAATAAGAAACCCCAAGGATAAGGGTAAACAAAAGGCTGTAGGAATTTCAATTAGTGAACCAAATCCTACCAAAAACTCTTTTGATCAAGCAGCAAGATTAGATGCTGACCTTGAGAAGGCCAAAAGAGAATAGGAATTGTTGGCTAAAGAATTAGAAAAGGTAGAGCTAAAGGCTACTACAGCTAAGATGAAAAGAAAGATTGAGTTTCTTAGACAATCTTTTGGACCCACTAATACAGTTTCCACTTCTTTAGTACAAAGTGCAAATGTTTTGAATGCTACCAAAACTATCCCTTCATCTATTGTCCATAAAGTCTCCCATGTTTCAAATATTTAGACATCTACATCTTTAGGTGCTGGCCCATCTCAAATAGGATCTATTCATGAGAGACACAAGCAGTTAGTTTTTATTGGAATCCTCAGATACCCTAATCCTATCCCTAATGAAATTAGGAAACAACTCCCAAAATTCATTGGAAGTAATGCAGTCACTTGTGAGGAACACTTGAAGAGCTTCATTGATGTAATAGATGACTACAACATAGAACCTAATGATGTAGTTATGAGACTTTTTGTTCAATCTCTGATTGAAGATGCTAGAGATTGGTTTAGAAACCTTCCTCATGCTAGCATAAGTTCATGGGAACAATTCAAGCATTTTTTTAAAGAACAATATGGTGATAAGACAAATGAAGTGTTGATGCTGAATGAGTTCAATAACACCAAGAAAAACCAAAATGAGGGTGTTCTTGAATTTAATGTCAGATTTCAGAAAGCTATACATAAACTATTACAAGTTATCAATTTGGATGATAAAATATGTTTGGTCACTTATTCGAATGCTTTTGATTCAAAGATGGGGTATCTTTTAAGAGACAAAAACCCTAGAAATCTTGCAGAATCCTATAAACTAGCCATTAACATAGAAAGTAATAGGAGGATATCAGGAAAATTGGGAAGAAGGGATGATTATAAACCTCAGGTGTCAAATAGAAAGGAAATAGGGAAATCTGCTACAAAACCAAAAGAGGTTGATAGTTTGAAGAAAAACTTGAAATCTATAAAAGATTTAAAGTCTGGTGAGAGTAGAAATAATAGAATGCTAGCAAATGATAGACCATCTTTTAATAACTTTAATAAGTTACCAAGAATGCAAAACTATCCCTATAACACTTAGTGGAAGGATGGAAAACCAATGCTCCCTAAAAGAAGGGATAAACCCAGTGATAAAACTCCTAACCCATTACACAAAAACACAGTGAACATGAATGATGATGTTCCATGGTGTATTGTTTGTCAATCCCCTCATGATCCTTACTACGGTGTAGTTGCTCAAAGTGTCTCTGCAAATAGAGAACAAGAAAGTAATGATGAAGAGTCTTATGATGATCAAGGATGTGCCATGACTTCTTCATGAATGTATGATGAAATAGACTCTATTGGAGAAGATGAGGGCCAAGATGTTTCTAGTTCCCAAGTCAAGAATAGGGTTTACCATCAGCAAGTTTTTTCTGATGAAGAAGATAGTCAATTAGATAAAGTCCAATGTAATACTTTGAGAGATGATGGATCAATTATGTTGAGAAGGCCTTATGATGAGGAAATTGCACAAATCACAATAGATATGTTTACTCAAGCCAAGAGTAATTATAATTTAAGAAATAGGGTGGTGGGTGACCCAAATCATAAGCCTACTGGTATATTCATCAAAAAATCAGAAAAGGATGTGAAACAATCTTAGGATAAACATAAAGCTATTGAAGTTGTCAGCAAAACCAAGATCAAAAAGAATGTCACTTTTGCTACCCCCAATATGACTTATAGAGTGAAGGCTAAACCCTTGGAGGAAACTGTCATTTCTGCCCAAAAGGAGGTTAAAACCCAAAACAAGGATCATCTTGGCCTTATTGAACATGAAGAAAACAAGGAGGTTACTGTTATTAAACAAGATATAGTTGACCCAAAATATATTCCTGTTGACATGAGTAAGTTGTTGTCACAAATCACTGTCAAAGTTTCTTTGTTAGAAATGATGAGAATAGAGGAACACAAAGAAAAGGCCTTAAGTTGGGTGAATGGAGTCACTCCAACTGATACCCAAAGTGCCACAAAGGTTGATAAATTGATTGCCTCAATAAGTGACTCAAATGAAAACCAATATGGGGAAATCATTTCAGAGATTCCTCAAATTTATTTGGATATAAATGTTGTCATTACTATGTCAGGGACAGTTGATCCTTTCTTTCTATCTTTGATAGTAAATGGGAAGCTTTTAAAGAATTGCATGATTGACTTGGGAGCTTCTAATACTATTATGCTTGCAGAAGTAATGAGGTCTCTTAGATTGAAAGTGGATACACCTCATGGAAGATGTCAATCCATGGACTCAAGAGAAGTGCTAGTTATTGGTACTACTAAAGCATTACCTTATAGGCTAGCAACTTACCCAAATAATTTGTTAACTATGAGTGTCTTGGTGGTTGATATCCCACCTCAGTATGGAATGTTATTATCTAGAAAATGGAGTGCTTCAATGGGAGGTAGTATTCAACGTGATTTATCTTTTGCAACTTTCAACATTGATGGAAATAATGTCAAAGTATCCAAAGAAAGTAGAACCCCACACATGATTGAATTAATTGACATTGATGATTTGAATTGTTGTGTGGATGTTGATATGGAAAACTTTAGAGTGGAAAAACTCATTCCACAAGAAGAAGATGTTGATCCACTAATTGAAGAATTGAAGGAACAACATAATGGATTATAAAAAATGTATTTTGATGGAGCTTGTTCAAAAGAAGGCTCAGGAGCTAGAGTCCTATTCATATCTCCATTAGGTACCACTTTCAAGTACTCTTTTCTATTGACTTTTCAATGTACAAGCAACACTGTTGAATATGAAGCATTGTCTCTAGGATTGAACATTGCCATAAAACATGGGATAAAGTGTTTAAAAGTTTATGGTGACTCCGAGCTTGTGGTAGCACAAGTTAGATCCAAGTTTGTTGTTAAAAATGATAGATTAAAATTGTATAAACATGCTATATGGGGTCAAATTGAATTATTTGATGCCTTCGACATCTATTGGGTGGAAAGGTCTAAAAACATTATGGTTGATTTTTTAGCTAATGTTGCTTTAAAAGGAGATGATGTAACTTTGTCTGGAGTATCAATAGTGGAAATAAAGAGTAGGCCAACTGTTCCAGATAACATTTACAACTGGTAGGTCTTTGCAGATGACCATGGCATTTTAAAGTTTATTAAATGCCTTGACACTTATGAAGATCAACTCATAGACTGTAACACTTTGGTTGAGGAAATTGATGGTAAAGATATGGTCATCAGAAATGAGGTAATCTAATTGAGTACAAATCACATTCCTAAAGTTTTAACTAAACTAAAAGCATTATATAGTGGCCAAGATGATCACATGTTAAAGACTAGTAATGCTAAAATAGAAGATTTAGAAGAAGTAAACTTGGGATCACATAATACACCTCAAATGATTTATATTGGAAAAGGGTTGGATCCTCAAATAAGATACAATCTGATAAAGTTATTAAGAAAACACAAACATGTGTTTGCATGGTCTTATGATGACCTAAAATCCTATAGAGAGGACCTTTTCCAACATGAGATCCCATTGAAGCAAGATGTTAAGCCATTTAGACAGAAGCAGAGACCTATTAACCCATTATTGGCTCCCAAAATGTAGTAGGAACTGGTCAAGTTGAGTGATACAGGAATAATCTAGCCTGTAAGGCACTCAACTTGGGTATCTAACCTAGTCCCAGTTAAAAAGAAAAATGGTGATATTAAGTTGTGTGTGGATTTTAGAAACCTGAATGTTGCATCTCTAAAAGACAATTATTCTTTGCCTAACATGGAAGCAGTGTTACATAAGGTTACTAGATGTGAATTATTGTCTATGATGGATGGCTTTTCTGGATACAACCAAGTGTTGGTGAAAGAATCTGAACAATTTAAGACTGCATTCACAACACCTTGGGGAACTTATGTGTACATCAGAATGTCATTTGGTCTTAGAAATGCTAGAGCAACTTTCCAAAGAGCCATGGATGTTGCATTCAAGGAGTACATAGATTTTTTTATGGTTGTCTACCAAGATGACATGACTGCCCATTCAAAGAAAGCAGAAGATCATTGTTCTCATCTTGAAAAAAGAATTAACAAGGCTCTAGAGTATGGTGTGTCCCTAAACCCAAAAAAGTGTAACTTTGCAGTTAAAGAAGGAAAGTTGTTAGGGCACATCGTATCAAAGGATGGGATAAGAATTGATCCAGAAAGGTTAGAGGCTATCCAGAGGGTCACTGCACCAAAAAATCTCAAGGGTGTGCAATTTTTTTTGGGGAAAATTAATTTTATTAGAAGGTTTATTGCCAACTTTGCTAAAATTGTCAAACCAATAGTCAAGATACTCAAGAAGGATGTTAAATTCCAATGGACTACTAAAGCTCAGTAGGCTTTTGACAAAATCAAAGAGGTTGTTCAAGAGGCACCTATATTGAAATCTCCTAACTACAGCAAACATTTCTCACTATTCTCTTTTGCATCATTTCACACTATTGCTATTGTATTGTTACAAAAAGATGAAGAAAATTTTGAACATCCAATTGCATTTTTCAGTAAATCCTTGCAGGTTGTTGTACTAAATTATGAGATGATGGAAAAGTAGGCATATGCATTGGTAAAAGTTGTAAAATCTTTCAGGCCTTATCTAGTATGTGCTAAGGTTATTGTATATGTTCCACATGCAGCAGTAAAGGATGTTCTCACACAGTCAGAGGTCACTGGTAAAAGATGTAAATGGATCACTAGGATCCAAGAGTTCAACTTAGAAATTCATATTACCAATTTGGTGAGGGGACTAGGTCTAGCAAAGTTAATGACTGAGGAAAACATGGATTTAATCCAAGTTAATAATGAAAGGATATCAGATTTGACAATAACAAGTATTGAAATGCAACCATATTATGCTGATATTATTTATTTTATCAAGCATGCCAGATGTCTAGAGCATATGACTGACAATCAAAAGAGAGCCTTAAGATTACAAGCTCATAAGTACACATTAATACAAGGGGATTTGTACTAGAAAAATGGAGATGGAATTTTGTTGTTTTGCCTTGACAAATATCAAGCAGAGAAAGTTTTGAAAGAAATGCATGCTGGTGTTTGTGGGGGGCATTATTCTGCAAAGACCACTGCCCATAAGATTTTAAGAGCTGGCTATTTTTGGCCTACATTATTCAATGATTCTTTCCAATTTGTTAAGAGATGTGAGGCTTGTCAGAAGTTTCTTCTAAGTTAAAGGATTCAGGAGCATTGTTATAAAATCTAGTAGTTGTAGAAGCACCATTTTCCATGTGGGGAATGGACTTCATAGGTGAGTTTGCTAAGAAATCTAGTGGTGGATATAGTTGGATACTTGTTGCAACTGATTACTTCACAAAATGGATAGAAGCTATCCCTACAAAGAAGGCAACAAGTAGGGTGGTGATTGATTTTTTGCTAGACAATATTTTGACTAGATTTGGTATTCCTATAAAGTTGATCATTGATAATGCAATGTGCTTTAGATCAGATGAGTTTAAGGATTTCTGTAAAGAAAATGGAATTATAACATCGTACTCATCTCCCTATCACCCCCAAGAAAATGGACAAGCTGAATCTAGTAACAAAAGCATTTTAAAAATTCTGAAGAAAATATTGGAGAAAAATAAAAGAGCCTAGCATTCAAAGTTGAAGCTTGCTCTATGGGTAGACAAGATTAAAATAAAAAAAGGCTACAAGGAGGTCTCCATTTGAGCTTGTGTATGGATTACAACCAAGATTTCCTATCAATAGCTTGATGCCTATATACAAATTTATCCATGATGAAGAGTTGGATATTTTGGAGCCAATGCAAGATAGAATCATGTAATTGACTGAATTGGATGAAATGAGAAGAGATAGTCAAAAGACCAATGGCAAGTTACAGCAAAAAATGAAGTACCTATTTGATAAGAGAGCTACTAATAGAAAATTCCAATTAAATGACCTAGTGCTTTAGTGGAATGTCAAAGTAGAAGATAAAGGAAAGCATAAGAAGTTTGAATCATCATGGCTTGGTCCCTACATAATCCATGAAAGTTTTGGGAAGGATTCCTTCTTGTTAAAAAATATGGATGGAGAAATTTTTGAGTTGCCAATGCATGGGCAATTCTTAAAACCTTTTTTCAGCTAAAAGTCCTGATTCGTATGCACATGTAAATTTCTTGTAAAAATCTATATAGGTTTGTTTCCCTTCTAGTTACATGTTTTTTTTCTTGTTTTAGGTCGGTCGATTTTGGTCTACTTTCCCAGAGATCTATCATTCTTGCTTAAACTTGTGTTTAAACATCCTCAGATATAGCCACTATTGGTTGGTTTCTTGGTTTTATGTGTTGTCCTTTGAAATTTTGATTTTTGATGCCTATCTCTGAGTTTCACGATTCATTCTCCAAGCATTTTTCTAGTCCTAAAGCCCCAAAATTGTTTAAAGTTTGAAAACCCTAGGTTTTAGGACTAATTGCCTTTAAAAATCCAAGAAAACCCTAATATTTGCTCACCCAAGTCTATTCAGCTGTTACTTTTTCAAATCACTTAACAGCCTTTTTCATCATGTGCACTTTATATTTCTAGGTTAGTCACTTAGTCTCCTAAACAGTTTAGCATATTCCTTTTTAACTAGTGATTATCCGATTCCCTTTGATGCACAATCTCCTAAGGATGGAGGAATATTCTTTGTCTTCAAACGACTCCATTGTTGCCTTTACTCAAACAGTCTCTAGATGACTATTGTGAGATCTAGCGACTGCTATGATAAATTTTTGCAAAGTGACTATAGTCGCTTTATCTCTAGATTAAAATACCTTCAGCCGGGTGATCTCTGAAAGAAATAAAGAATTGATATAATATGCAGTGATTATGAGGTTCATAGATGATCGTTGAATCTCCAAATGCAAAGTGGTAGTCTATTTTGCAGGTCGCCAGATCTCCAAGTTATTTAGCAGTTAGTTCTTTTATCCTGCGACCTGGTGATTTCAATAGTCGTGTGTTCTCTTGGTTCTGGTGGTTATGTTTTAAGCGATTAGCGATTTAGCGACACGGTTATCTCTAAGTCTCCCAATGAAGTGGTTAAGTGATAAAAGGTGTGGTGACTTAGCGACAACCATTGGATGAAGTTTTAATCGGTGGTTGATGTTTAATCTCATTACTTGACTGAGGTTAAGTAATTCTTCTAGCGACTTGGAGAATAAAGGTGTTCACACAGTCTCTAGTCTTAACCAAAGTCAAAGGAAATATCAGGCGACTAGGAGATGTCTTCAGTCATGTGGTCGCCAGATGAGCCTGAGTTAAGAGGAAGGTTTTTGGATAGTTTTTGTCACCCGTCGATTTAATTTTGATCATGTGGTGGTCACGTAGTCTTAGAATATAACTATGGGTTAGAAAATTATCCAAGGACCTTAAGATTTTCCTTGTTGCCCAATCTCTGGGTCAAACTCAAGTTAAGAAAGTTGCTTAGTGATTAGGAGATTGTCTTCAGTCGGGTAATCACCAGATGATCCACGGTTAAGTGTTGGCTGAAATTAAAAAGTTAAAAAAATATGAGTATCTGTTTGCCAGATTTTGTGACATGTCTCTTCCTGATTGGTTGGCAAAATATTAGCGATATAAACAAGTAAACAAACTCAACTATAGTCGTTGGATCTCCAGAAAAGATAAATTCAATTTTTTCAATCTTCAGTTGCCGAATCTCTGAATGGGTGAGTCAGGAGGTCTCAAGAAAAAGTTTGAGAAGTCAACAGACCTCTGCGACTATAAGATTCACTGTCTTTGCTAGATCTCTTGATGGCCTTTTTTCGCTAGGTCTTAGGATAGAATTAAAAGGAAATAATTTTACAGTGACTAAAGTAATGACTATAGTCACCAAATCTTAGATTGGAAAATGTAAGTGAACACAAGGTTGCCTGGTCTCCAGATAAAATCAAAAGGGTTCAAATTATTTAGTGACTCTATAGTCACCAGGTCTCAAGAAGAAATAAAGTCATTTAATGACTAAAGTTTTCTTTAGTCGCTAGATCTCTGAAAGTGTAAAGGAGGCACCAAATTTTTTAGCGATTATGAGAATGTCTTGTAGTCGCTAGGTCGCCAGAAGTTGAAATTTGATTACCTATCATTTTCTCAGCTTACAGCTAGTAAATTGAGTTCTGAGAAACATAATTTTTAGCTTTTTGATCTCTAACAGATTGTTGCATTCAATTATACTAAATAAATATAGTTGTTCATCACTCATTTCAAATTACCAAGCATTCAGAAAGCCAAAGCGATAGAATTTCCTGAGATTTTTCAGAGCAATTTCAAAGTTCAGAACATTCAGAGTTTGCAAAAGAGTTTGAATTCCCAGACAGGATGAGCCAATTATCTACCAGTGGGGCTTCTACTAATAAAGGAGCTAAGGAGAAAGTAAAGGAAAGCTATTCAGATGAATTCCTCACCTTACTGTCGGGCTCATCATAGAATAAGAAGGTTAGTGATGAGTGTTTTATGGATGAACTTGCATACTGTAGAGATGCTATGACACTAGATGTCATTGGAATATGTTTGTTTAAGAAATTTTATAAGAATTCTGAGAATCTGGTCCCTGTCTCAAACCCTTGGACATTGGGGTCATCAAAATTGATAGTTCCAGAGGTTTTCCTAGATGTATATGTCCTAATTATTCTATCCCATTGCTATGATCCCCTATCCAGAACAATTAGGAAGGGTGATGGTTCTCCTCTAGTCACCCTTGATCAGAATTCATTCATAAGAGCTTTCAGTATCCAGCTCCCTATGGCTACTAAAATTAATTTATAGGCCCTAGCCAATAGGTATGTTAGGGAGGCTACCATTGTGGCAAAAGAAATCCAAAACCATGTTCCCTGAAAGAACATAAATTACATTGCACCAATGGCAGGAACAATATCGTATGCATAAAGGGACCTCCGCTTTTATATAAAGTACATTGCATATGGATTATGCAAAGTTCTAGGGATTGATGGTGGAGAGAGGATCTCCTCGGATCTCCTGATGATGGTTTTGGACTCCCAGAGTCTTCATGTGACAAAAGGATATGATTACATAGGTTATGTAATAGAAAAGATGCATGAGGGTTTACAGGCATCGAAGAACCACATGGTTGGTTCTACTCCAAGGTTTATGTACTATTGTTTATTGATGCACCTCATTCTGTATTTCAATTATGATATCATGAACATGGAGTGCCTTGAGCCAAAGATGATGTATAAGGGACAAACAAATCCAATATAGTTTTCAATAAGGGCTTGGAGTCCTTCTTCCTCAAGAAGTGATTTTTGTGTATTTGAAAATTGGATAGTTTGGCCTATCCTCCTCAGTTTAGGGCTTAATCTTTCAAGGCTATCCACAAAGGTCATGTAGCTGATAAGGCCTCAACAATTTGTTGATAAGTGGACTAAGGGTCACAATTGGGGAGATATTTACTACGAAAAGGGTTATACTATGATTAGAGTATATGGATGCCCTCAACCCCCCCACATACTACCATTCTTTTTTCCACCAAGGGTGACATTTTTAGAATTCATCTAGTAGCTAATGCTGACTAATAAGGAACACCTGGCTCCACATAGAAAAGGAACTTTTACTCCAAGGTAGTTTAGAGTGCATAATATCACAATAGGAAAGAATGCATTCAATAAGGTAAATGATTGGTTAGGGCGGTTTAGAATGCATGATGCTTCCCATAGGTATGTTGATACAGAGGGATTCATGATTGCTACCAGGAAGTATTACATCCCCAGCATCCCATTCAATAAGAGACATGAGGAGTATCACGAGGAGGATGTATTAAGAAACATAATAGAAGAAGAAGAAGTGGCAAAAAGATCTGACCAAATACATGAACTATATGCCATGGAGAAATAGTTAAGACAAAAAGGATTGGCATTTAGTGGCTTCTTCCCCAATTTTCCCTATCTCCAAAGGCTTGAACAAATGATGGCCCAATTCAATACTTTGATGACAACTTTTGAAGATCAAATTGATGAGACAGACGAGAAGGATGTCCACTCTAAGTCAGAATGTCATGAAGACATTGATGGTGGCTTCTCAGTGCACAACATCCCTCCTCTAGAACAAATAATGACTAAAAAATATCAAGCTAGGGAAAATATTGTTGAGTTAACAAAGCTCCATAGTTCTCAAGATACAAGTGAGCCTCCTACAAAAAAGCAGAGAATGTTAGTTGGAGAATCTTCTCAAGCAAGGAGAAAAGACAAAGTGGGATCCCTCTTTACTTGAACGGGTGTCCATCACCACCAGTTGAGGAAGAACATAAGAGAGGAGAAAAGAAAAAAAAAACTGGAAACAGAAGATGTTCAGTTGTCCTTGGCCCTGTGTCAAGATGGAAGAATGTTAGAACAAGATGCATTCTTGAAGGATGAAAATTTTATAGAGTCAAATGAATTCAACAGTTTCTTGATATGGCACAAGCAACAATAGGTTGCATCCAGTGTCCAGATCACTGAAAAGGGTCAAGTGCCTGAGGAGGCAATACAAACATTTAGAGAGTATGACCCAGAGACTGAAAAGATCACCCCAAAGGAAGCTAGACAACTTTTCAAAGCTAGCAATATGCTACTTGTGCCTAGGTGGAATTTGTATTCAGATTTTATTATTGATCAGATCAAAAGACAAGAGGATATAACTTTATCAGCAGAGACCCAAGTAGGGGAAATTATCATAGGATTTTGGTATAGCCCAAGAAATCAAGCATTGGCTCTATGGAGCCTATATCCTAAGGATAAAAAGCCATCAATTTTGAATGTAAAAGAACAAATGGATGGTGACAAAATCATATGGTCAATCCATAATATAGGACACCTTGAGATCTCTCAAGTGTTAACCCATTTTGCTAGGCTTAATGAGGATAAAACAAAGCAACTATCAGAGAGGTATGGTTCCTTGTTGGAGGACTATAATGCACTTTTGAAAGATAAAGATATCAGAATAATGAAGGAAAAGGCATTGGAGAAGTCTTTGGTAGACTTAGAGCAACAGATAATCAATACTCCTATAGCTACCCCTGCACCTCCTGAACAACCTACATTACTAGAGGGTAAAAGTATGAGTGAAGAAGAGGTTTCTACAAAGATGGAAAAAATAAAGTCAGAGAAGAATGAGGCTATCCTACAAGCCTTATCGAAGATCTTGCAGTACAGAGTTGATGCATTAACGGATAAATCTGATTTGGTTTTTAGTGCTTACAATAAATTACATGAATTACAAGTAGAATTAAATAGTTATGTTTCTATTTTAAATGGTTATTATGTAACTTGGTCAATCAGTGAAACACTTTTTGAAAGATTGGTAGCTGTTCAATCTTAAGAACTGATATTCTAGAAATTGTTTTGCAAGTGGGTGAGGAAATAAACAGAGTAAAAGCCATATTGCCACTTTTTAAAGGCAAATCAAATCAAATTGAGGCTAAGATAGCCATTCTTAGTACAGGTTTCAACAAGTTTATCCCTTCCATTAAAAATGTAGATGGTGTAATGAAGAGCCTCGACAAGTGGAAATCAAATTTTGATCCCTTATTGCCTCGAAAAGAGGCATTTCTAGATGAAAGTAATGAGGTAGATGTGGAGAGATTTAATAACACTCTGGATGAAGCCATAAAGGTAGAAATGGAGCTCACCAAATTTGTGGCAGATGTCAAGGTAATAACAGATGCCAGATGGGAGTGGAAAAAAGCACAACTGCAACATATCTAGAGTTATAAATGGTCGACGGAGGAAGAGGTCACTGAGTGGGATGAAATTACAAATCCCAAGAAGATATAGTCTACTATAGTTGACTTTGATATTTTGGATGATGAGTAAAGAGGACACCTAGAGTACCTGACACCTAACCTCAGAGCACAGGGATGATAAGCTATTAGTAAGAATGGTGTAAGTTAGCTGAAATGGTGGTCACCATATCTCGCAACAACTAAAGAAGCTATCATGAATATCTACAGACAGAGGTGTCAGTGATCAACGAGCCAGGAAGCAGAACAGTCGAAAACATTTTTGTCTTTCCACTGCCTGAGGGCTTTCTGTAATTTTTTTTATATGCTTTTTAGAGTTAGGGCTCCAACCATCCGAAGCTTTTTGCATTCTCATTGATAAGATAATTCCAAGATGGTTGAGCTATATATATAAGTTGTATCCCCATTTTGTAAGAGTTAGAAAAAGATAATAGAAAAATTGAGTATCATTGCTATAGAACAGACTTCTGAATTTTGTGTCTGAGCTTCTGAGCATGAGTCTTTATGTGTAATTCATAGGTTCATTTTAATACAAATACACTACAATTTCTATCTTCTATTATTGTTGTTTCTTTACTTGTATGTTTACTCTTGTATGTTTTATTTGTAAGGCATTTAAAATATACTAATTGTTAAGCAATTTCTTCAATTGATTATGAGTTTCTCTCAAGGAGAGAATTAAAAAATCCTTGTTATCAATTGCAGATAGTAAACTTATGTGTAGGGATTTTGATGATAGTAATATTAGATTGATAGAATAGATTGCAAGGCATTCTATTCAGATTGCAGATTGTGTGTAAGGCATAATGTTGTATTTCTTTTAAGATATTCCTGTGGATTTGCATTTAAATTCTTTTTCCCATTGGATTAGGCATTGGTTTAGTGTTATTTTCTTATAAGTTTTCTTTTCATGATCTTTAGAAATACTAAAATTCATTTCATTACTAGTTCCTTTACTTTTAAGAATTGTCTGTATATTTTGAAGGAATTGTATCCAAGTGATATGATTCATCTTTGTTGATTACTTAAAGAGTGAATCACTAGGTTTCCCCTCCTTAAAGGGAAGAATGATGAATGTCCTTATACCACTATTTCATGATATTACACTTGTAGTTTCTATCCTAATATTCTGCATCAAGGTATTATGGGCTATTTGCAGAGTGATAATGTTTTATTGAAATAATTTGAGGAATCAATAGCATAGCAGTGAAGAACTAATCCACCATTTGAATGATTAGTTGAGATATAGTAAATCATTATAGGAAATACCCACCTGAGTCTTGTGGAGCTCGAAGCAGAAGGAGGATCCTATCCAATCCTCATTAATTAAACTCTTTCTTGCAAACTTGAGTGTTCATAAAACTAAGAATCAAGCCTTCATATTTATCCAAGTTTGATCCCACAAGAAAAAGCTCTAACATAAGGGATACCTACGTAGCCACTTCTGGGCTCTAACACCTCCAAAATAAGTCACTCCCTATCTATACACTCAAATAACCTACGCTAATGCTCCAACCAAAATTATATGTAGAGAAGAATGAACTAAAACCACAAAATCTTCTCATAAATCATAAATCATCAAAGTAAAATAATGGAGCATAGTAGAGAATGAAACATCCTATATAAGGATCAAATAACCCACCTCACTAAAGACATTATCAAAGATCATCCATTGCATAATGGATATCTCAACAAAATAATAACAATCTATAAAGTCTCATATCAGAGGACCAACGATACTCAAAGCATCAATGACATCCATCTCCAAACACAAAGTAACATAATCTATAAAGATAATCATCCAGAATGTAGAACAGTCATGGTAGAGTACATAAGGTGACTAAATAAATTAGACTCAATCATAATAACGGTCGTCACTTTTTTTGTCAAATCAAGTAAAGATCAAGACAAAATACAACATATGGGATCACTTACATATATCACAAAATCATACATGATCCAATCGAAACTTCAAAATGGTTATAAAGACTCTTCATATAAAATCAGAGATCAATAGAAAAATACTTCAAAGACTTTGGCATATAATTTCTAAAAGTCAACATAATTTCCCCAAATAAACAACATCAAACAAGGCAATATAATAGACCAAGTAGTCAAACCATAACACAAGTCTCACTTGTTTAAGAACAGTCAATTTTGTTAATTAAAGTCTAGTTTGACTTATGAAGAAAATGTCCATTTAAAATCTCATGCATATATACTTTTTAAATAAGTATTGAAATAAAATCTCCATGCATATCAAAACACCATGTATGTAATAATAAAATAATGTTATTAATTTTACAAATATAAATATAAATGAAAACATTAATATTAAAGCCTCCATGTACTAAAATTAACTAATATTTATTTATTAAAAAAAATTTTGAAATAAATAAATAATAATAAAAATAATCATTTCTATTTTTAAATCTGTAAATTAATAAATAATAATAATATTATATATAATAGATTTCAAAAGTCCAAATACATAAATATTTATTTTTCCATTGGTTTTCTAATTTCATGATTTAATATCTTTCTCTCCATATATATATTCTTTACTGCTTTCTTTTAATTATAAAAAAAGATTATGCTTATATGGAAATATTATATATCTATTTTAATTTGATTTACTTCTTAGGGTTTCAACAACAAATATAAACAAACCCTAATTGATTTAATACAAGGCTCTTCCTCATTATTTTTCTAACAAAAATACTAGGTTTCCCTAATTCCACAATCACAAGATATCTTCAACCTAAAAACTTTCAAAATAAAATTTCCATCAACAAAATCTAGCAGGTTCAAAGTAAATATTTTTTTAAAAGAAAATCATATCTACGAGGGTTTAAAACCCTACCTTAATCCACCAATTGAAAAAAGCCACGAAGAACCATCCAAAAACCCTGAAAATTCAAAGCTTTCATAATTTCCTTCAATTCAAACTATGAACCAAAATGTGTAAACCTGTGAATAAAGAATAATGACTAAAATACTTGTAATAAAGGAAAACTAAGCAACCTAGGGTTTCCAAAACTCATGCAAAATAAAAAAAGGAACTCATCCTTAAATTGAGTAAAAATAATTTATTTAATTAATATATCTTATTTTTATCAATTCACTCAACTTGAATTTTAAAAGGTAAAGTTCTAATATTTTGGTGAAGTGTTTTCTCAATATGCAACTCAGCATTAAAATCACTTAACTCCTTTTGCATTTAAATGTCAATTATTTTATTTAAATTAAAAAAAAATTAGCATATTTGAAATATGTAATTTAATAATAAATATTATTTATATTCTAATTATACATTTAAATTTAAATTTAGACTTAGTATTTAAATTAAATCTCCACTTTCCATAACTAGACTTTTTAATTTATTTTGTTTAATAAACATAGGTATTTAATTAATTCTCACAAATTAAATAACCTTATATTTTAATATTCTAATATTTTATAAGATATAACTAATCAATCACATAATCAACTTTAATTAAATCATTTATCTATTTTAACACAAAAAGCATATCACACCTAAAAACATGCAAAAACCTAAAGAAACTAACTACATCAAAAATACTAAATCAACTCAAAGGAAGGGTTTATGAATGATGTCACCTTGATGAATTCAGAGGGTAATAACTAAGATACGTGTCCATTATTTTTGGACAATAAATGGCTTAGATTAGAATTTGGACATGTCTGTTATCTCCCCTCTCTTACCATTGAGATATTGTGATAGGGCATGTTCATCCTGATAATTCAGAGGAATCGATGCCCAATACTTGAAATCTTGCATAAAAGACAAGCATGTAAATACATGTATAAATATATAACTGACAATGGCGAGGATCGATCGATCATGTGGATCGCACAAGCAACTACAATTTCATCCCTGAACCACATCAAACACATCAAATAGAAATATAAAACATATACATGCAAGTATGGGGTCAGTAAAACCATGAATGTAAATAACATCATCATATGCAGATAATCAACATGAAGAGTGGCCTAAAAGAGTTTGGTTATTTAAACTAAAAAAGTAAACTATGGGAGGGGTATTACATCCACCTCCCCTAGAATTAGGCTTACTTCTAGAAGCATACAAATAAATACAGATATGTGTCCCTCAATCATGAAGTAGTCTATTTAAACAAAAGACAAAATGACATCTCAAAATAAGCCAAAAAATAAAGATATGATAAATAGTCATCAAGAGTAATATAATTCTAGTTTAAGCATAAATTGAAAATCGCATTGATCAAGCATTCATTATTAATCAATTTAAATAGATCTAGATATTTATTCATTCAATATCATATAATTCATCTATAAAATAATTGTATAAAGTACACATTTTTACTTACATCAAATAAAAAATTGAGAGGTTTATGCAATCCTAGAAAATGTAACACCAACATAAAGGACACACAATGCATTTCATCTTCACATAAAAATATAGTACAATTATCTGTGATGACCTCCCTTTCACATACTATCAAAGGTCTAAAATGAGCATGATAGAAATAACACTTATCACATAACATGGCCAACAATACCAAATATTCGGAATAGCCACCACAAAGTTCAAAAGGAAAAACCCAAGTGGGGAAATTTTAAGTTCAACATTAGATCATAAAAGTACCATGATAATTCAATAGTAAGTCAAGTGTGACTAGTGTCACAAAATAGGTAGCAAAAAGAGAGTCTAGTGACTAGTCCACACATAAGAAAGTTCAAAAATTTAATGCTAGCCTAAACACAACATGAACAATTCATCAATAACCAAAATAAATCATAAAATGTCTCACATAACAAAGTGACTGGTGTCAGCCACTCCCAAGGGAGTAACCACTTCACGACACCCAAGAATACATCATCCTGGATGCATTAAAGAATGTACCCAAACACAATAGATAATCGCTAAGGTAAGATGCATCAAATGTAATTGTAACTGCACAACTTTGCAAAAAGTTACAAGTAGGTTATAAGTTAAAATGGTTCTCAAATACAAAAGAGTTATGTGTCTATGTTTCATTTCAAGTTTCAACTATATGACACCTAATGGGCATACAAATTTCTAAGAGTTACCAGTGTAGAAACATAGGCTTTAATACCAAGTGTAATACCCCGCTAGGGAGCCCAAGAGAGATTAACCTAAACATGCTACTAAATTTACAAAATAATTTTTTTCTTAAGAGTTTACAAACAATAATGAATAACCAAGAAGAAGCAATATAACATAAAGACAATACTTACTCATAAGTAAAAATCATTTACAGATTACAAAGCCCAAGAGTTCCTTGATGTAGAATTACATAAATGTAAATTAATCTTTTAAGTACAATAACTATTCAAATAAAGTACATATTTTCATAAAAGAATACCCAAATAAAACTAAACCATAAGGTATACATGATAACCCACATCCACTACATAAGTTACAGGGTATGTAAATATGATCTAAGTAGAAAGTACAATATAATAAAAGAAAGATAAGTTTAAGTCTCTAATGATAAAAAAAAGAAGATACAACAACAACAAGGATAATCCAACACTGGTACAAGGATGTCAAAATCTCAAATGGTAAAAGAATCGCTACCACCTAACCAAATGGAACCCAAGGTCCACTCCCACCGTACTAATGAGATAACAATAAATCCCACTCAAATAACAAATACCAAAATCCAATCACAATACAACACCTAAGCAAAGGATCTTGAAGTCTCTCTATCTCAATAGGTACAACTCAAAATGCAAAGGTAAACATACTAATCCTAGAGGCAACCAACACATGTAGGAAACCTAAGATGCATAAAGGTAAGTGTCATCACATGATCCAACTCTAAGGTTATCCTGGTAGTCTCTCTAGACCCTGATACCCTAGTGACTATATGCAGTATTAGTATTCCTCTCATATAGATGAGGTACCAACTATGCTATATCTACTCCACTTAGGTGGCAAGCATCTTCCCACTCCCATCCTAGTCAAGACCTCAAGCAAGTACTCAGGCATGACTGGGGCACACATTATCTTATTAATTTATTTTAAAACTCTTAATGTATTTAAGTTACCACTTTATTACGTAACTTGTAAGGGATACCTGGGTAGCCACTTTTGGGCTCCGACACCTCCAAAACAAGCCACTTCCCATATGTACACTTACATAACCTATACTAATGCTCTAACCAAAATAACAAAGAGAAGAATGAACCAAAACCACAAAAGCTTCTCATAAATCATAAACCATGATAATCACCAAAGTAAAATAATGAAACATAGTAGAGAACAATACATTCTATACAAGGATCAAATAATCCATATCAATATAGACATTATCAAATATCATCCATTGCATAATGGATATCTCAACAAATAATAAAAATCTACAGAGTCTTATATCACAAGAATAATGATACTCAAAGCATCAATGGCATCCATCTCCAAACATGAAGTAACATAATCCATAAAGATAATCATCCAGAACGTAGAACAATCATAGTAGAGAACATAAGGTGACCAAGTAAATCAAACTTAATCATAATAATGGTTGTCACCTTTTTTGTCAAATCAAATAAAGATCGAGACAAAATACAACATATGAGATCACTCATAGATATCACAAAATCATATATGATACAATTGAGACTTCAAAATGGTTATAAAGACTCTCCACATTAAATCAGAGATCAACAAAAAGATAATTCAAAGCCTCTGGTATACTTTCTAAAATTCAATGTAATTTCCCCAAATAAACAATATTAAACAAGGAAATAGAATACACCAAGTATTCAAACCATAACACAAGTCTCGGTTTTTTAAGAACAATCAATTTTGTTTACTAAAGTCTAGTTTGATTTATTAAGAAAATGTTCATTTAAAATCTCATGCATATATACTTATTAAATAAGTATTGAAATAAAATCTCTATGCATATCAAAACACTATGTATTTAATAATAAAATAATGTTATTAAATTTCCAAATATAAATATAAATGAAAACATTAATATTAAAACCTGCATGTAAAAAAATTAATTAATATTTATTTATTAATGTTAAGCAAGCGCAGGGTCAGTTTCAGAGGATCAGTCAAAGCTTCTTTCGAGGGGATTTGAAGGCTGGTCACAAACAAGGTCATCATCTCTCTTCCTAACAACCTAGTCACAAGCTTCAAAGTGGTCAACCCCACTCTAACCGTGATTATTTGAATATTTTTTGAAGGTCCCCAATAGTGCAACCAGCTAGACCCCAGACTCATTGGGACAGTAGCAAGGGCTTTCAGACCTTTCCCTTTGCTCAAAAAAACACAATAAATGGAGACAAGGATGATTTCATGAATATTTTCAGTGGCAAAGCAATAGTCCAACCTGCAAAACCTTTTTTCGTTAACCCAAGATTTCATATTAAGCCTCAAAATTCCAAAACAGGAGTCTACAAGCAGAGCTTGTTATTACAGCAGGAAGAAATTTTGCCTACAAATAGTCTCCTGGGCAAGAGGCCATCCAACTAGCATAGGGTTTCTTCTTTCCTCACAATGAAGCCTCCACGATTCAATGGAATATCAAGCTACGAGCATGGAGAATTGGCTAGTCACGCAGCTTTGAAACCTAGGCTCTCTCAAAAGCAAGATTTGCATCCTGCAGATGGGGCACTTTTTAAAAATATGAATGGGTGGGAAAATTTTTGAAACCCTCCTAAGCCCCATCTCAAAAAACTGAAGCATTTTAAAATGCAAAATGGGAAGAGAGCATTGATTTGTAGACAAAAATAGTTGATATTCGACATCTGCGAAGGTACTCCTCCTGGCTCCCTAGTTCATATTGGCCCCCCAACTCAGAAACAGGTTGGAGCTCTTCTAGATGCTACCCTTCATAACTTGCAAGCTAGAGCACCCTTCAATCCAAAGAAGCTCAAACAAATTTGGCAAGCAAAATAACCTGAAGTATCTCCTCAACTTTCTAGCCAAGCAAAGGCTCCACCTTATCATGATCATGAGGATTTAGTCAACATTACTTTGCTAGAACATATGCTTTAGGATCATATTAGCCTCCTTCAGAAAATAGATCTCATTGGTAAGCTTTCAAGCAACTCACTATTATTCACTAATATTAAATCTTGGGCTTTTCAATCTTGAGATGGCTTGAAGGATATTTTTCGCTTAGACTCTGATTCAGGTTTTTTTGTGGCTATATTTGAGTATGCCGAGCTTAGAGATTCCATTCATAAAAATAAATGCTGGTTCTACAAAGGCTTGGGCTTATTCACTATGATATGGTCCCCAAACTTTAAACCGGATAACAAGGCTTTCTTTTTTCCCCCCATTAGATTGCCCTACCTCTGTTGCCTTTGGAATATAAAGATGTTTACATTGTGGAAACCATTACTAACAAGATTGGTATCTTCATTAAACATGATCTCATTCCTTTTGAGTTCCCTCATCAAGATATCAAAGTTTGTGTCCTTATCGACTCTTCAAAGAGAATACCAAATCAAATTACTATCACCACAAAATGGGGGGTTTGGACTCAGAACATTGTTCTTTAGCAGGAGGATACTATTCATAAATACCAACACAAATTGGGTTGTTTTAACTCTAAATGCAAGCTTCAGGATCGATTAGGTGTGTTTGTATGTGAGGACCATTGCACAAATCCTATTAAATGCTCAAGTTGGGTTCAAATCCAAGAGAATCAACAAACTCACAGTAACAAAATATCTTTGGTCTCTTTTTGCTCAACCTTCAATCCTTTGCAGATCATCCTTCATTTTTATAAAATGTTTACATTCTTCTTTTTCACATTGAAAAACTTGCTCTTGTTGTTTCATTATGCCCCTACAATATTACAGATATTCCCTCCACTTAATAGAGCTCTAGAATTCAATAAAGCAGAATTAGGCTCTTTTGAATATAATACCCTTGTTCAACATCTAATGTTTCAGGATTATCCCTCTGATATGATAGATATGTAGAATATCCTCAACAGTAATGTTGTAGCGTTATTAAAAGCTCAGAAATGCTCTAATAGAAGGATAGTAGATTTGGCAGTGAAAATAATTCATGAATCTCCATCAAAGGAAAGTGATATGTTTAATTCTAAACTGAGGCCTCTAAGTGAGAAATCACCTATTGAGTTTTAGATACCTGACTCAGAGTCATAATTGAGCCGTCTCAAGGCTGATAAAGGCATTAACCAAGACCCTCAAGTAGAATTACTACCTTTCAAGGATTTCATTGCTATAGATCATCTAGATCAATATCCCCAAGCTTCAAAGGACTCCCTAGATTTGCCTTTTGGTGAGGATTATTTAAATGGTGCGTAGTTTAATCACCACCAAAATCCCCTCTAGAGTAGTACAGTGATAGAGGATGCCAGTGACATTGATGAGGCTGCACATTTGGCCAAACTAGGATCAAATAATTCAGACCAGTCTGGCCCACTAGGGGGCTACAATCAAAAATTAATCTTATCCATTGAGCAATCACCCAAACCGAATACCCAAAGAAAACCAATGCCTAAAAAGTGAGGGAGAAAGCCTAAAGGTTCGAAGACAAAGGTAGGGATAGTAGCAGGCATTCAATCCAGCTTGGATGATAAGTTCACACCATCAAAAAGATTGACAAGGAGAACTATGGATTCTCCTTGTCAGTAATGAGGATCACCTCTTAGAATGTTAGAGGCTTAAATACCTCTGACAAACATAATAGGATCAATTATGAACTTTATTGATGTAGGATCATCTTGGCTCTTGATCATTCTTGCATCACCAAAAATAGTTTCTATTTCTTGTACCTATCTCATGTTTGTTTTAGTGCCAATGTTTCTGTTGGTTTCATGACTTGCAAAGTTAATGTCATGCCTTGGACCTATTCTTGGATCTTCTTCTAAGAGTGCACGTCCTAATTATTTTGGACTTGGAAGTTATCGCCATTTTCCTCAGTTATCGATTTACTGCCAGCTTCACATGAAACATGTGGTATTTTTCCTTGTGCGGTTCCATGCATGGAAATTGGATCTTATGCAGTTGAGGATATGTTCTTGGATAATGTGTGGACCTAAATCTTAAGGTGCATTTTTTGTTGTTTCTAGCTTTAGTTTTGGTTTCTCCTCCTAAGTGGACCTATAATGTAATTAAATGCTTGACTGGCTGACTTGTGGCTTTGCGAGCTATATATTGGAAGCTTGGGATGTTGTAGAGCATAGCTTAGTTAGATTAGAAGAGAGACAGCAGAAGGATGTGAATTGTGATTCTAATTTCATAAATTCATTGTATAAGGCTGAAACCCAAAAGGCCTCACAGTTGGGCATGTTACTGTTAATATAACATTTGTTCTAGTGTTGCTACCAGTTGCTTGTCTCATATCCACTATGTTTTACTACTTTATTACATGTTTTCATATTACTTCTATGTGTAACTCTTCGTAGGGCTTGTTCTGGGTGTAAGTAGAGTCAATTAACTCTGATTCTACCTTTACCTTCCCTACCCTTGTGTTAAGTGGTATCAAAGTGAAGTTCTTTCTTATGGATTGGATCATGGAGAACCTTAAAGATTGGTTGTAGGGTGGCAGATCTGACATCTTACCTATAACTTCCAAAAGGTTATGATCTTGCTGGAACCTAATTGTCAAGATAGTTCATGGTAGAGGAAATGATAATGCTATCATGGATATGTTGAGATAGATTGCGACTAGGCTTGAAGCTATAGAGACAGCCTAGAGAAGAGGCACACATCTTGAAGATGTTAGTCATGAGGAAGAAATAGCACCTAACCCTAAAACTGAAGTTGAACAGGATGAGGAAAGACTCTTGAGAGTCTTGTCTAAAGCTAACTCTAGACTTGTTGTGGAAGTTTCTTGCTATGATGGAAGACTTGAGATTGATGCACTTTTGGATTGCATCTCTGAGATGGATAAGTATTTTGAGTATGAAGGTACTCCTGATAATAAGAAAGTGAAGATTGCGGTCACAAAGTTGAAAGGTCATGGATCTCTTTGGTGGGATCATTTGTAAACTGAGAGACAGAAGAGGGGAAAAGAAAAGATCAAGACATGGATGAAAATGCTTGGAAAGATGAAAAAGAAGTTTCTTCTAGATGATTACCAAGTTAGTTTGATGAGGAAAATGCAGAATCTAAGACAAAAGGACATGAGTGGGAAAGAATATACTGAGGAATTTTACAAATTTGATATCATATCTAGACACGTGGATGATGAAGTTGAGAAGGTGGCTAGATATCTGAATGGCCTAAGGACATCTATTCAAGATGAGATCAACTATGTGAAAATAGATAGTGTGGAAGAAGCATACCAATTTTTTGTGGAGGTAGAAGAGAGATTAACAAAGAGACATGAACAAAGACAAAGAGGAAGAGGTGGCAAATTTCAAAGAAGCAGAGGTAGACCTTATGGAGAAAGTAGTGTTATACACTGAATTTGCACCTTTGATCTCAAGCTCTCGTAGTCTTGATAATCCAGTATAACATGGGAATCATCTCAAGGTTGTGGGACCTTTTTCTAACCAAGATGAGACCTCTAGATTCTAGGCTGGTTCCTCTTGGATAATCACCCTGATTTGCTCTTAGATAGGAAAGTAAACTCTTTTGAGGGAAAGGGATAGAAGGAATGCATGAAAGGGAAATGACTGAAAGCAAATCTACCTACTAGGTGATGCACCGAAACTAGGGTTTGGATCTCAATATAGAGAAATGAAACCAGTGAGGAGCTTAGGTCTGGGAGATTACAATTTACTGAATAGGCTTGCATAAGTATTTCATAAGAGGGCCTAAAAATTAGACACAACCTATGACCTGCAAGCAGACATTCTCTTCAGCAAAAGGACACAGGAATGAGACAAAATGACAGGGGTTGAAGAATACCCACAAGCTCACTTAGATCAAATCAAACATAGTAGTGCACATATAGGTTGAAAATAAGAGGGATCGGGAACCCTAAGTATCACTGAAAGCATCCATAAACTTCAATCCAATAAGAGATAAGCCAAACAAGGAAGCATGGGGACATATTACAATGTCACAGAATACTTTGTAATATTTGTATTATCAATGAGAACTTACAGGATGTGAAAAACCAGAGAGCAAGAAAAAATGCTACAGATAGTTTTCCAAGAAAAGAGACTTTCTTTTTTACAAAATGTGAACTATGAGCACTACAGGCTCCAAAAAAGAATATATACATCACTCAACTGCATGCAAGCAGGAGTCAAAAGTTAACCAGGGTACAGAAATATGCATAAAATAATCAACCCTAGCAGTCGCTTTCGATCATAAATGATATCCCTGCAACAACATGGCTGATCAAATATCTAGTTTGCATGCCCAACTCTCCACTACAATCATCCTGCAGACAAAAACCTTGATCTATCATTCTTTTCTACATAAAGTCATGCCATGAATGCATACTGGTACCTTGCTAGGACAAGAAATGACCCCCGAAGGCTGCCCAGACCTCCTCATCATCCTCCCTTAACTGCGCATGTCCTAGAGACATAAATTCTTTGAGCTACCGCGCTGCTGCAAACATCTCACTAGAAGAAATCCCCACAAAAAATAGTCACACTACTTTAAAAAAAGTACTGGTCACATGATTGCATGAACTCAAAAAGCCTCATGCGATCATGTGACAAGCCTCTTAGAACCTGTCTCTGCTTCACACACGTCAATCAGATCCAACACTGGTGAAAACCCCTGTAGAAGACCTCAAATTTGGGCTCCAACGGTTACCAGTTCTTCGTTTAAAACTCAGTTGTTGATCACATTTTTCCTAGTAAATCAGACAATCTGGATCATCCCCAAAATAGTTGCAAGCCCCTATGAAAGGTCAAAGTCCACATCGCCAGTTAAGAGCCAATTAGAAGCGACCATACTGACATGTCAGCATCCATGGAATCATCTCGAGCCTTACTGCAAACTTAACATTAAGTTAACCCCAGGTTCAATTTCCTTCTTAGTCACCAAGTTGCTTAACTCTTTCCTTAACCTCAGCCACATCCAGCGACCATGCAAAAACTCTTAACCGCGAACCGTTTACCAACCGCGGGCCCACTCTGTTTTAAAATAACATTGGTCGCATGATCGCATGAGCCTGAAAGGCTTCATGCGATCATATGACAAACCTTTGAAAACCTACCTCCTCTTGCCACATAGTCACTCGGGACCCACAAGACATCACACCTGCCAAACCCTTCCACGTGGCCCAACAGGAACCGAACACCTCGGTTGGATCCATGATAGAAGGATCTCATCGAAAGGTTGTCGCATGATCACATGGGGTTAGAAGATCCCATGCAAACATGCGACCACCATTGGATCTTTATCACACTTGCATCCCGGGCCCACAAGATTCACCACCTATAGTTGCCGAAGTCCATTTACCGTTGACTGCTTGTTGCATGATCGCATGCGGCTAGGAAGGCCTATGTGATCATGCAACCAACTGCATGATGTTACCCGATAACCGAACATGTCACCGTTGAAACTATTGATGGTCTGTTGCATGGTCACATGGGCTCAAAAGAGCCCATGTGATCATGCGACCAACCATAAGATTTTAACCCTTGACTGCTATCGGCTAACCGCAAGATGCTGATCGTGAACTGTTGACGGTTAGTCACATGGGTGCATGCGGTTAGGAAGCCGCATGTGATCATGCGACCAACCGCAAGATGCTACCCCCGACCGGCCTAGAGGTGACTGCAAGAATAACCCTGGGTTTACTTTGGGTTCACTTTCCCTTTAGTCACTGAACTGCTTGATCTTTTCTTAACCCCGGGTCACATCTAGCGACCACGCGACAAGCATTGATCCTTGCTTTATCTGATGGCAGTCGCTAAGTCTCATAATACCTTTGGCATATTCCTTTCTATCAGGAGATTACCCGACTAAAGGAAGTCTCATAATCGCCAGATAGAAAGGATATTCCTCTTTTCATTGCGAGATTACTCGACCGAACTTAGAACTGGGCCCACCACCAAACTGCAACCCAGACACGTCACCACCCAGCAAGCCAATGGGAAGAAGACACGCCACCAGCCAAGGTCCCACCATAGAGGCCGATGAAGTCCCCGCTGACCGTTAGAGGTTTGTCGCATGGTCACATGCGGTCGGAAAGCCGCATGCGATCATGCGACCAACCACAAGATGCTATTATGCTGACCGCCAGATGAAAACCTTTTGACTGTCGATCCCTACTGATACCACATCAATGGTTGTCATATGATCTCATGGGATCGAAAGATCCCATGCGATCATGCAATAGTCATCGGATCTTCACTACACTGGCATGGCTTTGAGGAACTAGGACCCGCCTGTCAGAGTTGCGCACTTAGGGTTGAAAACATAGAGGGTGTCGAAAACACAGGGTTTTCGAGCGAAGGTTGAAAACACACTGGGTTTTCAGGCCAAAGGAAGAAAACACAGAGGGTTTTGACACTTGAGCATCTCTTTTTTGGAAAATAGGACCGTGGCCAAAAATGAATGATAGGGAATTTTGGGTAACAAATAGCAGATCTGACAATGTAGTACAAGATAAAGGATGGAAAGATGAACCTGCTAAAAGAGGTAACTATACTGGTTACTCTAGGAATAACAATAATGGAAAGAGAGAAGAAAAGTCTTCATTTAAAGGTACTTCTTATAAATGTGGGGAAGAAGGACATAGAGCCTTTGAATGTACTAACTCTGGAAAGAAGATTGGAGGTAATAGAAAAAGTAACTTGGCTTGTGAAGAAATTGAGGAATTGGCTAATGAACCTAAACATGGTGAGAACTTGATGCTGAGAAGGATCTTGTGTAATAAAGAAGCTAATGAAGAACCTAAACTGATGAAAAGCTTGTTCAGAACTAGATGTAAGGTCACTGAAAAATGTTGCAAAGTAATGATTGATGGTGGAAGTTCTAATAATTTGGCATCCGAAGAGCTAGTTAGAAAATTGCAGTTGTAGAGATTGAAACATTTGAAGCCTTATCGCATTGCTTGATCTAGAAGGAACATAAACTACTTGTAAGTGAAAAATGCCTTGTTAAATTCAAAATTGGGAATTATCACGATCAAATCTTGTATGATATTATGCCTTATATGGATTGTTGTCATATTCTTTTGGGTAGACCTTGGCAGTATGATAGGAAAGATTTGCATGATGGTAGATTAAATCAGTATACTATATGGATGGATGGAAAGAAAGTATTGTTGCCTTTCATAGAGAAATTTGATGAAAGTTATTATACCACAGTCAGAGTATGCTTGGTTGATGGTAAAACATTTGCAAGAGACATTAAGGAAAAGAATATTTACTTTGCTTTAATACCAAGGAAAACTGGAAAACAAGATGAATTAGAACAAGCACATAAGATTGAATCTTTATTGACTGAATTTCATGACATTATTTTTTATAATGTACCTAATGGTTTACCACCTATGAGAAGTATAAGTCAGTGTATGGATTTGATACCTGGAGCTAGTTTGCCTACTAAAGCACCACATAGGTTGACACCTAATGAAAAGACTGAGTTGAATAGACAAGTGCAAGAATTTCTTGAGAGAGGTTTGATTAGGGAAAGTTTGAGTCCTTGTGCAGTACCTATTATTTTAGCACCTAAGAAGAATGGAGACTGGAGAATGTGTATTAATTCTAGAGCCATAACTAAGATCACATTGAAGTATAGATTTTCCTTACATAGGATGGATGACATAATGGATAGTTTGAGTGCAACAAAGTATTTCACAAAGATTGATTTGAAAAGTGGATATCATCATATTAAGATTAGAGAAGGGGATGAATGGAAAACTGCTTTTAAGACTAATGAAGGTTTGTATGAATTATTAGTTATGCCTTTTGGTTTGACTAATGCACCTAGTACTTTCATGAGACTAATGAATGAAGTCCTGAAAAGATTCTTGGGTAAGTTTGTAATTGTATATCTTGATGACATTTTCATATTTAGTAAGACTAAGGAAGAACACCTTGACCATATCAGACAAGTATTGTAGAGATGAAGAAAGAAAAGTTGTTGATTAATTTGAATAAATGTTCATTTATGAAAGAAGAGATTATGTATCTTGGTTTTGTGATTTCAGCTAATGGATTAAGGATGGACCCTGAGAAAGTAATAGCTATTCTTGATTGGCCTACACTAGAGAATGCTGGAGAGGTAAGATCATTTCATGGATTGGCAAGTTTCTATAGAAAGTTCATCAGAAATTTTAGTTCTATTTGTAATGCTATGACTGAAACTATGAGAGGAGATAAAAGGGATTTCAAATGGACACATGGAGCACAAAAGAGTTTTGAAACATTAAAACAAAGAATTGCAGAGTTACCTACACTTGCTTTGCCTGATTTTAGTAAAGTTTTTCAAGTTGAATGTGATGCTAGTGGAACTGCAATTGGATCAATTTTGAGTCACGAAGGAAGACCTATAGTTTTCTTTAGTGAAAAGTTGAATGATGCTAAGAGAAAATATTTAATTTATGACTAGGAATTATATGCTATTGTTCAAGCTTTGAAAAAATGGAGACATTATTTGATGCCTCAAGATTTTGTGTTATATACTGACCATAAAGCTTTATAGTATTTGGGAAGTTAGAATAAGTTAAATCAAAGACATATGAAATGGGTTGAGTTCTTGCAGAATTTCTCATTTTCATTAAAACATAAGAGTGGACACTCAAATAAGGTTTTTGATGCCTTGAGCTGAAGAAGAAGTTTGCTAACAGAAATGAGAGTTGAGATACTTGGTTTTGATGATCTAAAATATTTGTATGAGACTGACATTGATTTTGTAGAATGTTGGAAGGCTTGTAAGGAGAAAATAGGGAATGACAAGTGGACTGATTATTTCATTCAAGAATACATGTTGTTTAAAGGAATTTAATTATGTATACCAAGAGGATCTATGAGAGAAAACATCATAAAGGAGAAGCATGGTGGTGGACTTGCTGGACATTTTGGGATTGATAAGATAGTAAAGTTGATTTTAGAGAGATACTTTTGGCCATAGATTTACGAAGATGTATAGAGAATGGTAAGAAGTTGCAGAGTTTGTCAAGTAGAAAAGAAACTAGTCAAAATGTGGGATTGTATACGCCTTTGCCTATACCTGATAGACCATGGGAAGATGTGAGTATGGACTTTGTTCTTGGATTTCCTAGAACTCGGAGAGGTAATAATTCTATTTTGGTAGTAGTTAATAGATTTTCTGAGATGGCTCATTTCATACCTTGTAAGAAGACATCTGATGCATTACATGTAGCTAAATTATTTTTCAAAGAAGTGGTAAGATTGCATGGTTTCCCTAAGTCTATTGTTTCAAACAGAGATACTAAGTTTACTGGTTATTTTTGGAGAACACTTTGGAAAAAGATGAATACTGAGTTGAAATTTAGCTCTACATTTCACCCTCAGATAGATGGATAGACTGAAGTTGTGAATAGGAGTTTGGGAAACTTGTTGAGATGGTTAGTTGGAGATAAGCCTGCTATTTGGGATTTGGTTTTGGTGCAAGTTGAATTTGCATATAACAATTCTATTAACAGAAGTACTAAAAAGACACCATTTGAGATTGTTACTAGATTTCACCCTAAAGGAATTAGAGAGTTGAGAGAATTACCTACTAAGACTAGAAGAAGTGTTGAATTTGATCATTTTATAGAATACATGAGAACTTTTCATGATGAAGTTAAGAGGAATTTGGAGGAAAGTAATTTAAACTACAAGCAGAGAGCAGATAAGAGAAGGAGACATAAATCTTTTGAAGTTGGAGATGAGGTTATGATTCATTTGAGGAAGAATAGATTTCCATTTGGTACCTACAACAAATTGAAGATGAAGAAATTTGGACCTTATAAGATTCTGAAGAAGTTTGATAGTAGAAATGCATATGAAGTAGAATTTCCTAAAGACATGGATATATCACCTATATCCAACATTGCAGACATCTTTGAGTATTTTGAATCACCTGATGAGCTTGAAGATGACATGGATTTTCCTAAGAAAGACAAAGACAACATTGTGAAGATTCTTAATAGTAGAATGAGCAAGAGTACCATAGGAAAGGACTACATGAAATACCTAGTTCAGTGAAAAGATAAGTCGGTTGAAGACAGTTCATGGATTACTCAAGCTGAATTGGATCTTTATGATTCAAGTCAGAATTTAAGCAATGCTTGATGTGGACATCAGTTCTTTTGTAACCCCAAGTGTCTAATGCAGGAGCATCTTGGGTCTTGAGCAATCTTGCATCAAAAAATAGTTTATGTTTCCTGTACCTATCTAGTGTTTGTTTTAGTGCCAATATTTCTGTTGGTTTCATGACTTGCGAAGTTAATGTCATGCCTTGGACCTATTCTTGGATCTTCTCCTAAGAGTGCACATCCTAATTCTTTTAGACATAGAAGTTATTGCCATTTCCCTCAAGTATTGATTTACCACCAGTTTCGCATGAAACGTGTGGTATTTTGCCTTGCGTGGTTCTGTGTGGGGAAATTGGATCTTTGCAGTTGAAGATATGTTCTTGGATCATGTGTGGACCTAAATTATAAGGTGCATTGTGTTTTGTTGTTTCTAGCTTTAGTTTTGGTTTCTCTTCCTAAGTGGACCTATAATGTAATAAAATGCTTGATTGGCTGACTTGTGGCTTTGCGAGCTATATATTGGAAGCTTGGGATATTGTAGAGCATAGCTTAGTTAGATTAGAAGAGAGACAATAGATAAACAAGAAAAAGGATGTGAATTATGATCCTAATTTCATAAATTCATTTTATAAGGCCGAAACCCAAAAGGCCTCACAGCCGGGCATGTTACTATTAATATAAAATTTTGTCCAGTGTTGCTACCAGTTGCTTGTCTCATATCTATTGTGTTTTACTACTTTATTGCATGTTTTCATATTGCTTTCATGTGTAACTCTTCACAGGGCTTGTTGTGGGTGTAAGTAGAGTCAATTAACTCTGATTTTGCCTTTACCTTCCTTGCCCTTATGTCAATTGGTATCAAAGTGAAGTTATTTCTTGTGGATTGGATCATGGAGAAACTTAAAGATTGGTTGTAGGGTAGCAGATTTGTCATTTGACCTATAACTTATAGAAGGTTACGATCTTGTTGGAACCTAATTTTCAAGATGGTTCATGGTAGAGGAAATGATAATGCTATCATGGATATGTTGAGACAGATTGTGACTAGGCTTGAAGCTGTAGAGACATCCCAGAGAAGAGGTGCACATCTTGAAGATGTTAGTGATGAGGAAGAAATAGCACCTAATCTTGAACCTGAAGTTGAACAGGATGAGGAAATACTCTTGAGAGCTTTGTCTTAAGCTAACTCTAGACCTACTGTGGAAGTTGCTTTGTATGATGGAAGACTTGAGACTGATGTACTTTTGGATTGGATCTCTAAGATGGATAAGTATTTTGAGTATGAAGGTACTCCTGATAATAAGAAAGTGAAGATTACAGTCACAAAGTTGAAAGTTCATGCATCTCTTTTAGTGAGATCATTTGCAAACTAAGAGATAGAAGAGGGGAAAATAAAAGATCAAGACATAGATGAAAATGCTTGGAAAGATGAAAAACAAGTTTCTTCCAGCTGATTATCTAGTTAGTTTGATGAGGAAAATGTAGAATCTAAGACAAAAGGACATGAGTGTGAAAGAATATGCTGAGGAATTTTACAAATTGGATATCAGATTTGGACATGTGGATGGCGAAGTTGAGAAGGTGGCTAGATATCTGAATGGCCTGAGGACATCTATTCAAGATGAGATCAACTATGTGAAAATAGATAGTGTGGAAGAAGCATACCAATTTGCTGTGAAGGCAAAATAGAGATTAACAAAGAGACATGAACAAAGACAAAGAGGAAGAGGTGGTAGATTTCAAAGAAGCATAGGTAGATCTTATGGAGAAAGTAGCAGATCTAATAATGTAGTACAAGATAAATGATGGAAAGATGAACCTGCTAAAAGAGGTAATTATTCTAGAGGTAGCTATACTGGTTATTCTAGGAATAACAATAATGGAAAGAGAGAAGAAAAGTCTTGGTTTAATGGTACTTGTTATAAATGTGGGGAAGAAGAATATAGAGCCTTTGAATGTACTAACTCTAGAAAGAAGATTAGAGGTAATAGTAGAAGTAACTTGACTTGTGAAGAAATTGAGGGATTGGCTAATGAACCCGAACATGGTGATAACTTGATGCTGAGAAGGATCTTGTGTAATAAAGAAGCTGATGAAAAACCTATCCTAAGGAAAAGCTTGTTCAGAACTAGATGTAAGGTCACTAAAAAATGTTGCAAATAATCATTGATGGTGAAAGTTTTGATAATCTGGCATCCGAAGAGCTGGTTAGAAAATTGCAGTTGTAGAGATTGAAACATTTGAAACCTTACCACATTGCTTGGATCCAAAAGGAACATAAACTACTTGTAAGTGAAAAATTCCTTGTTAAATTCAAAATTGAGAATTATCATGATGAAGTCTTGTGTCATATTATGCCTATGGATTGTTGTCATATTCTTTTGGGTAGACCTTGGCAGTATGATAGGAAAGCTTTACATGATGGTAGATTGAATCAATATACTATTTGGATGGATGAAAAGAAACAAGTAATGTTTCCTTTGATAGAGAAGTTTGATTAAAGTCATTGTACCATAGTTAGAGTATGCTTGGTTGATGGTAAAACATTTGCAAGAGACATGAAGGAACAGAATATTTGCTTTGCTTTAATACCAAGGAAAACTGGAAAAGAAGATGAATTAGAACATGCACCTGAGAATGAATCTTTATTGACTAAATTTCATGACATTATTTCTGATAATGTACCTGATGGTTTATCACCTATGAGAAGTATAAGTCATTGTATGGATTTGATACCTGGAGCTAGTTTGCCTAATAAAGCACCACATAGGTTGACACCTGATGAAAAGACTGAGTTGAATAGACAAGTGCAATAATTGCTTGAGAGAGGTTTGATTAGGGAAAGTTTGAGTCCTTTTGCAGTACCTATTGTGTTAGCACCTAAGAAGAATGGAGAGTGGAGAAATTGTGTTGATTCTAGAGCCATAAATAAGATCACAGTGAAGTATAGATTTCCCTTGCCTAGGATGGATGAAATAATGGATAGTTTGAGTGGAGAAAAGTATTTCACAAAGATTGATTTGAAAAGTGGATATCATCATATTAGGATTAGAGAAGGGGATGAATGGAAAACTGCTTTTAAGACTAATGAAGGTTTGTATGAATGGTTGGTTATGTTGTTTGGTTTGACTAATGCACCTAGTACTTTCATGAGACTGATGAATGAAGTCCTGAAAAGATTCTTGGGTAAGTTTGTAATTGTATATCTTGATGACATTTTCATATTTAGTAAGACTAAGGAAGAACACCTTGACCATATCAGACAAGTATTGCAGAGATTGAAGGAAGAAAAGTTGTTGATTAATTTGAAGAAATGTTCATTTATGAAAGAGGAGATTGTGTATCTTGGTTTTATGATTTCAACTGATGGGTTAAGGATGGACCCTGAGAAAGTAACAACTATTCTTGATTGGCCTACACCAAAGAATGTTGGAGAGGTAAGATCATTTCATGGATTGGCAAGTTTCTATAGAAAGTTCATCAGAAATTTTAGTTCTATTTGTAATGTTATGACTAAAACTATGAGAGGAGATAAAAGGGATTTCAAATGGACACATGGAGTACAAAAGAGTTTTGAAACATTGAAACAAAGAATTGCAGAGTTACCTACACTTGCTTTGCCTAATTTCAGTAAAGTTTTTCAAGTTGAATGTGATGCTAGTAGAACTACAATTGGATCTATTTTGAGTCAAGAAGGAAGACCTATAGCTTTCTTTAGTGAAAAGTTGAATGATGCTAAGAGAAAATATTTAGTTTATGACTAGGAATTATATGCTATTGTTCAAGCTTTGAAGAAATGGAGACATTATTTGATGCCTAAAATTTTTGTGTTATATACTGACCATAAAGCTTTACAATATTTGGGAAGTCAGAATAAGTTAAATCAAAGACATATGAAATGGGTTGAGTTCTTGCAGAATTTCTCATTTTCATTAAAACATAAGAGTGGACACTCAAATAAGGTTGTTGATGCCTTGAGTTGAAGAAGAAGTTTGCTAACAGAAATGAGAGTTGAGATACTTGGTTTTGATGATCTAAAATATTTGTATGAGACTGACATTGATTTTGTAGAATGTTGGAAGGCTTGTAAGGAGCAAATAGGGAATGACAAGTGGACTGATTATTTCATTCAGGAAGACATTTTGTTTAAAGGAATTAAATTATGTATACCAAGAGGATCTATGAGAGAAAACATCATAAAGGAGAAGCATAGTGGTGGACTTGCTGGACATTTTGGGATTGATAAGACAGTAAACTTGATTTCAAAGAGATACTTTTGGCCATAGATTTACAGAGATGTACAAAGAATGGTAAGAAGTTGCAAAGTTTGTCAAGTAGCAAAAGGAACTAGTCAGAATGTGGGATTGTATATGTCTTTGCTTGTACTTGATAGACCATGGAAAATGTGAGTATGGACTTTGTTCTTGGATTGCCTAGAACTCAGAGAGGTAATGATTCTATTTTAGGAGTAGTTGACAAATTTTCTAAGATGGCTCATTTCATACCTTGTAAGAAGACATCTGATGCATTACATGTAGTTGAATTATTTTTCAAAGAAGTGGTAAGCTTGCATGGTTTGCCTAAGTATATTGTTTCAGATAGAGATACTAAGTTTACTGGTTATTTTTGGAGAACACTTTGGAAAAAGATGAATACTGAGTTGAAATTTAGTTCTATATTTCACCCTCAGATAGATGGATAGACTGAAGTTGTGAACATGAGTTTGGGAAACTTGTTGAGATGTTTAGTTGGAGAGAAGCCTCGTGTTTGGGATTTGGTTTTGGCGCAAGCTGAATTTGCATATAACAATTCTATGAATAGAAGTACAAAAAAGACATCATTTGAGATTGTTACTAGATTTCACCCTAAATGAATTACAGAGTTAGAGGAATTTGGAGGACTATAATTTGAACTACAAGAAGAGAGTAGATAAGAGAAGGAGACATAAATCTTTTGAAGTTGGAGATGAGGTTATGATTCATTTGAGGAAGAATAGATTTCTAGTTGGTACCGACAACAAATTGAAGATGAAGAAATTTGGACCTTGTAAGATTCTGAAGAAGTTTGATAGTGGAAATGCATATGAAGTAGAATTGCCTAAAGACATGGATTTTGAATCACCTGATGAGACTGAAGATAACATAGATTTTCCTAAGAAAGAAAAAGACAACATTGTGAAGATTCTTAACAGTAGAATAAGCAAGAGTACTAGAGGAAATGACTACATGGAACACCTAGTTCAGTGGAAAGATAAGCCGGTTGAAGATAGTTCATGGATTACTCAAGTTGAATTGGATCTTTATGATTTAGGTCAGAATTTGAGTAGTGCCTGATGTGGACATCGGTTCTTTTGTAACCCTAGGTGTTTGATGCTGGAGCATCTTGGGTCTTGAGCAATCTTGCATCACCAAAAATAGTTTATGTTTCTTGTACTTATCTGGTGTTTATTTTAGCGATAATGTTTCCATTAGTTTCATGACTTGTGAAGTTAATGTCATGCCTTGGACCAATTCTTGGATCTTCTCCTAAGAGTGCATGTCCTAATTCTTTTGGACATGGAAGTTATCACCATTTCCCTCAGGTATCGATTTACCACTAGTTTCACATGAAACGTGTGGTATTTTGCCTTGCATGGTTCCGTGCGAGGAAATTGGATCTTGCACAATTGAGGATATGTTCTTGGATCACATGTGGACCTAAATCTTAAGGCGCATTGTGTTTTGTTGTTTCTAGCTTTAGTTTTGGTTTCTCCTCCTAAGTGGATGTATAATGTAATTAAATGCTTGACTAGCTGACTTGTGGCTTTGTGAGCTATATATTTGAAGCTTGGGATATTGTAGAGCATAGCTTAGTTAGATTAGAAGAGAGATAGTAGAAGAACAAGAAGAAGGATGTGAATTGTGATCCTGATTTCATAAATTCATTATATAAGGTTGAAACCCAAAAGGCCTCACAACCAGGCATGTTACTATTAATATAACATTTGTTCTAGTGTTGTTGCCAGTTGCTTGTCTCATATCCACTGTGTTTTACTGCTTTATTGCATGTTTTCATATTGCTTCCATGTGTAACTCTTTGCAAAGCTTGTTATGGGTGTAAGTAGAGTCAATTAACCTTGATTCTTCCTTTACCTTCCCTACCCTTGCATCATTGATTCTATGCGAGAAGATATAATTCTATTGCAAGAAACTAAGATGTCTCAAGAAATTTTTGATAAAACAATAAGTAAATGGACCCATTGGAGCTCAGTTAACTTATATAGTATTGGTGCTTCAGGTGGTATTACAGTTTTATGGGACCATAAAGTAGTTCAAGTTCACCCACTAATTCAATAAGATAACTAGCAACTAGTGAAAGTCATTCAATTTTATTTGTCCTTCATTTTAATCAATATCTATGGCCCCACAGCAACCCAAGACAAACTCATATTATGGAAAGAATTGACTCATAACATCCAGTCTCAAAATGACCAACTTATAATTTTGGGTGGAGATTTTAATGCTATTCTTAAATCTTCAAAAAAACATGGTGGGATGTGTCCTTCCCTCAAAACGGTCCAAGATTTTACAAGTTTTCTAGAGGATAATAATTTGGACGACGTTGAGCCTAAAAATGGCTCTTTAACATGGACTAACAAGAGGGAAAACTTCTCTCAAATTACAATAATATTGGATGGGTTTCTTGTCTCATAGGAGTGGAAGTTATCAAGCATCACTTTCCAATCTGAAATCTTGTCTCACCCAGGATCTGATCACTTTCCCATTTCCCTACAGCTAGACCTTCCAAGGGTTAATGAGGGATTTCAACATCAATCATCCTTCAAATTTGAAAGGGTGTGGCTTAGGCATCCTCATTTCTTACCTCTCTTAAAATAATGGTGGATCAATGCTCAATTTTGTGCTGGCTCAAAAATGCATCAGTTTGTAGCAAAAATGAAGAGTGTCAAGAAGCACATTAAAAAATGGAACGAACTAGTATTCAAAAATATCTTTAAAGAAAAAGAGTTAGTTAAAAAGCAACTGAAGAACATTTTTTATATTACTATCAAATAGGGTATGAACTCTGATAATTTTGTTAAACAAAAGGAGTTATAGGCGGAATGGGACGAACTCTGTAATAGAGAAGAGATCTACTAGTGTCAAAAATCCTGTGAACTATGGTTAAGAGATGGGGACAAGAATACAAAATTATTTCATGCATCTGCCAAGCAGAAGAGAGCAGCCAATTGCATCTTTACCATTAATAATGTAGATAGTGGAACTTCTATCTCAAATGCTCAAGGTATTCAAGAGGAAGGGGTCAAGTTTTTCAAAAATGTGCTAGATCCCCCTAACCTACCTACACCTATTCAAGCTCACTCTGAAGTCCTTCTTGACACTATCCCTTCTTTGGTCTCAAATTCGAATAACACTGCATTAATAGCTCCATTCATAATTCATGAACTTAGAAAGGTGGTTTTTCTCTACCACCGAACAAAGAACTTGGTCCAGATAGCTTCACAGCGTTATTTTTTCAAGCTTGTTGGGACTTTATTAGCTGGGATTTGCTTGGGGTAATAGAGGAATCATGAAAAAGAAAATTCAATACAACAAATATGGTCATCATCCCTAAGGTGAAAACTACCAAATCTTTTTTAGAATTCAAGCCTATCTCATTATGCAACACAATATATAAGATTATAACAAAGGCTATTTATATAAGAATGCAACATCTGATCCCTAAACTCATTTCTCAAGAGCAAGGTGGCTTTGTTCCTAGGAGAGAAACTATGGAAGGGGCCCTAGTTTTCCATGAGGTTAAATACATTCAATCAATTCCTCCAAGCCTTCATCCTTGATTATTAAACTTGACATGATAAAGGCATATGACAAAGTCTGCTAGGAGTTCCTTTTCAAAGTATTACAAAAGTTTGGATTTTCAAAGTCTTGGTTTAAATGGATTAGAGCTTGTGTTTCTAGAGCTTGGTTCTCAATTATAATCATTGGGGTGCCGGCGGGGTTTTTTCCTTCTTCTCACAGAGTGAGGTAGGGTGATCCTCTATCACTGGTATTGTTCATAATAATGGTTGAAGCATTCAGTAGATATATCCAAACTCAGCATGCTCTTGGATTTTGGCATGGGATTAAGATTGGGAATTCAGATATCTTGATTACACACTCACTCTTTGCTGACAATACCTCACTTTTTGGGTCATCCAATGTTAAAGAAGCTAGGCAAATTAAACATGTTTTGGATCTTTATAATGTAGCCTCTAGCCAAAAAATCAATGTGAACAAATCAAAGATCTATCTCTTCAATACCAATCAGATTATTTCAAATAGAATTGTCAGCATTTTGGGGTTTTCTACAGATCTCCTTCCTTCTATGTACCTTGGCATACCTTTTTTCATGGGACCTAACAAAACAAACTACTGGCTACCAATTATTGATAGAATCAAAACATGGGTTGTAGCTTGGAAAGCTAGATGGCTTTCACTTGCTGGAAAAATTCTTCTCATTAAAATAGTGCTGGAAACTATTCCTAATTATTATCTCTTAGTACTTAAAGCTCCTCCTTCAGTGATTCAAACAATTCAAAAATTCTTAAGAGACTTATTATGGTCTGGAAATTTAGACGGAGTAAAGAAAATCCCTTTTATTTCACTACAAGACATGGCTCAAGTGAAATCTTTGGGTGGGGTGAGGATACATAATTTAGCAAACAAAAATAAGTCCTTTGGCACTAAGTTAATATGGCAAATGTATTCCAAGCCACATAATAAATGGTGCCAAATTATGCAACACAAATACTTAGATAACACCAACCCTTCTAGAGTACTATCAATTCAAGACCCCCCGAGGGGCTTGACTTTATGGGATTTTATGATGTCTTCAAGAGACACGGTTACTAAGTATATTTCATGGGAGGTGAACAATGGGGAGCAAGTCAAGTTTTAGAGAGACTCTTGGAACGGATCCCCCCCTAATCAAATTGGGGCATATGGAGATCGTGGTTGATTCTTCAGAATGAGTATGGAGCTGCTATCTAATAGACTTTATTTTTGCAATATGGTTATTTTCTAGAAAGGTGATTTGGAAGGACCTGAGGGAACTACCTATCTCATTAAATGATGAAGAAAGATTATCTAAAATACTAGCAAGCAAGGAATTTTATCTTTCAGGTAAGGTAGATCAGATATTTTGGGCCCCTAGAAAATATGGCACATATACTATCAAAGAAGGATACAGAATTATTCAATAGCAAGTATCATGTAATGCTCCTTGTCGTGCCTTCTCATTTTGCTAGAATCATGTCACTCTCCCTAAGGCTGGGTGTTTTGCTTGGATTGCCTTGAAAAAGAGGGCCCTAACTAGTGATAGGCTCTCTAAATTTAATATCTCCCAGCCCTTCAACTGCCTTCTTTGTAATCAAGAGATTGAAAATGGGGATCACCTTTTCCTCAATTGTTCTTTTGCCCAGAAATATTGGCTTTTTGTTCTTAGCAAACTGTATTACCTCACCCCCCTCTAAAATAAATTATGGGACCTCTTTCAATCTTGGCCTGAGCTATACTCCAATTCACTCTTCTCTAGCCTATGGTCATGCATCCTGACTTTATTAGTTTGGGCCTTATGGTGGGAATGGAATAAGATAATCTTCCATCAAAATTCTTCTTCAATTGAAAATGTTCTTATTACCATTGAAAAATCCATTTTGAAAGTGGTTAATGCTAGTCATTCAAAACTCAAATGCAACCTAGTCTTGTCTTCTTGGGATATGCTATTATTCATGAATGGAAAGGCATCCTTGTGCCTATTGGTTGGTGTTAGAAATCAAGAGTAGTCCCTTCTCAAGACAAAGATAAAGTACATTGGCTCCCCCTATCTCTAGAAAAGTTAAATTGAACTTTGATGGTTCATCTTGGGGCAATCCAGGAAAATCAGGAGCTAGCGTTTGCATTCGAGATCATCATGGTGAGGTGCTTGCTCTCAAATCTACTCCCCTATCTTTGGGTTCAAATAATATGGCAGAAGTACAGGCTTTGTTTGTCAGGCTAGTCTTGGAAAAATAGGTTGGATTTCATAACATTCAGGTCGAAGGGGACTCCATGGTTATTATCAATGCTTGTATTAAAAGAGAATCCCATAATTGGAAATTGGCATACATCTCACATCAAATTTGGCACCTCTTAGACTCTTTTGATGAGGTCCTTATCTCACATACCCTTAATGAAGGAAATGGTATGACATATTATTTAGCTAATCAAGGTTGTGATAGCTTTCATCAAGAAATGACCCATCCAGTTGGCAATATTAATATTGATGAGGAATTACAAAAATTGATTGAAATAGATAAAAAATCTTGTTGGCAAGAGGACTGATTTGACATTAAGAATGTTGTTGGCTATAGAATTTATGTGACGCGAGCTCTTATTATACCATGTGATAACTGATGTAAAATATAATTATACATTCCCCCTTTTGGCAGCTATCCTTTCCTCTCTCATGTGTGGGCACTTTAATTCATTTGCAACCTCATATGAAAAGTACAGACTGCCATGTGATCTTCGGTGTGTGATGTCTATGCTAGCCTCGGAGTCACTCATTATATGTGGGTTGTGTTCAAAATATGTTGTGAGTAGTTTATTGGGATTTTTTGGTTCTTGGGCTCTCTGGGAATGTTGTTCTCCATGAATTTATAAGCACCTTTGCATCTGCTACTGTGTGCTTTGATAACAATATGGACTCCTCTCTTGCTTTTTGCCTGTGGTGTGAATCATGTAATTCACTCCATGATAAGCTTCTGCCATGAAATTATAGAATTTTCCTATTGCCAGGGGAGTCAAAGCTTCTGCTGCCTGCTCATGTCGATGATGCTTTGCTTGGCACTGTCTTCATTTGTCACTCTCTAGTGATTCGTAGGG